>CM043113.1:54749282-55349282 GCA_023701765.1 Hylyphantes graminicola
GTTTACCTACCTAGGAACTCTGATCTCAAGAAGCAATGATCTAAAAATTGAAATAAATAATAGAATCTTCATGGCTAATAGAAGTTTTATGGCCTCAGAAACCAATTTAAGTCTACATTTATTTCTGTAAACACCAAGTTGAGCATTTATAAAACTTTAATCAGACCTATTGTCCTATATGGAAGTGAATGCTGGACCCTCAATAAATCAGTAGAAGAAAAATTGCTAATATTTGAAAGGAAATTGCTAAGGAAAATATTTGGACCTATTAAGGAGAACAATGAGTGGAGAATACTTTACAACTATGAAGTTTACAGGAAAATTTGGTAAATTTGGCGGGACCGACATAGTGAGAACTATAAAAGCATCCCGAATTAGGTGGCTGGGCCATCTGTACAGATGTCTCGAGGACTTTCCCACCAATAAAGTGACTTTTTCCAAAATTGAAGGTACAAGACGTAGGGGACGACCACCCACACGATGGTTAGACGATGTCGAAAGGGACCTCAAAATAATAGGAGTCAACCGATGGAGAGCCATTGCGGCTAATAGGGCCAACTGAAAGAGGATCAGCGAGTCAGCCTTGGCCTGCAAAAGGCTGTTGAGCTTATGAAGAAGAAGAAGAAAGCATGCTTTGCATAGGGAAAAGTGGTGAATAATATATTTTTTATAAATATTTCTATACAACAGCATGTCAACAGATAGAATTCATCTTTTAATAACCAAAGATTAGCAATTGAAGGCAAGTGTTGAAGTTGAGAGAAGAATGTTACTTTCGTTAATCCAAAATAAGTTAAAATTATATATTTTATTGAATTTTTAAAGTATTAAATAAAACCTTTAAGGAATTAAATTATAGTTTTCGGTAGAAGATATATGTATAATAGATTAAGATTTTATATGCAAAATTAGATGTTGAAATTCATGTGGTCCTGTGTTGAATCATTTATAAAAAATAACACTGTGGAGGCTAATGGGACACAAATAAACCCGTCTTTGTTTGCTTTTCTTGAATAATCTATATAAATCTCTTCTTATTCAGTCAAGTTGTCAAAAACTTTTAAAACATGACATTATTTTGGAGATCCTACTCCGCATTTAAAACACCGGAAAAAGTTGCTTCATAATTTTTCTGTTCTGTTCAGTTTAGGTTCTGTTGGTAGCCACTATGCAGGTGCCTAAAACATGCCTTGGAACACAAATAGGGCTTGGATGCGGAGGAATGCATTAAAAGTGCTGTCCACAAGGTGTTAATTCAGAAGTTGCCTATTAGAGTTGCATCAAAGTTGTGTTGCATGATAAAGTGGAGTCTATTTCAGCATGTGGCATATTCCAAAAAGCAAGATGAAGAGTATCTGTTCACCTAATAGAACCGTACTGAATCAGGTATTTACTTCAGAACAAGGAAGTGGACTGGCTGAATATTTAAATCGAAACTACACCATGACCTCACCACAGTTAAAACAAGAAAATTAGCATAAGAATTTGCCCAAGCATTAGATCGAAAGTTTCCACACATAAAAAAAAACCAAGGAAATAATAGCTTTATGATTTTATGAGGCTTTCTCTCCATACGAGCTCCTGAAGCATTTCAGTTTAACTCGTGCTAAATGCTTCAACAAGGCAAATACTGAGAGAAAAGAGGAGAGTTTTTGGATAAATTTAGAAGACGCTGAACTAGAGGTTGCTGAACTATATTATCCGATTATCGAAAAAAAAACCCACGACGTGAGCATCCTCGATTTTCTGCTTTAACTTTGATTTTTCATTTTCAAATATGTAATAATAATATAAAAGTAAATTTTCATACTATATACAAATGTAATTAGCGATTCATTTCAAATTTGATTTTCATGTCCTTTCGTCGTTCATTGTTCATTTTTTTTTCATATTTTAGCAAACCAGCATTTATCCCGTTAGCCCTGCACCTTAATCCATTAGGTCCCACATATTGGGGGGGTGAGGGGGGGGGGCTAAAGGGACATTTTTTTAATATTTGTTAAAGTGTATTTAATATTTGTTAAGGTGTTAACAACTAAAATATCCGTGTAATATTCCCCCGTAACCTGACCTTTATAAACTAAAAGCCAATAAGGTATTTTCTAATATATGATCAAACAATATAACCGTACATGAAGCTCTTAATTTGCCTTATGCAATTTTGGTAGGCTGGAAAATTTACCTTATGCACGGGTTTTTCTGCTCAACATTCTTGCATTCAAACTCTTGTTTAAAAAAAAACTATATTTAGTTACAAAAATTTATTATTTCCAAAAACTATATTATTCTTTTAAAAAAGTAGTACAAAGCTGTTTGAGGGTAAAATATAAAAAAGGCAATGATTTCTCTTTTTCATGAAAATAAACTAAGGCCGTAAAAGCAAATGGTGAAAACATGGAAAATTTGACTTAGATTTCCTACTATAGTCTTTAAGGTAATCATTTGTCTTAATAGTATATAGGTTTTACGAAATTTTGAGTCTTTCCTATAAGGAGTAATCTAGGGCTAAGAGTAGTGTTGTTTTATTCACCCTATATATCCTATAATAAACGAAACGACAAAAGCGGCGGGTGTTAAACAAGCTTCTTCTATAGAAACAATATATGCAGTTGCAAAAAAAATAAAAAAATAACAAATGCAAATTGCTTGCTAGATTCTAATTGATTGTTTTCATCCTAATTTTAAAATTAATTTGTTCCCTCCCTCTTATAAGTTATCTGAAAAAAAAACATGCGAGTCTAATATTTTTGGCATAAGAATACTTTAAGCCAACAAATTTTTTTTAGTCAAGTTCCCTATTATCCGAATGTGGTTGGGTTAAAATTGCTTCGGATAATTGAAATTTTACTGACCAGTGAGTGAACAGGCCCCAGTGAATGAACATTTGGTAAATATAATTAAAAAAATAAGGATTGAAAATCATTCCACTATATGGATTGGCAACACTGACTTCCTCCCATGTAGTAGGAAGCTATCTGACAATGGTTGGTAGTGTGTGTCCTGGTCATTATATCCTGGTGTTCATGCACTAGCGAACGTGACGTCTTAAACGTTTATTCCCTGGTTAGTCTACCCTATTTGGCTATTTTTTTAAAAACAAAAATAGTAAAATAACCATAAATAAATCTTTATTTAACCAATTAACGAAATTTGCTGATAATTTAAGCATGTTGAGTCAACGTGCTCTGTATACGGAGTACATTTTCACATACTGGTAAAATTGTATGGGGCAAATTTTCCAACTATTCCTTAAATGCCTTATACCACATGTAAATGTAGTGAATCATTACGGGGCTTTCTACTTATATTTAATAATAAGAGTTGCTTTTTGCTAAATATTCGAAAAAAATTATCAAAAATATCGAGTTTTTACAAATAGGTTTTAAAAAAATTAATTTCAACTAAATAGCTGTGTTTGGCGATTTTTTCTAAGGTGTATGGCTCTATAGGTGACATTTACAGTTGCAGAGTTTTCATAAGAATTTCAGTGAGCATTTAAGTAACCGTAAAGTAGGCTATTTTATCTCTTTTAGAAAATCGTGTTTCAATAACTAAATCATTTTATAATGTTATATGTATCAGTTGAATGAAGAAACCAAAGCATAAGAGAAAGAATATAATAAATTTTATTATGACACAAAAAAAAGTATTACACGACTTACACTTACCTTATTAAATGTTTAAATAAACACAATCCAAACTTTTTCGAACAAAATATTTGTTTTCGCTATTTCTTTCTTACTCACAGTTTTTATAACATGCATTGAGATATACACTCTTAAAACAAAAGAGTGAAATCCACTCCAGTTGGAGAAGTGCATTTTCGACACCCTAAAGGCATGCATATTTTCTCAGACTGAGTTAAAATCACTCGTTTGGAGTGATCCTGTCGGAGGTTTAACACACAAAGGATCCACTCCAAAAGAAGAAGTGCATTTTCCAGTCTGGAGGAGTGAAATCCACTCAGACTGAGTTAAATTCGGAGTGTTTGTTTTAAGAGTGTATAATACAAACTTAATCATATCGTTTGAAATCTTGGAATATGAATTATCGAAGTGATGATAAGACTTTTTACTGGCATTAACACAACTGCAAAAACACAGTTTCCTAGTGGAATAGTAAAAGTAATTTCAAGATGGCTTGCCGAATTAAAAATAACCCTTTTTATTTCCACTGCATACATTTAAATTTCATGTATTTTAAACTTTTCCAATAAATGTCAGCTGTCCATCTTGCTGCAGCAAAATCTATCTATTCCTTCATTGTTAGCTCAATATGAAACTACACTGCTCAAAACAATTAGGGGAGCACTTTTTAATTCCAACTTTAACTTCACTCCCAACTTTTTAATTTTTATCCTATGAATCTAAAATTTGTTAAATTGGTTCACTATGCGTTCGAAATGAAATAGTAAAAAACAGGAGAAAAAAATCTTAAGTTTTTAATACTTAAATTTAAAGGGGCAAAATGGAATATAATAACTTTTTAATAAATTATAACAATAATTTTTTCAAAACTTTTTTTGTCAAAAATAGTTTATATATATTTTTAAACATCTAAAAAATGCAAGCATGAAAAATTTAGGGTCAATTTATTTTCTAAAACTGTTTCAAAGTGAAATTTATTTTACCATATTTTTCATATTTTCATTAATATAAAAACAAATATTAAATTCTTCAAAATACGTTATTCTTCCATCTAACGATGTATCTAACGATACATAAGTAGCGAATTTAACTTAGTCAGAAAAAAAATCACAAGCTGATGATTCCCTATGGAATCATTGGGAGCGAAAGGGTTTAAAACATGTGCTCCCCTAATTGTTTTGAGCAGTGTCCTTACAAAGATAGGTGTTTTGAAATGAACTAATTTATTTAGTTGGCTCGAAGTATTAAAATGATACATTTTGTGCACCTTTTTCTTTTTTAACTCTTTAAAGGTTTTTTTTTTCCGCCAAACTATTCCTGAGTAGAAGGAACTAAACTAAGTTTAAAAAAAAATCCAGTTTAGTTAACATAAAACTATCACACCAAAAAACAATAATGGTCCCCATTATCTGAATTAGAATAAAATAGTAAAATGTGTACTCTTGTGACTTACTACTCCCATATCTTTGACTTTGTACAATGAAACCACTTTTTTTTTAATGCAAACCAAGTTTGTTAAAAATACAGTCACTCGATTAATTAAGTCAAAGCTACTAATTACTAATTTATGAGAATTTCTGGATTTTACACTTAAAAAGGGGCATTCAAGCAGCTTCCCAACAGGGAATAGATTTTCTTGAAAATCGTATTCCTTTTGCAATTTGCCATCTTTTGTATAAACTATTTTGCATTTTCGACAGATTTTTAACTGCAATAGCGTTGATGGATAACTTCCTTTCATTTTTTCTTCTCTTCTACGATTTCGTGCTTATTGTGTGCCAAATTTATTTTAATGCCGAAGAAAACTTTATAATAAATCTAGATGATTTGTAGCAGCTGGGGTGGGTTCAAACTTAATATTAGCTTTGTTTTTGAATTACAGAACTTAAACAAGTAATCTTTTATGTTCTACGGGAATAGTACTCAAGTTCCTGGAGGTAATACCATATTATTTTTCTCTTTGTTCATTTGTTTGTTTTCCTACTTGTTCTACATTTGGAAGACTTGCGCCGAACGCCTTGTTTTAACTTTGACGTAGCGGTTATTCTGAAAACACATGCATTGTTGCACAACAAATGGAATAATAAAACAAGTAATTTTAAAACTTGTTTTTACTACATAGTGTTTAAATTTTATATAAATTTTAAATAATTTATCTTCGTATTTTAAAAAATAATACTTCTGTCTTAAATGGTTAAAAAAGTCTAAACCTTTCTTTAAATTTTAAAAATGAATAATTTTTTTTTAAAATTATAACTTTTAAAAAGTATGTGTGCTGCTGAGAGACCTTATAGCCATATGTCTGTTTTCCTCACAGTAAAATAATATTAGGATGAATACTCTGAAAACAGATCATTCTTGTCCCCGCCAGTTTTCAGAATAATATAGGATTTTAAAAGCAAAGTAACTTAGGGAAAAATGAGAAAACAGTTTATGGAATATATAGGACAGAAAAAAATATAAAAGATTTTCTCTACTATTATAGTTTTTGTTAGTCCACAGAGCGTGATATGTCATGTCCTTGGTGTGCCCAAGCCTCACGTCTGTGGAGTTTGGTAGTTCATATCTAACTTATAAGATATGAATTAACTTTTTAAATTAAAGAACATTTTTGGAATATCCCTACTAAAAATGATCCATAGAGATCAATACAAAAATCTATTGACACTAGTGCAGCTTTATTGATGTGTACTTATTTCTATGGATGTCTCTATTGTTATTAGTAGAAAAACTATTGATATCAGTAACCTACTGATAATATTTCTTATTGATATCAATAGAGCTCCTACCAACACCAGTAAAACAATTATCAGTAAGCTACTGATCTCAATTGACATCAATAGGCCTGTACTTATATCTATAAAGATCAGTAGATATTTGTATGGATATCAATAGAGATCAGCAGAGATTTGTATAGATATCAATGGAGAATTCTATTGGTACCAGTTGGCCATTTCCACAT
This sequence comes from Hylyphantes graminicola, assembly GCA_023701765.1. Taxonomy (NCBI): domain Eukaryota; kingdom Metazoa; phylum Arthropoda; class Arachnida; order Araneae; family Linyphiidae; genus Hylyphantes; species Hylyphantes graminicola. The sequence goes on from CM043113.1 coordinate 54,755,892, forward strand.
ACAAATTTTCTATTGATCTCTACTGACCATTTTTAGTAGGGATATTAATGCAATTTTCATGTTTATTTCTTTAATTTTTATTTATTTTGATGCGTATTTAATGCTTGTCCCCAATGATTGCAGTCACGTCTGTGGACATGAACGAAAACTTGCATTGAATTTGATAGGGGGGGGGGGGCAGTACAACGCAGTGTCTATGTCATTTCAGCTTCATTTGCAGCCATATTATATATCAAAATAAAAAAATCAGTGTGTTTTTAGCTTTTGGTCATTTTTTTGTTGTTCTATAACTTAAGATTTCGCGAAAGTTCAAGATAGGTGTATCACGTGTGTGGCTGAGAAAGAACTTAGGTAAGCTAATCAATCAAATGTCTATTTCTACTTAATTATGTGTAGCATTAGATGTAAAGAGCTTAATTTTTTAAAATCATGGACATGTTTCAAATACTAGCACACCATGTATTACAAGGATGAAACATGTAATTTGTCACGTCTGTGGACATCACCCCCTTTGTTTTTGGGTCCACGGGCTTAATTTTCGTATCCCCGGATAGCTATATAAGAATAAATTGATTAAATAAAAGTGAAGTGAATTATAGTAACACTATATTTCGCCGTGATCCCTATTGTAAAAAAATAAAGCTGAAACTTTATTAAAAAAACTTATCAGAAAGGTGTGGAAAAACCACTCCGCAAAAAGAGTGAAATTCACTCTTATGGGGAAAGTGCATTTTCAACACTGGAAAGAAGTAAATATTAACTCAGACTTAGTAAAAGTCGCTCGTATTTTTAAGAGTGTAAACTAAATTCTAACACCTGTGAGGAAATCCTTTGCATGTAGTGGTGTTGTTACCTGCACACAGTTACCTTTAATAAAGATTTTTTTTTAAATTATGCTTTTCAACAAATCTGGGAACATCAAAAAGAGAACATCTAGGAATTTCAAAAATTATTTTAGAATTAATATCAAAAAGCATTTGGATAATCACGCGTCAAATCAACATTTTAATATAGCCCAGTAGAGTTAGCTAAAAAAATGGGATTGGCTTGCAAAAGGTGGGGTAGTTTTTATTTTCTGATATGTTAGATGTGTTGACCCCCTTATGAAAAATCCAAGTTTTTGACCTCCTACCCCTTGTGCGTTTTCCACCATCTTGAAAAAACCGCTAAAAAACCGCCCATTTTTCAATTTTTCTCCAATAACTCGTTTCCAGACAAAAAAGTCAAATACAAATTTTAAAGAGCGTTAAATTTCCTTCAACTTTTAGGTACAATATATTTAAAAATTTTAATAAAATTTAATAATAATAATAACTTCATTGATATCAACCAAGAAAATACATGAATAAATAGCAGCTTAGGGAAATATTCCCGCTCAAGCAGCCTAGAAATATAAAAAAAAAATGAGTTTTAACATTTTCCACCCCCTACAATTTTTAATTTAAAAAAAAAAAAAACTCTCAGGAATCATACTTCTCAACCTTTTTATTTAAGAATTATTTTTTTCAAAAACATCTTTACAAAAACTTTAACATAATTCATACATTCTATTGATTTTTTTGTTTAAATTTTTTACTATAATTCTTTTGAAAGAAATACTATATTACAATTTTCTTAAATATTTTCACAAATCCTTCTAAAGAAATATTTTCCAAGATATTTTAAATAATATATATGTTAATTTCTTGCTGATTATACCTTAAACAATTGCGTGAACCTGATACAACTGCTACTATGAGGTTTTTTTTTTAAATCCGTCAAGTAACAATAAAAATTGCATTTTTTTACAGATTTCAAGAATTCATAATTCCTTAATAAGAGCAAACAAATTTATACAAAATTACGTCCTAAACCAAGAGATTAAAAGTATTATCTTTGAAAGTTAAAAAAAAAAAACTGGTGGTGGTCGGGTTGAAATAAAACTTTGGTTGATTTTCGTGGAATGACCCATTTGTGATATTCTTTACTTATTTGAACAAAAATAGACAAAAAAATATATGTTTTTCCTTTTATAAAAATTAGATAATTTCAAAAATAATAAACGAATTTCATACGATAAATAAAGCTTTGTATTGTTCTCGTAAATGCTTCAAGACATTTTACCTGCCTTCTGTGAATAATATTGTAATTTTATTTAAAAGGGATATGTACTTGTAAATAAGTTTCAATAACTATCATTTAAATATCTTTTTTAATTTGTTAAATTTATCCTCATTTTAGAGAAATTTCTAAAAAAAAAAGTTTGTAGGTTAAAAAAATATTTCGTGATATCTACACTTTGACTTTATTTAGTAAGGAAAGTAAAAGAAGAGATATCAGACATTTATTTCAAAGAAAACAGTTTATTTTATTTTGATAAATGCAAATCATAAATGGATGTAATTTCAATTAAATAATTCATGAAATACAAATCATGCATGCTACAAAAAGTCACAATCAGTCTAATTTAACTATAAATAAATTAAATTCGATTAAAACAAAAACAGATAACTGTGTAACACATTACCGAATAATTGCATATTTTGTTCATTTTCTGTCATGTAGTTCAGACGCAGTGTTCAGACACGCAATATGGCGTGATGTAAATTCAAATGTATTAAAAAATTGTTAATAAATAACTTTTATATCATAAAAAATAAAAAATTTAATTTTACTAATTGTTTTAAAAGTGTACAATGATTAAAGGAAATATGGACTAAAAAACACTGAAAATACTTACCATTTTACTTTTCAATAGAATATTTTTTAAAATTCAAATTTTAAAATGTAAAGCTTTTAAACAATAAAAAAATATGTTACTGATTTTCTGTACCTCACAATTTTTAAATTATTGACAAAAATTTATAAATTAACCTAACATGCTACAATAGTTAAAATTGCAAATTTGTATTGCGAAGGAGAGAGATATGTGATAACTCTTAACTTTTTTTTCAAAGTAGGTATAATTTTCAATTAAATCGATAGATGGCGACACGAGTATACCAATCTCGATCTGAATAAAAATTGTTTTCTGCACTTGGAGGGGAAAAGAGAGCGCGTGTGACCTATTGATTTTTAGCTGCACTGTTCATGACAAATTTAACTCTAGGAAATCAATAATTTTCAGCATATATCAGTCACTTAAAGTTTCCTAGAGAAAAGACAAAATTCACTATTTTTTTTATTTCACTACCAGTAGTTATGATAAACTGCATAAAAATTATGAATTTTCCTAAATAATACTGGATGGAATTTTTTATTTTAGCATGCACAAAAATTAATAAGATATTAAAATTTTACTTCTTAACATTGTTTTGCTAAATTTTAAAATTGATGGAAAGCATTTAAAAGCGTTGTATCTGGGGTATTTTGAGAAACAGAAAGAAGAGAAAGAGAGGAAAAATATACCTTTTTTAACCTGAAATAAACTTCATTTTCATTTTTTAAAAAAATTCTGACTACTTGTATCTTCGAGTGCAGTCTTAATTCACCTGAAATGAAATAAATTAATTAAATGGTGTTAATAAATAAAAAAAATAAAATATGAAACTGAGACTAAATATTATGTTAATATTGTAATTTCAATTCATGTGTAAAATAATTGTTTTTTGCCATTTTAAGTTGGCAAAATATTTTCTAAGATGCCAAAATAATACGTGTTACAATATTCCTTAGCATAATGCATGCAAACAAATAGTTAAGCAAAAACAATTTGGTTAAAAGAAAAAGGACGTATATTTGTTATTTTCTTAAAACCTTTTTTACTGCTCAGAAATAGTTTCTTTGTGAAAACTATCTAGATACTCAAGTCCAACTAAAACAATTCTTAAGCATATTTTTCACTATTGATGCTTGAAAAACACCATATAGAGAGTAAGAAAAATTTAAGGTAGAATAGTGTAACTTCATTAATTTTTAGTTTTTAATTTTTATCTTAAAAAAAAACGCAATTTAAATATATATTTTAATTATTGTCATTTGTGCACGCTTGTTTGATCGCCATATATTTTTCAAATCATTAAAATACAAAATTACATACATTTTAAAACATTTATTTTAATAGAAAGAAACTATTTAGTCGTTATTTTTATAATTTGAATATTTGTTTGATTAGATAAGTTTGGTATACATTCGTCTAAAAATAGTTTTCTTATTGTGTTATTCATTTTGACTAACCCTGTATATTACCAAAAGTACTTAAGGTAGGCGAATACCCAAAATTCTATAATTTTACTATTGCTTTAATCTTTTCCAAATTTGGCATACTGTTTTCAAATGCAATGAACAATACTATTTAGGCATTTTTTTAAATTTAAATATAATTGATTTATTTTAAACGGTGCTTTTCTACTAAAAAAAGGAGGTTTGCGCTAACAAGTTTACCACATTGAATTTTCATCCTATAAACACTAATTATGTGTTAAATTCGTAATTTTGAACTGATGCATGCAGTGACCCTCTAGAGTTGCATACAAATTACAAGAAAAGAAATTATTAAGAAAAATGTTCTGAATTAACCATAAAAAAGGATTTTTTTCGATTAACTTACACTTGGACATTTTTTTTAAAAAAAACTTATATATTTACAATGGATGTTAGAGGTTCATAGCACAGATATATATTGAAATAGCATCTGTAAAAATTTCGGGTAAATAAATGTAAAACTTTTTATACTAGAAGTGTGGCGCAACCCCCTTTTGTAGGCGAAAAACACAGTTTAAAATAAATCAATTATATTTGAATAAAAAAAAATGCATAAAAAGCATTGCTCATTAAAATCACTATGCCAAATTTGGAAAAGATTAAAGTAATAGTAAAGATTTTAGAATTTTGGGTATTCGCCTACCTTAAATTCACTTCATTTTCTGAAAAAAAAAAGCTATAGATTTACTCTTAACCATATATTGACTACCAGCCATATATTATTTGAATAATATTTTGTGGTCAACTCCCCAAAAGAAGATAATTTTAATGGAACTAATATTCCTATTAATTGGTGAAATTTTCAATTAATACTTGAAAATCCTTATAGTAGTAAAGTACATAAAAAAATCATTGCCACTAATTTATATAAACTTCGGCAAAGTATGGCATAAATTTTATATTTCAGATTTTTTTTCTCCCATTACTTTAAAACTTCTCATTTCAAGACTATGGTATCCTAAAAGACTTTGTAATGTTAGAGGGTAGGGTAAACGTTGGTATTGAAATCTGTGTTTCTAATGGTTTGACAGCTAAATGAAAGTTTCATATATTGATATTACTCAATAATCTATATCAACTTTGTTCACATTAATTTAATTATTTTTCTTTACGTTAGGAATTTTTCCATCGTCAGATTTTAATGAATTTCCAAAAATGTTCCTTGCATATTATTATGTTCGGAATCCACAGTAGTTTAAAACCATAATTTCAATGTAACAGTAGCCGTAAAACACAGTAAAGGTACCTTAACATTAAAAATTAAGAAAACAACCTTAAAAAGTAAATAGGTAGGGGTAAGTGGTGTACCTTGGACGTATGTGTACCTCGAACCTATGCTGATTCCAGCTCGATTAGCTTAGATATTGAAACGACACCACATGCAGTTAAAGTATTTGCTACCAGGGATCTCAGTGAAGTTCTATCTGTTTGTTTAAAAGGTCAATTTATTAAAGAGGTTTCGAAAAACTAAATTCACAGTTCAAAAGTAAATTTTTGTCAGATTCTTTAGTGTATTTTTTTACTCAAACATGTAGTGTTTATTCAGAAACGATGGTTATGCAATTTAAAGCAAAGTTTAAGCTATAAAACAGTGTGCTTGAAATTAAGTTAAGTCTAACCTTAACTTGGCGATTAACTATTTTGTTTTTAATATCCAAGTGGTGTACCTCGAACCTAATACAGGTGGTGTACCTTGGACTGGTCCAAGGTACACTACTATAGGTCTTATGTGCTTCAGATTGTTGAAAACCCTTTTTAAAATTCAAGTAAATTTTTTCCTTTGAAAAATTAAGTATTTTAAGCTCTTAATATGCAACCCAGATTTGTAAAATCTAGAAGAATGGAAATTTGTAAGAAATTTTTATTTGGTGTGATAAAGATTTTTTTTTTTTTGTAGTTAATTATTTAAATTCATGGAAGCCGATAAAATTTTAACCATATTTATATAATATAGACAATAATTATTGCATGCTCATCTAAAAAGATATTTTTTATAATAAATATCTAAGCAGAACATCCTTTTTACGTTTAGGCCTAGTTGTATAAACATGGGGGGGGGGGGAATATTTGAGTTGTTTTTTTCAAATTTAAGACAGAAAGATAGCCAAATGTTTTTCTATGGCATGAAATAACAGTTTAATTTTATGCTGCATTTTAACGGATACACCTGAGAAAGATTGTATTGCAGCTGAAAAAGCCAAAAGGGCACTAAAATAAATAAGGCAATAAAACTCCGTACTAAGCTAATTGACCTAACATAACCAATTACTACAATCTTGGCTAGAAATAAGAGTAGGCTGTAAAATGTATTTTTGAATTTTATGCGGCTAATAAATATTGGTTTTCGGACTGTAAATCGAGTCTCTCTACCTGTTAATAATTGGTCCAAGGTACACTACCGGTTGGACCAAGGTACACCGCCGGTGGTGTACCTTGGTCCTATTTGCAATTTTTTGTATTTATTTTTGTAATAGTTGAAATCATTTAAATAACGTGTTAAAATAAATATATGTTGTGTATAACAACATAAAGTATTTAGTAAAAATATTTTTATTCACTTTTTGCAAGTAATTAAGAAATTAAAAATTGAAAAGTAAAAATAGGTCCAAGGTAACCCACCTTCCCCTACGAATAAAACCTGAATTTTAAAATTAATTAAAAGTAAACCCATGATAAGCATTTATCTAAGAGCAAGTAATTGTTTTACTACAATTATTTTTTTTTATATTACTGTGGTAACTGGAAGACGGAGTGTAAGAGATAAAATACGTCAACCATTTGAGATTCCGTGTCTTTTTTGAAACTCCATAATGTAAGAAATTGATTGAACGTTACATCGTAAGAACCATAAAGCACTTGTTATCACCGTTTAGATTATCTAAATCTCAACCATTGCAACAATTATTTAAAAACTGTATCCTACACTCTTAAAACAAAAGAGTGAAATCCACTCCAGTTGGAGAAGTGCATTTTCGACACCGTAAAGGCATGCATATTTACTCAGACTGAGTTAAAATCACTCGTTTGGAGTGATCCTGTCGTAGGTTTAACACACAAAGGATCCACTCCAAAAGGAGAAGTGCATTTTCCAGTCTGGAGGAGTGACATCCACTCAGACTGAGTTAAATTCGGAGTGTTTGTTTTAAGAGTGTAGCTTTATAAATTGTAACGGCAATTCGAAACTCCAAAGAGTGAAAGTTTTCTGAACCTGAGCCGTCGACTCTAACCTAAAACTGGATACTTCAAGGTCAAATGAAAGACGTTTATCACTTAACACAGGTCACCTGATTCATATAATCACAAGTGAGTTACTTCATAAAAAGTGTATCAGATGTATGTAGTGTTTAAGGGGATGGGTCTTTAGAATAGTTTTAACTTTCTAAAAAACTGTCTCTTGAGATAGCTGGATGTGTAATAATGTGAATATCATGATTTTTAACTCGCGTTTTTCTGGATATATATCTAAGCATATTACTATATCCATGCGATTGGTGGGTAAAACCAATTTTGTGGGTCAGAAAAGTAGGAACACCGAAAAAAATTCGGAATTGTTTTGAAGACATTTTCTAATAACTGTAAAAAATTTCAACATGTTCGCAATCTCTTATATTATTTTGGTTTACATTATTGTCATCATATTATAAGTAAGCAAAACTCGAAAACCTTAAAACTTTGTTTTTGGACTAATCCATTAAGATGTTTTTCTACTGATTTACAGAAATTTTCAATTTTTTTTTGTGTTATATATTTTTTTACTTTTCTTATTGCCAATGAAAAAATAGAAAATATTAGCAATGTTTACGCAGTGAATAGGATTAATCTAAAGGTAAAAGCCAAGAGATTATTTCATGAATAGAATACGAAAATTTCCTATTTTTAAGTTTTTCTTAGCATAAAGTATGGAACTTTCACTGAGAAAAATTACACTTTTAGTCTTTGTGACGGAGTAAATTTACGTTTTCAATTTGAAATGAAATATTTTGTTTCAAATCTGTCGATAAAATGTCTTTAATTCTGAAATATGAGCAATGCTCAGTTTCAAACTAAAATCTTATCAGTTTTAAACTCTTATTAATTCTTATAAGTTAAATCTAGTAAATTATAACAGTTTAATCGGGAAAATGGTTACTATGTTGGGTTCGAGATACAATCTTCTCTGGAGATTGAAGGTTCCTATCCTACTCACTGCCAGTGTTTTGATACTCAAGTTTATATTCAATTTTGAAACACAAACATACCCAATTTCGAAACAAGAACATTCTTACAAATAAGCACTTAAGTTCAATTTCATATCATTTTTGAAACATGGATATAACAAAAGAATAACCAGATGTTTTATTCTTGAGTATAAGCATACATTAGGTTTTATTCGTGAGTTTATTTTTGAGTATAGCTCATAAATGAATATTAGCAATATTTGAACTTAAATTAAATTTACTAGGAACCGTTTTGACTATTCTACATACTAATATTTAGCATATTTTACTCATTTTTGAAAATGTAGTTTTTATAGTGTAGCGCGTATTAGAGTTTTTTTTTTTAAAACATAGAAATAAGTAAAAAAAAACATGAATGTTTCCTTTTCAATGAAAAAATTGTAAATGTTTATGAAAAATTCATTTAGAACATAAGCGTGTATGATAGCTACTAAATGCTATACAGACATTACAATTATTCATGGCAAACAAAGTAAAATTTTGTATCTTAACCTTTTCAGCCCCAATGACAACTTGGCATCATCATTTTAGAAATTTAGTTCTGATCGTCTATAGCCATTTATGATATCAAAAAGCACATCATTCGATTCTTCAAACTTATTCTATTAAAAATATTTTTAATTAGTCCCAATAGATATCAGCCCTATTATTTTTTTAAATTATGATCAGAAACATGATGATGCCAAATGATATCACTGGGACTGAAAGTGTAAAGCCAATGTTTGACACATTTAAGAAACTTAAATGATATATTCTTAAAATCAATTGGTATACAAATATATGGTTAGGTGGGGTAAAATTAGTCACGGGTAAAAAAGGTCCCTTTTAAAAATAAATTACTTAAAAACAAAAGAAATAAAATATTTTTTTCTTTTCCTGATGCCAGTTTTATATGTAATTGATAGTGTTCATAATTTTACATGCAAAACTAACCGTAAACTATGGTGTGTAGTTATAGTTTTTTGAAATTCTATTATTTGAATTCTATGAGTTTTTTTAATGCCGTAGAAAACTTTTGATTTAAGAAAAGTTAGAAGTATGTGTATATTAAATTTCTATCTTATTGTGTACAGATATTTCTCAAAAATAAATCCAGAAAGTTTCAAAGTTAAAATAGGAATTAATAAATTTGTGGAGCAAGAAAATTTAAGTGGGGTAAAATGGGTCATATTTTAATATAGGTACGGTTAATCACACATTATACAACTAACATAATTTTTGGCTTTATAAATCACTTTCTGAGAACTACTATTCTTATAAATTGCTTTTAATATCGGTTTGTCACTCTTTTACTCATAAATGACAGCAAATTTGAATTTCCTTGTCCCCTTCATTATTGTAAACCGCTTTCAAGTTTAATCTGAAAATAGTATTGGTGAATTCAAAAGAAGTGGGATATTTCCTCGAAAGATATTGTATGCAAGTAATATCTTTTATAAAACATATTCCAGGCACAATTCTAACAGTTGAATCATAATGGCACTCCCATTACCAATTCAAAAAGTCATTCTGTTGCAGCAGCGTCATCTACGTCGATAACCATAAATAAATCAGACTGTTTGAGCTACCATTTAAGATGAGTCAAGTATAGGTTCTCTTTCAAAGCACATCAAATCTGCAATTATAAAGACACTTCTGTAATGTAGAATGGAAAGAAGAGAAAACTTATGCAACAAGAAATTGAATAAATTTTAACTACTCCAACTTCTTTAAATTGACTACATATCAAAAATGTAAAAATGGAAGCGAAATTTTCAAAAATTTCTGTAAGGAAACAGGGAAAAAATTACATGTGAAAAAACTACCATAGAGCAAAAAAAATTGATAAATTCAATTCACTGCAAGTAAGGAAGTGGGCCCAGGTCGAGTTTTTGGGGGTTAAAAAAAGAAGTTATTTCTTGACATTCATATACAAATTGAAGAAAACTTATAAACAGCGATATTTTCAGGAGAAAAAGAAAGTTCCTACTTCATTTTCTCTTAAAAGGATGATGTTTTGGAAATAGATGCTTTTCAAATTGTAAAAGTCCTTCCTGATCATCAGGGAAGTGTATTAGTTCTTCTTAAGATTTATATAATTTTAGTAATAAATATGATAATAAAAGATGTTAAAAATAAATTTTAGGAAAATGAGCAATTGAAGCCGTTTTTAAAGCATGATTTAATTTACGCCACTACTGACCTATTTTATCCCACCCCATGGGGAATAATAGATCAAAAACATCCCTTATTCAAACACATTTATCGACACACAAAAAATCTGATAAATTTCACATTAAATGTTATAAGATAAGTTCATTTGCATATCCTTGATATTTTTACGCAGGTTGAATAGGTGTTTATTTTGCATTGGAGATGCGAATGCAAAATATGCTGTTTTTTTGTTTACCTACACTCTTAAAACAAAAGAGTGAAATCCACTCCAGTTGGAGAAGTGCATTTTCGACACCGTAAAGGCATGCATATTTACTCAGACTGAGTTAAAATCACTCGTTTGGAGTGATCCTGTCGGAGGTTTAACACACAAAGGATCCACTCCAAGAGGAGAAGTGCATTTTCCAGTCTGGAGGAGTGAAATCCACTCAGACTGAGTTAAATTAGGAGTGTTTGTTTTAAGAGTGTATTTTTTCCCACCTGACCCAACAAAATTTGGTTTTTACATTTTGGTCCATTCGTGTCCCCCCAAAGTATTTAAAATATTTCAAATTTAATAGAAATCAGTGCAATTCTGTTACAAAATTATACGACAGATAAGAAGTCAGCTGTGTTTTTTTAACAAAGAGAATGTATACAATAGTAAATTTAAATGTAATACTTTCACTGAATCAGAATATTTACAGAGTAAATTTGTAACTTAAATCCCCAACTTAAGAATTAAATAATCAATTCAATCATGCCTTTTTTTAGTTTTCACTCATACCACTTTTTTAAAATAGTTTCAGAGTAGATGGTCTATTTAATCTTTCTCCATTACAAATGTAATAATTTTTTAACTTCCTGTAAGGTATTGTTTTTAAACACTGAGAGTTTTCTCATTTGCTTGAAAAGTTTATCAGCATGAATATTATTTCTACTTGCCCAAAAGTTACAGTATTTTAGTATCTGGTGTGTTATTTCATAAATAGATGTATACTTGGTGTAGCAAAAAAAATATTGTTATCATAATCCAAATCTATCTTTTTTGACTTGCAGTGTTTATTTACTTTTGTGCAAATGATTTTTAATTAAAATATATATAAAAAATCTTAGCTTTAGAAGTTTACTAGGACTTCGCCTGTTTTAATTTTTCTTAAAAATAAATTTCTACGCCTAGATTTTACGCCTAGATTTTGATGAATAAAAATAGTGATATCACATTGAAATGGTTAGTTTTATTTAACCTCTTAAAAGAGTTAGTACCTCTTAAAAGAGAGTAACCTCTTAAGAGAGCTCTCTTAAGAGTCCATATTGTTTTGCTGAGAAACATTAACAAAATTATTAGTCTTATAACTTTTGCAACAGACTGTAGTAAATAAAACCAAAGCCTATCTTTTCGATTTTGGTATTTGAGTTTTGTTTGATAAACTTTACATCTGAGGGTAAACTAAAGTATATGTACTTTAATATTTGTTATAGGGAGATTTTACAGCCACATAATCTAAATGGATTAAACGTTTTCAAACTATAAATCATCAATTTAGGAATTAAGAAAAATAACTGCAAGGTTATGTATTTGTTTTGAAAATTTTGCGAATACTAAAACACTTTCAGAAATACAGTTTAAAAACTATATGTTAAAAATAAAACTTTCTTTATTTGCACCACTTAAACTGCATAGTAATAAAAACTCATTTTGCGTATTATTGTAACTATAAATTAAAAGATTTTTTTTTTGAAATATAGGTATGTGCATGTCTATGTTCCTTTGTGTATAAAAATAAATTTTTAAAGTCAAAAAACCAATAACATGTATATTCATAAAATTAAAGCACAAAATATTGCACAGATAACATGTACTGTGCATTGTTGAAATATCGAAAGTCTAAAAAAAACTATGTTAAAAATATTTTTTTGTTTAAAATACTGAAGATATGTTCTACGACTCTAAAATTCTTTTAATAAAACAATATTAAGAATTTGAGTACTTCTCAATAAAAAGTCTGAAATATGTCTACACCATTTTCTGTTAAACAGAAGAAACCACCGTAAACATAAATGCAAAGAAAAAATTGCATGAAAGACAATAAATGTATTGCATTATACGGATTTTATTCTTTTGGTTCTTAAATTTGAAAATAGAAATTAAAACAGAAAAATAGCCAAAGACATTTTTAAATAAAAATTCGAACTTATTCTACTTGACATTTAGCTTAAAATTTGTTTTAAAACATTGATAATGACTATTTAAGTCTTTAGACACTCAAAAACTTTTAAATCATTCTAAGAAATTTTTTTGCATGTTTGTAAACCCAAATGATATTTGCTTCATATAAAGCATTTGATGCAAATCAAAAACAAAGTGTGGTTTATATCTTCTTAAAGATATCTTTTTAATCTAACCATGTAGGGGAGAGTGTTGTACCTTGGGACAATTTTTACATTTTTATTTTTTTCTTTGATAATTATAGTCAAAATAAAATTTAAAAGCAGCATTTCAACACACCAATATGTTCCTCTATAATATATTTTTTAAATTCTGGCAGCTTGAAATTAAAAAATTGCTACTCATGTAAAGTAGAGAGGATAAACTGTCCCAAGGTATAACATGCTGTTGTACCTTGGGACATACTTTATAATTCAGTCAATAGGCATACATTTGAACTAATTTGTGTCAGGAAACAAACTTTATTGTTTTTTCAAGGAAATACACAAATAAAACTTCATAATTCAAGAATAATTTAAATTATACAGCAAAATTGCAAGTCCAAATTATTTAACATTATATGATGATACAATATGCTTTACTGTCTCAAGGTACAATACACTACATTGTTTAAATAAAAGCACGATAGTGGCCAATCTAAATGCATTATCATTATTTTCTTATAACCAAAATATTTTAAAATCTTCTCTTTTATGAAGAAAATAAAATGCAGTTGACTTTTTGTAAAAGTACAAGGTAAAAAATTATATTAGAATGAGAAAAATATTTACTTTGGGTAATGAAATATTATTTTTTGTCACCCATTCATCAATTCAATGATGCTAGTGTTAAATTTTATTTTGATGATGTCGGTTGGTTAAGGCTACTATTAAAAATAAACAATGTATGAATATTGCCAATAGATTCTTAGAAATTGTCAGTGTCCCAAGGTACAAGCGTCCCAAGGTACAACACTCTCTCCTATATTGGTACAGTTTTTCAGCCTTTCAGTTACCTTCAAATGGTAAAGATTTTATGATGAAGGGTCAAATATAAACTTTGTTTTATCAAATTTAGTTCACAAGTGAAGCATATAAGTTGAAAATCTCACATTATTTAAAGTATAACTTATATATAGGGTTTTGTCTATTAATTGGTGATCGTAAATTGCCTAAATTGTATTGGACAAAATCGCCAGTGACTGATCCGGACCCTATATTTTAATTGAAGAGCTTAGTGGAAGAACTTGCTAAGTGACAAATAAATTAAAACGAGTAAATGAGCTTTAAAATTTATAGTTTGCGCTCAGATCTGTTAAAAATGAAAATTGCCCCCCAAACCTTAAAAAATATACTAAACTTCAAGGCTATGAAAAAGTGTAAACTCGTTATCGTTAAAGAAGTTAGTAAATATGTTTAATGACACAATAATCTCAATTTCTTCAAAAATGTCACTTAGCACGTTCTCCTACTAAACTTTTTAATTACTTTTTGGAGAATGCGAGATTTGCGACATTACCCTTCTAGTAAGTGTTTTTAAAAGATAAGTAATGTTTAAAAAAAATTACTTAAGAAGATATTGTTCAAATATAAGCATTTCTGAAACCTTTCTAATAATCTCATTGCAAATACTTGTTTTGAATGTCACAATATCATCTTTAAAAGGTGGTTGTATACCTAATATATGATCATATATAAGGTCATTAAAAACTTTTTGATTAGTTATTTGACATCAAATCTTTGAAATGTAGTGCAATCTAAATGTTCTTATATTTTAATAAACAAAATCATTAATGAATTGTTTCTATAACAAGAACGAAATATACATTTGAATATAACAATTTCTGAAAAAATAAATTTAATTGTTAATACTTTAGTACTACAAATATTGAAACGCGATGAAAATTTTTAAATTAAATGATTTCAAATAACATTAGTGAGTCAAAAGGTTAATCGTAAAGTAACGTAGAAAGAAAAATAAAAATAAAGAACAATGCAATGGATTTGTAACTACTTTAAGAAGCACAAATCTTAAAATTCATATTTGTATAATGGTCATTAATGTTAAATTAGAATTAAATTATGTAAAAAATATGTGATTCAATATAATAAATATTTTAATTCGTTAAAGTAAAAGAAAATTCCCTATTTTACAACAATATACTCGTACCATAAAGTAGTTCTTAATTATAAAAATATTTTCGAAGAGAGATTAGTTATTAACAAAATCAAAATTTTAATTGGGAAATATTTTTACAATAAAAGCAAATAAAGTCTGAATTATCTCTCTTTTTAAATGCTAGTAGCACAAAAACAAAAATATTCTTCTATGTACAGTTAGAAACGCTTATCCTTCTCTTCGAAGTAAATGTGAGAAATTTTAATTCAATTCATTCATAATAATTATAAAGAAATGAACTTTGATGATGATGCATTATGAATTGGCGATAATGGAATTTCTTCGAAACTGAAAGTGTTCCAACGACAAAAATTTGCAGTAATTTTTTTTACAATAAACAATTTTCTAGTCTTGTAAATTTATTTTTCATTAATTTTGTCGATAAATACAAATTAAGTTACAAAAAATATGCCACCAACTAAAAAAATACTTAAAACTCAACCAAACAATTATTTACTTTTGAACTTGGGCCACTTAAAATTAGAAAGTGATCTAGCAACAAAACAACACAAAAAAATGAGGATTGCTTCATAACAATAAAAAAAAGCATTGTACTTACCCCTTTCCTTTTCCCGATCACTTTCCATGGTTGACACCCAAGCCTCTTCGAACACATGTTCCATAGCATCACCAGCTGCTAGCCAGAACATTCCATAGGAGGGGGGGGGGGGGTTGTCGGATACACAACCCCCTATTCGCAGTAACCGTATATCTCAGTCGTAGGTGAAGGTTAACCCTTCCGCCACTTAGACATGATGGTAGTTCCACGTGGTGACCTAATTTCAAAGGAAGTAGGCATCAAAAAATATTTCCAAGTGCACAGTGATTTTTTTAAAAGTTGAAATGGTAGTCAAGAATTTGTCCTTGTATATCAGGAAATAACCATTGATGTCGTTTGTTGTAGATACATATGGCTTCGATATCTGGTTGCTCGAAAACGTCTTTTTTAGAATAAACTTCTTGTAATATGGCTTTCTTAAGCAACGTATTTTAACTAGATGAAATAAATTTGAATCATCTCGACGATGTCACAGAGGAGGAAAACAAATCAAATCCTGGACTTTATAAAATAAGAATTTACGACCAATTTTGACTACATTTAGACGCAAAAAAGAAAGAGTTTTGACGTCTAAAGAATGACAAATATTCGTTCTGACGACTTGAATATTATAACTTCCAGAATCGTCATTCTAAAACAACTTCAAGACATGAGACATCGTTTTAACTCTAAGAGTACTTTCCTAGGTTTACCAAAAAAAAATCTTCTCTTCCAACCAATTTCGAAGCTTCGAATAATACTTTCTTTTCCCGAGTAACATTCATCCACTTGGAATTAGACCTTGAATATTTGCATCCCCCCTCCCCAGCTTTTTTTCTTGACCGTGGGATCTTGGTGAACCGATTACGTGTTTAACCCTTTTCCACCAGTCGTCTGTCCCTCCGGAAGAAAAAAGAAAGATAGGTTTAGTCTGTTTTTTTTTATTCTTCTGGTCGAAGAAGGTAGACGTAAAGCTGTGAATGCATAAATGTGTTTCGGTCTGCAAGGGCGGATGGGATAAAATACTAAAACAGTGCATATTTCACTCAGTTGTAACATCAAAAAGGATTTAAGGTAGGATATTGTGGCACTGTAAATGCAGATCGGTGATGTATCGGCAAAAGATGATTTTTAAGAGTATTGTCATTAAGCTTGGGGCTTATTCCATTTCATTAAAATTAGGAAAAGTTACTTATATTCTTATTGAAGGTATGAAACTTTTACCGATGACCATAAGAACTCAATTGATATTCAAACAGTAATTGCAAAATAATTGATCATCCTATAATAATTGGGTGTTTAAGTAATTTTAAGTAAATATATAAGCTTTCTTCTTCAGTTATGTTATTTTTGCTTACATTGCAATATGCGGGTCTGAAACTGCAGTGCCTCAATTTTAAATATATATATTTTTTGCCTTATTACAAAAAACCCTCTTTAGTCATATTTATAACAAAAAACACTCTCTAAAATTTAAAACAATTTTGTTAGAGTAAAAAAATAAATAAACGATAATTAATAAATAATTGTACAATTCTTACATTGAAAAAGCAACGAAATTTTGATCCAGGTAAGTAATAAAACATATTTAAAATGACAATTTATTTTTAACATATCTTAAGGAAAATAAACAAATAAAATGTTTTTACAACTATTTACATATATTTTTACCCTAAAGACACTGAGTGTAGACGCTATTTGCGTAAACTAAATTGCATAAAAATTCCTTAATTTATTAAAGCATCCTACTTTTCCAAAGACTTGCATTACTATTTGATAGTAATTAGTTGAAAATTAAGACCATGCTTTGTGTGATTTTCAAACCATATTTTTGGCTGCATCTAATATGTTTCTTTTCTTGGCTTTTTTAAGCATAACTTATGCTTTAAATACGTCAACAGTTTCTTAAATATTTGTTTTTAATTGAGAAATTTGTTTTCTACTTATGCTTTAAATAAGTTAACAATTTCTTACAATTACACTTTTTAAAATAAAACTTCGTTTGTAACTTATTTCCCACTTTTTGTCCTAAGAGTATGTAAATAGAAATAAAAATATATCTAAATAGTTTAGTTATTATTGTGAAATTTGTATAGCCACACTGGTAAAATTCTATAAACATATCAAAAAGTTAGGTTTTCAATTAAATTATGTAAATTTAAGAAAAATTTCACCTATGTCAAGCATAAGTAATTTGGTGTAGGAAAATCAAGACTATATTTTGTGTTCTCCTTTTCAAAGATGCTTTATCTCATCTGCATGTACTGTTCCCAGTGGCGGATTCAAGGGGGGGGCAACAGGCCTTTTGACCCCCCCTTGACCTCAGGTGCCTTTTTTAAAATTAAGGAAGAAAAGGGGAAAATGTAAAATATAGGAGTTTGAAAATCGGACCACTAAACAGAAAATATACAGGCGCGCCAACCACGGGGGGAGGGGGGGGGGAGTTTAGGGTCAGCCCGCTCTGACCGTCCCCCCCCATCCTGTTTCCCTAAGCACCCCCCTCCCCTCCCCCCGCAGCTTCCAAAACACAGCAAGTCTCTTCCAAGATTTTTCTTTTTTGCCCCGGAGAATCTTTTTTTTTTTGGCTGGGAATTTCATCCCTCGAAATGAAAAGCAAACACAACGCATCAACACAAACCCACAGGGGCCTCTCACAACTAGAGGGGGGAAGGGGGTAAAGCATCTACCCCAACAACACGTAGTAATGGCCCAAGAAAAAGTTAACGTTATCTGTCTGAGGCAATAAAAATTGTCGGATAAAATTACCACTCACTGTCTTCTGTGTCCGTCTTAGGGAAACGAAAGGGGCTACATTCAAACCCCTCTCCCACAGGGTTATAATAAACACAGAAGCTACGGATAAATAGCACCTCATTTGGCTACTTCGCACTAAGCTAGCCACATCAAGGTATTTTTTTTATGGATTTTGTTGCTAAGTATTGGATCCACTGCAAGACATTTTTAATGAAAACGAGGTTTTGGTAGGAAGTGGGTGTTTTGGTTGGGAATGCTTGTTAAATAAAAAAGCTTAAGCTTTGGAAAAATATAGCCTTACATACGCTTAACTTTTAAGATGGTTTTTGAGAGTTTTAAAAATACTCATTTTTAACTGAGTTTCAAAGCATTCATTGTTGCTCCAAAACAAAAGAAAAAGCAAATCTATTTTTTTAAACCATTTTTCCTTTTTTTTTTAATTCGAAATAATTAAAATAATTGGTATTAACATCGTAGAGATTTCCGTCTGTATCCCTCTTTTAATTTTCCGTTGTGATTTGCGATTTAAAAAACATCTATTTTTCATTTGAAAGGTAATGACAACGTGTACCAATCTTTTTTCCTGTGTGTATGTACGTAAGGATATACATCAATGTCCGAACGGACAGAGACAGTAGAATCAAGCTTAAAGTGTATCAAATATCAGTGAAATATTTGCAAATCATTTCCTATAAATATGAAGTAGTAAAAGATACAAATACGTATTCGACGGAAATAAGATACTGAAAAGCTGGCATGACAAATATCTACATTCAATCAAACGCATACAATCTGTATACATGTAATGTGTATAAAAACTACTTTTTTTTGCAAATTTGACAAAATTATAAAAAAAATGTATGGCCCATTGCAAGCAATATTTACTTGCATAAAAAATCATATTTTATAAGGTACATAGGTAAACAGTACAATAACATAATTTATAATAAATTTTATCTCGCCAAAACAACCTTTCAGTTGAAAGCAATTTAAGCACCACAAAACACAAGATAATCTTTGTATAGTTGTGTTGTGTGTGTCAAGCAGGGGTATAGGCTTCGAAAAAAGCACTTTCCGTGGGAAAGCATAGTTGGGGATCGTCACCTCTCTCGTCGTCCTCTTTCCAAGAACACAATCCGAATCCCCATTGCCCAGCTTCTGCAAAAATTATCTGTTTTTTATCAAAGCAGGACATGAAACCCCGTTTGGTTTTTATGACCAAAGAAGAAAACCAGAAGTTGCAGGGTCCTTGCTTGAAACTGGAGACAATTATTTCTGACCTCCCCCCATCACTTAGCTGTTGGGAGCATTTTCGCAAAGGCGGTCGTACGTTTTCTCAGTTTTTGCCAGATCTTAGAAAGATTTCCTGGACTGGCCAATGAGCAAAAAACAGAAACTGAGCCCATAGCCTCAGAATATTTGGTGTTGGACAGTGGACAGTTTAGTATTTGACACTGCGCGGAATAGGTTATTATTTTTATTTGTTATCTTTATGTATCAAGTTTTTTGTCATTTATAAGTGTCTAAAGGCCCATTTAAAGGTAAGATATAAATAATAATTTCATTTAATGTTAAAACTTAATATAATTGAGTTTTCGTAAAAATATAAATGTCGCTTTAATATGCACTATTTATATATCTATTAGTGGTTAACAAGTGTTCCGTGAAATATTGTTTAATGTTTTGATCAATTGTTTATTTCTGTTAGATTTAGACTTGCTGGTGTTTATAAATTAATTCCTATTTTACGATCAAGGTAGTATACAAAACGTGTAAAAAATTACTGTTACATAATTTAAAAATTTGTATTTTTTTTTATTTTAAATTGGTATTTAATTTATTCTTCAGAAAATGACAACATGTTCATAGACTTATTTATACTATCCTAATTTATAATTTTAATTCGTACAAAAGGTAAGAAAAAGGAAGCTATTTAAAAAAATAATAACTGTTACACTTAAAAAAAAACTTCAGAAGTTAACATTTTTTAAAAAACTTTCAAAAAGTGTTATGTCATTAGAGTATTTTGTTTTTTCATTTTATGTCGTAAATGATGCTGTCATAAAGTTATTTAGGTTGGCATTAAAAAAGTAAAATGTGAATACCGTTTTTTTATATTCTGAATCCTTTAATAATAGGGGATATGAATGTTCTATATTTTTATTTCGTAAAAAATATTTGAAATATTTTTAGTCATTATGTAAACCTCACGCATCTTCTTTTTGTTGTATTACTTCTTGTATTAAATAAACATATTTTTTTTAATTGCATGAAAAAAAATCCGATTTTTACACTATAATTTTAATATCAGACGCGTGCGAACAAAAAGTTATTCTTCTAATGGAAACCTAGGAGGATAGAAAGAACAGGAGTAGTCACGCGTATTCAAACGGACGGGAACTGAGTGAAGCCAGAGGTGGAGGGGAATCGGGGGAAGGCTGCTATCCTTATCTACCCCTAGTTAACATGGGGTTCTATATGAGAATTTGCGATTTTTCGTTTTAAATGAAAAAAATGTGATCACATTATGAAAAACGAATACACATATGTATATTTCTAATATGCTCAGTAGATATATATGTATTATTTAAATTACAATAACAAATAAACACTCAAAACTAGGCGATATTAATATTGGTTCCTCTGGAATTCTTAAAATTATTTAATTATAACTTGGTTTTTTTTTAAATCTTTTATTAAATTTTAAAAATCTGCTGTTTATCATTAAAAGTTATTATTTTTGATCGAACAGATTGTTTAACGAATATATAACAGAACTTTTATTTAAGTTGCATATAAAATGCGAAATGAAGTAATCTGATTATTATATTTGATTCATATAACTGGCATATACTTTTTATTAAACAATTTTAATTAATGATAACCAATAAATGCTTAAAACTGATTTGATTACTTTTTTTATGTCTACTTGTTAATTTTATTAAAGCTAATATATTAAGTATTTTTTTAAAACTAATTTGCAATAATTACTGCGATATTTATGCTACTAAACCACTAATACTAGTAGCTAGTTTTATGAATAAAGTAAAAAATCAACTAATAATTTTTTAAAACTAAAAATACATTAAACATTATTTTATTAAATTTTAAAAATCTGCTGTTTATCATTAAAAGTTATTATTTTTGATCGAACAGATTGTTTAACGAATATATAACAGAACTTTTATTTAAGTTGCATATAAAATGCGAAATGAAGTAATCTGATTATTATATTTGATTCATATAACTGACATATACTTTTTATTAAACAATTTTAATTAATGATAACCAATAAATGCTTAAAACTGATTTGATTACTTTTTTTTATGTCTACTTGTTAATTTTATTAAAGCTAATATATTAAGTATTTTTTTAAAACTAATTTGCAATAATTACTGCGATATTTATGCTACTAAACCACTAATACTAGTAGCTAGTTTTATGAATAAAGTAAAAAATCAACTAATAATTTTTTAAAACTAAAAATACATTAAATGGAATTTTTACATTTAAACTTACATAAATAGATTTAATTACCAGGTTTTTATATTATGTTTGTCACTATTTTTATGAATACAATAGAAAATCCACTAATAAAGATTTTTTTCTTTTTTTTTTTTAAATAATATTCTATGATACAATGTTTGCAATTGAAGTAATATAAAAAGATAATCATTAGATTTTAAATCTATACTGGATCTATAATAGTTTAAATTATTTACTTAATTCCAAGAGGGGATTCTTATTAGGGACTTTTACAATATAAATTTTTTTTACAGAATGTATATAATTGAAGTACTCAAAATCTATTTAATAAATAGATTTTACATGTATACACTAATTAACCGTAACATAAATATAAGTATTGTTTTGTATATCCTTATATTTTTATTATTTCGCATTTCATATGCAACTTTAATAAAAGTTCAAATATATATTCGTTAAAAAATCTCTTCTATCAAAAATATTAAACGTTTAATGATGAACAGTAGATTTTTAAAATTTAAAAAAAGATTTTTAAAAAATCCAAGTTATAACAAAATAAGTGTAAGATTTCCAGAAGAACCAATATTAATATCGCCTAGTTTTGAGTGTTTATTTGTTATTGTATTTTAAATAATACATGTATATCTACTGAGCATGTTAGAAATATGCATATGTGTATTCGTTTTCCATAATGTGATCACATTTTTTTCATTTGAAATGAAAAATCGTAAATTCTTCCATAGAACACCATGTAAAAGTGGGGTAGATAAAGGTCCCTTTCTCCCAAGAGGGAGGGGAAAGCTTTTTCGCTTCACGCCGAAGGCCACATGACTACTCCTGTTCTTTCCATCCTCCTAGATGGAAACAGTGATAAAAAATTACTTTTTTTATAATTGCGTGCAAAAAAATCTGACTTTTACACAAAATTTTATTTATCAGACGTGTGCGTAAAGTTATACTTTTTTAGAAACAATGATAAAAAAATTACTTTTTTTCACCTTAAAGCAGTGAAAAAAAAGTACTTTTTTTTTTCACTCGTCTTAAAAGATGCCAACATTTCAAGTAAAACTGATATATTTTCTACTTTTTCCTTCACAGTAATAAATATTTCTTCCAAAAAGGTATTATGCCCCTTTAAAAATAATCAAAAATGCAATTATTAAAAGATGAGGTATAATCTTAATTTATTTGATAAAAAAAACAATAAAAAGATTATTAATTATAATAATATAATAATTAAATCAATATATTAATTAAATCAATATAATAATTATAATATGTTAATTAAATCAATATAATAATCATAATTTATTAATTATTTGTTATCGCCGACGTTCATGATTTTGAACTTTTGGGCCAGAGGTTGATAATAGGTATCCTGTGTAACATTTGCCCCCCTCTTAAGTTTCGGCTGGATCCGCCACTAACTGTTCCTGGCACGATGCCAAATTCTGGACACCAGTGGTCATGTTGCAAAGACTGCAATGGGGAACTTGCATGCGTGGGGAAATGCAAAAACATTATATTTTTCCGATAGTTTTTGAGTTGCTTATTTCAAAAATCAAGTTAAATTTTTAATTCAACATCTAATTTTTCTTAAATTTCAGTTTGAAAATGACTGAAAAATCACGTGACGTGAAACGCGACAACTATTGGTTTGGGCGATTCTGACGTCGGACGACGCAAAATACAATACGACACAACTTTGTTTACATTTACATGTTTTGAATGTGCGCGTTTGAATGGCGTTGGATTCTACATTATTTTATAGAATATTTTAGGGATTAACACAAATAGGAATAAGAAAAACTAAGTTTTCGTTGTATTTTTGTGAAATATGCAGCCCGATTTTGTTCAAGGTCGATCTGACAACCTTCCGAAGATCGACTCGTTCACAATGTTTTATTTTTTCGAACTATCCGGCTTTCTTCAGTGCTGAAATGAAGAATTTGAAAATGAGGAGGTAAGTAACTTTTTATGTAACTTCTAAAATACGTCAAGCTCTATAAACTGCATGCAGTATTTATCAAAGCAATGTGTTTATTGTAACTTGTATAGGTTCTTGTATATACTATAGTTTATTGGTAAAGAAACAGTGAGTATTTGCGAAGCCTGTAGTTGTTTACATTTTACAATTTGGTGAAAATAAACATCCATAAAACTAGACACTCATCCATTTACTATTAAAGTGTAAATGTTATTACTTCATGTCTATTGTTTTGAAAAGATTATATTAGTATTTAGAAGTTTGAGGTTTTGCCATGAAGGTTTTGTTGTTTACTTCTAAAATTTATCTGCATTAAATAATCAGTATGTGAAGTATAATATATGAATTCCCTTGTGCTTGTAATAAAATTCGTTTGCGTTTGCTACTTGTATTGCTAAATAGTAAAGAAATTAAGTACGTATGCCGAAAATGGTCAGCATTTAACTTACATAGAAAAGTATTCAAGAATGTGAGTATTAGCAAGGAAGGTTTGCTTTTACTTCTAAAGTGTATCAGCATTTAATATACTCAGAATAAAGTATAATATAAGATTCTCTAATGTGTGCTAGTAAATTTGTTTGGGTTTACTACTTGTAATGCTAAATAAATAGTAAATAGATTAAGCTGAATAAAATTTGTTTGGGTTTACTACTTGTAATGCTAAATAAATAGTAAATAGATTAAGCTGAATTAGGTGGAAAATGGTTAGCGTTAAACTTCCATAGTTAAGTGAAAATAACTATGTAATATATTAACATTAACTATGTAATATATTAACTATGTAATGTAGTATACATTACCTATGCATTGTATTTACACTCATCTATGATGGTTGCATACTAGATACAACCATCCAATACAATTCATTGTAATTATTTTTTTCCAAATGTTCTAAATATGTATATTTAAAATTATAAATTCCCAGGCCTTCGGATAAACTAATTGAGTTTGTAAAATATATAATTGTTAAGTACATATATTTGAAATATTAATGCTATAAACATCTATATAGATTCTTAAATTATTATTCTATGTTTTTATATAACGAGTTACTTTTGGATACTGTACGTATTTAGTAGTAGTATATTTCATGGGATATGTGTGCTCGTCGACTTGGCTGCTTCATCCCAATGATCATTCTCGGATTCTATTGGCTTATTGTATTTATAAATACCCGGATATTTTACATAATTACATGCATGTATATTAATAGTACCGAATTTCTATGATAAGGTTAATTTTATAAATTTCAACGACATGGGTTGTCATATTGTGACAATAGGCCAAAGAGAGTGTCTACCAAAATATATAAAAATTCTAATATTTGTTTGCATTTAACTAGACTAGGGACTTTTTAACAGGATTGAATTTAAAATATATATAGAGAGAGAGATTGTGTTTGGTATATATAACACTTGTATGAAAATCCTTGCAATACAAACCATATAATCTGAACATTTAAAATTCTGAGTGTTTATGTAATTTATAGTTATAAATAATGATGTTAAATGATTAGGATTTTTGGTTTAACTGACCCTCTACACTACCTAATCTTAGTCTGACAAACAGACTTAACTGATCTTCAAAAATTATGAATTTTTTTATGAACTTAAAAAAAACTCTTGAGATCTCAGTCAGCAAAATAAAATTGTAAATAATTTTCAATTTATCTTTAACTTAACTAGATTATGTAACATTATTCTGTTAAAAATTAAGCATTTAGATTAAGTACTGCAATGAAATTATGGCGAAAAAAATTTTAGACCTGAAAGGCATTAGATTTAATAGTTGACACATTTTAGAATACATTCTATATCTGAAAATCCTTTCCAAACTATAGCTGAACTTAAACTAGGGAAGCAACAAGTATTAATTTGGCCTGGTATCCAACGGCTTTTTTTTATTTACTATTTATGTTGATTCTTATTTTTATTTTAAAATGCTAAATTTATTTGTTAATTGAAAACTTAATGTTGAGTTACTGGAAAAGGAATCTGCTAAAGTTTCTAAGTATATATTTTTGTTTTAGGAGGATGCAAGCATGCAGTTGCATTTATTATCTGGATCCATTGGCGTAGTGAGGAACCATCTCCGACACAGTGGCCAACTATTGAAAAAAATCCAAAGTTTACACTACTGTGAAGTTTAAGTGGCACTACTGTGAAGCAAAAGACCTGCCTTCAGGATTCAGGAAAGAAGATGGTCCCTTCTATTCAAAGTGCAAGCCATGTCAATTTTTCGGATTGTTTTTTAGAAGAACAATATCAAATAGATTGCATCATCAGCAGGTATTTTGATGAAAATTATCTGGTTAAGCATTTATCTATACACCTGCTGGCAGAAGTGTTTTTCAAAACAACACAGATGGTTCTGCTGAAGGCTTCATGTCATTCTGTCAAAATAACAGGACTGTAGAATCATGTGAGGAGGCATAAAAGCTTATACAATTACAGTCTTGATATACCCTGTGGTTTGAGCATCGACAAGCTCGAATAACAGCATCGAAAATATATAAGGCGAGTCACATTCCAAAACTTTAGGTGGTTCTTTTTTTGAAGTTTTGATGGAGCCAGCAATTTCCAAGATACTGCGATAAAGTGCCCAAGCACAGAAAATGCAATGAGAAATTACGTTTCTAATGGAACTGTGATTTTGAATCTTGAAGCCCAAATACAATTTAAAATGTTATGAACAAAATTCACAAAGGACTTTTTTGTGTAGCTCATGCATATTTTGAATTTGCATCGAAAGTAACAGTAGTTGAGGTCAGACATAATGAAACTTTTGTAAATGTTTTGGAATTCATGTATTTTTCCAAACTTAAAGCAACATTTTGTTTAGTTTTTTTAATGCTTAATATATCTGAGATTTATTGCAGTAAGATTCAGTTTATCCCATTCTTACTTATATTAAAATTATAGCTTCATTTTATGATGTTTTATTACAGTTAACTTTTGATTAATGATTCAACATTCGAAAAACTTTTCTCTACCTGGAATCTTCTTCATTATTGTTACACCTTTTAATATAGATTTATTATCATTACATATTTTGATAGTTAATAGAATATCATGTCAATTTAGGTAAATGGAAATATAAAAAATCTAATAAGAAATAGCAGGATGGACCGATTTAAATCATGATTTAATCGAGATTTAAACTGTATGATTCTTTAAAAAAAATCACTGATTTAAATAATATTTTTTCCTTTACTCAGGCATCAGTAGAAAGGGTTTTTCAGCCTACAGATTGGTGCATTTACTGTAAGAAATAGGTTGAGTGCTGAAAAGGCAGCAAAATAAGTATTTTTGTATAATGCTCTTAATAAATGAAATGTCATCATGGTAATTTTGTCCTTTTTTTGTTAAATTTATTCTATATGTGGAATCATAAGTTTTAATTTTAGATTTAGTTATAATTATGATCAGTATTTATTTTCAGATAAATCTAGGTTTCAGTCTAGCAGTTTTCAACATTTATTTCACTTATAAGTATGTCGATTATTGTTACAGTTTTTAAAACTGAATGTTAATTAAAATAGTTCAGATTGCAAAATTAAAAATATAATTCATTTTATAGTATTTATAGTTTTTAAAAGTATAAATTTGAAATATTCTTCATTTTAGATATCATTGTATTTCATTTGTACTTTAATTTTTAAGTGATAATTAAAAAGTTCTTAATCAAATTCCAAGAATACGCAAATTAGTATGCTAAATAATAAAAAATCAAACAAATCTGATTTAAATCAAAATAATCCGATTTTCAGATAAATCTAGGTTTCAGTCTAGCATTTTTCAACATTTATTTCACTTATAAGTTTGTCGATTATTGTTACAGTTTTAAAAACTGAATGTTAATATAAATAGTTCAGATTGCAAAATTAAAAATATGTAATTCATTTTTTAGTATTCATAGTTTTTAAAAGTATAAATTTGAAATAGTCTTCATTTTAGATATCATTCATTGTATTTCATTTGTACATTAATTTTTAAGTGATAATTAAGAAGTCCTTAATCAAATTTTCAAGAATACGCAAACTAGTATGCTAAATATTAAAAAAATCAAACAAATCTGATTTATATAATAATCCAATTTAAATCAAATATTTTTTTTTTAAATCATGATTTTTTTTCTACCCTGAGAAATAGCTATTTCAGATTTTTGGATAAAGTAGTACACCATAAGAAATTCAATACCAGTGTATACATTAGGTGTTCAACCAAATATATATTTAAAACTTAGTGTAATGAATTACAAAAATAAGTTCAATCGTTAAAAGAAGATTAGAGAAACATTAAGAAGCTTTCGCGCGCAAAGCACGGTAGTAGCCGATCATCTCTGCCTGCCCGCTATCTTCCATGTGTCGTGTGTCGTCACGAGGGGAGAGAAGCCGAAGGCTGCGTTTTCAGGGGGCGGAGCTAAGCTCCAACTTTAAAAATTAATTAAAAAAAAACTAAAAGTCGGATTGAGGTAAAATTTATGTTGTTGGTTTTCAAATTGCATAGAGATTCGTTTAAAAAAATAAAAAAAATACATGCAAGTTCCCCATTGAAACTAGAGTTTGTTCTTTGAAGGGGAGGAGGAGTAGAGTAATTTCGAATAGCGACGACTATTACTCGAACGGAGAATCAATGGTTTATGTAATGCATGTTGTGGGATATGAAGAATTCTGCATTTAATGAAATGCCTATACAGTAAAACATAAATCAATAATCATAGCAATAATCAATTGCAATAATCATAAGCAAAAATAACCAAAGTAAAAAAAAAATATTATGTTTTATTCCAATCTCAGCAGTATTTGATATTTGAAACCTTTAACTCAGAATGAGGAAAAACTTACATTTCGTTTCGTTTGTTACTTTCGGACACGTTTTTACTCAGTCGTATTGCTACAAAATCGAACCTATTTTTAACATATGACTTTTAATCAAGTACGAAGCAAGACTATACCGTAGAAAATCGTCAACGTGAACTCTCTTCACGTGAAATTTCCCTTAAGATGAATGCATTTTCATACCAAAAAGTTTTAAGCAAATGGTATCTAAATATCTTAAACGCAAATCATCCCTCGTTGGAATGCATTGTTTCCTTTTAGGAGACATGCTTACTTATTATTATTATTATTTACCTTTTTATTATTATTTACAAATCGAGATGTATGAAATTTCCCTCAACGTTGCGAGCGCATTGTTTCCTTTTTGGAGACATGCCTACTTATTAAAATACTCAAAAGTCAAAACCTGCGGTTTTAAATTACGACGTTTCTCATCCATAGCCCTCGTGTAGTTCTAGTGCGACGAAAATTCAAAATCCATCGTCCTTCGACAATGAATGGATGCTACACGAGGCAATAGACACAACAATGATATCACAGTACATAAAACTTGAGATAAATTAATATTATCTGTGAAATCAATTACAACAATTATAGTTATTTCAATTGTGCATATAACACCAACTTGGCTGTCTGAAATCCTATCCTGACAATTGGAAACTATTGAGAAAATTAACAGTCAACAAAGTGCTTATCTTCACTTTTAAAACAAAAGAGAGAAATCCACTCCAGTAGGAGAAGTGTATTTTCGACACCGGAAAGCAGTGAATATTAACTCAGACTGAGTAAAAATCAATCGTTTGGAGTGATCCAGTCCTTTGGAGTGGTTTAACACACAAAGGATCCACTCCTCTAGGAGAAGTGCATTTTCTATACTGGAGGAGTGAAAATTAACTCAGACCGAGTTAAAATCGCTCGTTCGTTTTAAGAGTGTTGAGTAGGTAAGATTTTGAATACCACGCATCTGCCAAGGGTGGTCCTGGGTATACTATACCATACCCAGGACCATAAATGGCCATTTTATGGTATGCTGGGTTTACCATACCCAGTAAACCATAAATCCCAACAATTATTCTTCAGTAAAACCCCTCGATTCATCATACCGGAGATGAAAATAGCATCTCGCATGGTGTGTAATCCGGATGCCGGAGATTTCACCCGGAGACATTTCATCCGATCCGATTAGGCTTCGCTTCGGAAAACTCACCCGCGGATAACTCGACTGGTAGCGAATTTGGATAGCGCTGCCGGATTTGGCGGATTTTCGCCCAGTCCAGCGATTTTTCTCATCTCAAGTTAATTGAGGTCTTTTTCTTGTTAGTCTTTTTTCTTGAGAATTCATGCGAATGATTTTGTCACAGGGACCATCCTCAAATGACGCCATGCTTGAGACAAGAGAGGGAGGAGGATTCATATAGCTGTAATTGTTTGTGGATATCTATTGGAGTGTATGTCGGAAGGGGAGGGGGGGGTAGTAGAAGTGTAGCGTAGGAATTAGAAGGGGGGGGGGTGTAGAAGTGTAGTGTAGGAAGGAGGGGGGGGGGGGGCGCTCCGAACGCTGTTTGTTAGGAAGTAGAATTATAATAGTATCGAACTAGTATCGATATAATTAATTATGATACTGCTCCTTATACAATTTTCTTTCTTATTAAACAGGTTGTATAAGATATATCAAAATAAAGAATTCGATTTCAAATTTTTTTTCCTGTATACCAGTCATAAACTTTGTTTGCTATTCACACGCGTTTAAAATAAAATTGTGACTAAAACTTTTACTTTTAAATTATTCTTTAGAATCAAGTTTCTAGAAAGTTTTTTCATCTCCTGAAATTAGAATCGGTTTTATAATCTTTAATATATAGCTATTTCAAGTTTTCTATGGTTTGGGAAAATACCGGTACCAAGCGGTTAAATATATTATGATTTTTTTTTTATGCGATTGATTAATTTGTCAAATTTTATGATTTGTAGCTCCATATAATCTTGTAATGTATCTAAAAACTCAAAAATTCAATATTTTTATAAATAATTATATAATTCAATTTTTTTGCAGAAAAACTTAAAAACTCTTTAAAAAATTCTTCCAGGTGTCCAATTTTTTCATTTCTGAGATCTTTATGACCGTAGTAGGTCATATAGTAAAGGAAATCAATTTTAGACCAGGATTTCAAAATTCCGACTGAAAGGGTTAATAAATTAAAGGCGTCTAAAAAAGTGATAACAGTTTATTTAAGAACAGTTAGCCCATTGATAAATTACACAGATATTGACATGGAATGACACATTGTGTTTTCTTGAATAGAATACAATAAAAGAAGACCTTTAAACTTCACAAGACAAAACCTCCTATATTTTTACACAAATTCAAAACTTTTTTCACATATACAAACATGAAAGCTTACAAACTTAACATCACATCATCATTATTTATATACATCATCGAAGATTTTCTACTTTTACTACCTTAAACAGAATGAATATAAAAGCTCCAAAAATTTTTTTTCAAAAAATGCAATATTAAAGAACTTTCCTGAATTTTCCTGAATTCGCACATGTCATAATTTCTGGTAGAAATTATGACATGTGCGACCCAACATTCATACTTTTGTCCGTTTGTTTATTCGTTCGGACAGACATCTGTTTACCTAGTATCTGTCAGCGAATTTCCCATTCGAGACCCAATTTTCATACCTTTTGTTCGTCTGTCTGTACTATGCACTGTCTGTCGGTAAATTCCCTATCGGATTAGCATTGAAATTTAATTTCAAGTAAACTCAGTAAAAAATGTAGACACTGCAATAATAATGAAAATAATTATATATTTTGGACACTAAAGAAATTTATATTTTTCAATTCATTACGAAATTAAATTTTTAATTTAAATATTTGTATTTTTAAAAAAATTGAGAAAAGCATTTGCCAATTTATGAAAGCTAATTATGGCATCCCTACATTTGGCTAGCAGCTGCCAATATGTCGCCTAGTCAATTAGTGTTGATCACCGAACTCTAGTGGTGTCGATCTGCCAGCATCTGGAATCCCCTTCCCCCCCATGTTTTTGAATAGAGCCCGCCCCTGGTCACTTCTTAGAAAATGCTCTGGAGAAAGCGCATCCCCCCCCTTGCCCAGTAGCTTGCTGGTAAGGGGGGGGGGGGAGGACAATCCGACTGACCTAGGGGGGTCGGGGAGAATTAGGTTTCGTTTGGTGACAGTCGTTCGTAATTTATGGGACAATTCAAAAGCCGGTTTTTGCGAGTAAGCGACGGTCTTGGCAAAGAATGTTATTACTTATTGCCTTTTCTTGTTGTAAAGAATTCGTCTAGGAATTTGGCAATGGTTATTTTTGAAATATTATTTTTAATAATTTAAAATAAAAAGTATTTAACATAAAAATGTGCTGAATTGGCTTATTATAAAGACTGGTGTTACTAATTAGTTATTTGATACATTGATTTTCATTCACTGTAATCAAAAAAGATAACTATGTTTTGACTCAAAACTTTATTGCATTTAAAGATACAAAAGAATGCTTTTTAATTGATTAATACAAAGCTTTAATATAAAATTTATCGTGACTTACATCGAAGCTTCCTTAAGCTTCTCAAATGTAAAGCAGTAACAGATAAGAATTTAACTGAATTTAATCAGTGTTTTTAAAAGAAAAAAAGCCACACATATTTTAAAATTGACTTTTTGTTAAGTTATCTTTTTATGCATCTAAGTACTATTAATAAGAATTGAATTTACAAAAACAGATCAGTATAATTTTTAAATTGTTCCAAGAATAATCCCTTAGACTAACTCAATATATAAATCTAGTAAACCATATATAGTTGCACAACTTACCATATTAAATTCACGTTTTTAATGATTTTGATGCATAAAATTTACAAATATTTAAACTTATTTAATTAAAACATCATTGCCCATTAAAATCTTTCTTCTAAACGTATTATTTTTTTCAGTGAATTTTTTCGCAAGCTATTGGTTTGGATGGTATCACTTGACTGTGAGACGTGTACTTTGACCAAATAACTAGCGTAGTTGACGATATTTTATTTAAAAACTAATGTGCATTTGCATCCACAAGAGCACATTGTTTGAAGTCAACAATTTTTAAAAATCTTGGATTGGAATCTATATTTGTATTATTGGAATATCTATACATCGTGCCATTATGACTTTGCACCACGACCGATTTAACGTGCACCAGTTTAACATACACGGCGCTAGTTTTTAGATTTTTTTTGCATCATACAGCCATACCAAATTAGGCAATAGGCATTCAAAAAAAAAATGATAACTTTTGAAAATATGTGAAGATGATCTAGTTTTGGAGTAGTCAAGAGTTTTTGTGCTCAAAAGATAATCGAAAACAATGTTCTGCAAATCACCAAAACAGAAGTTTTAATATAATAAGATATTTTTTTTAAGCTAACAAAATATTGCTACAGTATTTTTTAATGCTGATATCGAATTTTGTTTCTGTTTCGAGCTATACTCAATTATGACTTCAAACTTTTTTTATTATCTAAAAGAATTTGTATTTAACTTTTTGCCTGGAGCTCATAATATTTTTTTGTACAGTGTTTTTTAAAGTTAGGTTAGTTTGAATCATCGTCGTATTAGAGCTATACGAGAGCTATTGGTGACGGGCGTTGTTGTTATATATTTAAGGAATTTATCGCATCCACAGTCAGATAAAGTCTGTTTAAAATTTCGAAAAAAGTTGCAATATACTTTTTCATCTTAAAACAAAATTGTAAAACTGATTCCTATTTATTTTTAACTTCTGTGACTTTACTTTCATTTACTGAATTACTTAATGAAAATATGAAATATTAGGTAATCAAAGTTAGAAGTATTGCTATAGGGTCCAAAATCCAAAATGGAACTTTTGCGTTCTCTACACGTTTTGAAGGGTGTCGATTCTGAAAAAGTCAGACTGTGTTTTTGAAACCACTCTACAGCTCGAACAAAAAGAACTAAAATTTAAAGTTTGGTAAGGCTAGCTCCTAGTACCCGTCGGACGTCGCAATAAAGTTTTCGAGAAAATTGCGCATGCACAAAGGATAGCTGCTTTTGAGTTTTAAAACACAGCAATGAAATGGACCGTTTTTGCTCTGAAAAAAAACCCAGTCTTTTTCAGTATGTTTTCTTATAGGATAGAGTTGTTAAGTATTGCAACAATGGTTTAAATCATTATTCTTTACAGTTTACCTGCCTACGTCAGCACAGCTAAGAGCTATAAATTGCATTTAAAAGGTTTAATGTATCAAGCCTAAAATCAATCACAGTCTCAATCTATATATAATTATGTATTAATATTTTCCAAAGAAAGAGTTTAGTAGACATTTGAATTAACTCAGAACAATATTTTTAATTTTAACTTCCACACTACGTTTAAAACTTAAAAAGTGGAAGGTTTTATGATCGTTCAGTCCGTCCGTCCGTCTGTCACCCACTTTCACAGAACGAACAGAAAGTTTCACTAACAAGTGGGATACGTCATTTTGAAGCAAAAAATCAGTTTAGGCGACATTCCAAATTTCATTAAAATATTTAAATAAGAAGTTTATTTAAAATTTAAATAACTAAAAATTTAATCTACTTTGAAATAACATGCGAATTCCATTTTTATTCAATATTTTCACTGTTGTCATGACATCAAACGTACGAGAAACTTTATTTAAAATAAAAATAAAATTATTGAAAAAAATATTTATTTTTGTGTAATAATTCAATTTGGATTGTTGTAATAGCACAATAAAGTTATTTTGATGTTTCGTTATATTTTTGGGAAGAAAGATGCATAAAAAATTCGAAATTTGCATTAAAAATATGCAAATTTTCGCTTTTATTTTTAAAGCAACAATTTTACTAATTTATTTTTCGAAATGTAAACTTGTGACTGCAAAAAGATATTTATTAAAAAAATTCATCACTATTCTTCTAAGTTCAAAAAAATGAGCAAACGATAAAGATTAATATTATCAAATCTGCAAAAGAAGATTAAAGAAAATTATTAGTTTTTGCTTATAAAAGTTTGAATTCGAACTAGCCAAAGGGCGAATTTCTTTTTGAGGTGTTAGTGTTTTCCTGTTGAGCGTAAAATGTTGTGTGGAAGCGGTGTAAGTGACAGATTCTGTAACAAACCAACTTGTTTGTATTCACTTTTGCTTCCAACTTTTAATATATGTATTTCTTTACGCAAGAAAAAAAAAGGGGTTTTTTTTATCGAATTCAATAACTCAAAATGTTTCAAAAAATATGAAAAACGAAATGTTTAGCTTCCATTATTAAATAAAATAGATTTGATTTGTCAAAAATGAGTGAATTCCACATTCATGTCCCTTTATTTTATGGTTATTGGTAAATAAGTTTTTCTCCTCACAACTTTAAAAAGTATAGTCAAAGTTCAGAATCGTATTTAACACCTTCGAAGACACATAAAGATACTAAACCACAATAATAACACTTTTTAAAAAAAAGTTTTTTTTTTAGAAAAAAATTGCAATAACTTTTATTTATATTGAAATTTTTTAGTTATTAATCATCAAAAGAACTACATGTGTTGGCGGTGATTACAAAACTTTGAACAGAACTTTAAAAAATAAAAATCTAATCTTTAAAGTATTTTAGCTTGCGTTGCAATGCGTTGCCGGTGTAGTTTATTTTAGTAAACAATAATGAACAATCAAAATAAGCACTTTGTGGTACATTTTATGACGATATTCTGGACTGATTCATAACAGAAATGAATAACTTAGCAACTGATAACTAATGCGGTTATGTTATCAGAATGGGATTAGATTATAATATTCTGTTGGTTTTGCTGACCAGTAGAGGAAAATCAAATATATAAAATAAAAATTTATATATACGTATAAAGCAAATCACCGTTATTAACACTTTACCTACGGGCGTCGACTGACCCGTAGACTAAAAATCTTCTAGACCAGCAACTTAATCTAATGCCTAGCTCTTCTAACGTGTCGAAAGCAACTAAAACACTATTAAAGGTTGATTTGTTGATTGGCATAATTGTACTTTCAATTGTAAGGCTACTGTTTCTTCGTAATGTTCTCTGTTAAAAAAAAGTTACCCACTAGTGATTATTTCAACCGTTAGTCATCCTTTTACATCGGACCTTTTTGACTATGTGAACAAATAACATTTTGAGTTAATTGCATGACACAAAATTTGCATAAGGGTCCGTCTTAATATTAAAAATGTTACGAACTTTAAAATTTTCAATAGCAACACCCAATTTCAATTACTTAGAAATGTGAAAAACCCTCGAAAACCCCTAAATCTAAGTTTTTGTTACATTTGGATGAATATTTGACGAGTTATTCAATCGAATCACTTGTGGATCTTTGGGGGACCATGTCTAAAATGACAAGCGTAGTCAGTCTCTGTAGGTTTATTAATGGAGAAAAGAAGCACAAGGTCAAATATCTTGAGGATGGGCCTACGAGGGATATAAAAGTCAATGAGTAGCTGTATATATTCAAAAATAAAGTCGAAAATAAGTTGTAGTAAAAAATAGATCCCTATCGTCACTTGATAAGGGTTCCAAATTACGAGATGTCATTGGCTCTGTTAAATCTCCTAAAGGTGACTGCAAATAGGCAGCCAGAAACCATTACATTAGTTCCCTTAGACACAAAGGGGGCGCGCTAGTTTCTATGTCAATTTCAATGTAGAAATTTTCCAATGAGAGTTTGAAACTTAGAGTGTTCTTAGTCTATGGGTCAGTCGACGCCCGTAGGTAAAGTGTTAAGAGTACACTCGTGCAACGCCGGGTTTATGAAGCTAGTAGAATCATGAATCATATACATATTTAAAGATGTGATGGAGAACTTATTTTGCTCATTATGAAATTTTAGTTTGAATTATCGTCGCACTATAGCTACACGAGGGCTATTGGCGACGGGCGTCGTATTTTAGAACCACAGTCAAGTGACGAGCCGACACCTGAGTAGTGAGTGAGCACCCAACGCAAATTGGGACTTTGGAGCAAAAAAAAAAAAAAAAAAACGTGCCCTCCCTCTCGGTATTATTCGTCGGACATTTTTGGCTGCTCGGTCCGTTTATAGGTCGGCAATTATTTTGTCGATGCCGGGACAAGAACCAGGGACCTTTGTCATGCTTGGCAAAAGCCGAACTGACTGGGCTCCCCTGCCCCTCATTATGAAAGAATTAGAGTAGTGTATTTTTTGTAGAAAGATTAATAAGGATTTCGCTCATTAATTATCATTTATGCATAAGAGATACAAAAATGATAAAATATTTTAAAGCAGGGCAGTTCAACCTTAACACCAGATTTTCAATGAAAAAAATCAGGATATTAAATCTCTTTTTGGTATCTTCTTATTTTCTCTTGGGTCTGGCGAGCCCAATCGGTTAGGCATTCGCCTAG
This sequence comes from Hylyphantes graminicola, assembly GCA_023701765.1. NCBI lineage: Eukaryota > Metazoa > Arthropoda > Arachnida > Araneae > Linyphiidae > Hylyphantes > Hylyphantes graminicola. Next base: position 54,792,841 of record CM043113.1, read on the forward strand.
CATGAGGAAGATCCCAGGTTCGGGTCCGGGCATCGCCAAAATTACTGCCGACCTATAAATGGCCCGTACAGACAAAAATGTTCGAATAATACATCGTGTGGAGGAAGCGCACGTTGAATATAAGTTCTAACGCAGCGTACGATGCCGCCCTTAATGGTTGCGTTGAGTACCTACTCAGGTGTCGGCTCGTCACTTGACTGTGTTTTTAAAATTCGTTGCCCATATCCCTCGTGTAGCTCTGGTGCTACGACGATTCCAATCAAACCAAGCTTATTTTCTTTCATTGTTCCTTTCGTCGTTTTTGTTCTCTTTATTTTACGCTTATTAATTTTTTGTACACTAATCTGTAGAATACTTTTTATTGAATTCTAATAAAATCAGTGGTAGAAGTGAGGGAAAAAAGTGTGGGGATGCCGTCAATAAGGATGTCATGTCCCATTCCACCTAATGAAAATGTGGCAATTTTTTTTCACACCAACTTATCCACCACATATCAGTTTTTTTACTTGGAAGTAAGAGATAAAAAAAAAGTACTATGCAATATTATTATACAAGAAATGTTTTTTATTGCAATTTTTAATTATATTATAGATAAAATTTAAGTTATGTACCTTTTGCTTCCAATCCATTTAGAAGTGACAGAATGTTTTTTCTTACACATTCGGCTATTTGCTATTTCTTACATACTTTGCTATAGTAAAAAATATGTAATGTCCATGTTGAGATGGATGATGCACGCTAAATACGTCAATGTCCAAACCAGAAGATGCCGCTCTTTTGAGTTTTAATGCTCACTCAGGTGTCGGCTACGTCACTTGACAGTTGTTAAGAATTAAAAACCCCGTCACCAATAGCCCACTTGTATCTCCAGTGCAACGCTATCACTTTAACTTAGCTTGAGAGTAGATTTAGTTCATTGTAGTTCGACACTATTCTAATTCTATTTTCGAACATTGCTCGGACACCTTCTTTCTACGCCACATTTCTATATAGCCTCCTCCCCCCCAATCCATATACCCAAACAATTACAGCTGCATGAACCCTCCCCCTTGTCAAGCGTAGTGTCGTTTGTTGATGGTCCCTGTGCCAAAATCATTCGATCCCGCAAACCCCCCTCTCTCCAATCCCCACCCCGTTTCGGAAAAACTACCGCCATTCCAACCAACTTACCATATCGCCAAACTCTAAAACTTCCCCGCCAAGCTTGGCAGCCCTATCGGATGAAATCTCCGCTTTCGAAGCGGACGAATTGTACCCGGACGAAATCTCCGCATCCCGTGTAATCCTAGACCCGGGCAGATCCATAAAAAGTTGTCTGGTTCACGCGTTCGTCAGGGTCAAGGACGATTGGCACTCTCCTCTCTGTTGCAGAAGATGCTTCTCCTTCGCTTTCACTTTATAATTACTGTTTAATCTTGCTAAGGCGCAGGCTTCCATTAGAATGCGAAAAATGCTCGTTTTACAAGCCTCGGTTCTGGTAATAATCACTATGTTATTATTATATTTATGCATTTTTTTTAACTCCCTAGTTCGCTCCATTTTAGAATGTAGTTATTTATTTGGAATCGTTGTCTGCTTTATTTCTGTTAAATCTAATAACGATCTGTATTTCTATAGTTAGCCAAAATGTGCATATGAATATCGAAGATCTGTTTCTATTTTTCAAAGATATATTAAATAATAACATTGATTACCTTTACTAAATTTTTATATGTTCCTAATCATATTATATAAATAAAGTTGTCTTTCTTAAGTGAAATCCACTATTCATAAAACTATTTAAATAAGCAACCCATTTTTAATTTCATTCACCTAATTCGCACAAAAAACAAACAAACATTTTAAATCGAAAATGGGACATTATTTCTCTTTTGTAATTCTGTTTGATAGTATTTTTTGTGCTATTTTTGTTGGTGTTGCTTTTCCTGTTATGTAAATGGATATTTTCTGAATGACAGTGTAAATAAATGAAATAAAATATAAATAAGGTGCTGGATTATATCAGTGACAATGAAAGTAAAGTAGATCTTCCGCATGCGAAGGAAGCTATAATATCGTATGCTTTTACCTGAGGTATTCAATAATGTGTTGGCAGGATTAAGTGAATTTGAAATGTGAGAAATTTATTTTCGTGCAATAGCCATTGTAGCAGTTTTCAACATTGTCACTACTTTATGAAAAATTCAAGTAAAATAAGTTATAAACGAAGTGATTTTTTGAAAACTTGATTATATTGTATATTATGCAGAAAACTGAACCATCTCAAGATCTATGAAATATCGTATCACTGAAGAGGGAAAATATGAGTTTGCAAAAGAGATGTCGGAAGTTTAATTTATTTGTACATTTGTAGGGTAAAAAATTATTTATGTGATTGTATTATGTATTGTAGCCAAATTATCACTCAAAAATTGGATTCATGTATAAATATTTACTTTTTGAATATTTTTTTGACATTTTATCTTTAATCACTTATCATTTTAATTTTAAAGCTTAGGCCTTTTTTCTAGTGCATTTTATTTCTGGTTTAAATTTGTCTTAACTTATCAATTCTACGGCGAGATAGAAGATAAGCCACAGTGTTCTGAATTTTCATACTCTACATTTGGTGATTTCAGCAATTATTTTACTAGGTTAGGTATTATATAAAACACTCTTTACTTAAAAAAAGTCTTTCTTTTAAATCCGGAAGAGCCTATCAAAAATATAACTTATTTCATTGCTATTCCATTATTGGAATTTTTTTATCAAAGAAATCTAGATATGCTTGTTGTCTGAGATATGCAGTTAAATCGCTTTTAGCGAATTCAAACACGTGATTATCAATATTTTTATGGATCACTCTCCTAACTAATTCCTTTTATCACAGTGAATGTATAGAAAAAAATAAGACGCCTTGACTACAAATTTCAAATAAAGTTTTACGCCAAAAAAGCACAGATTCCGTTATAGAAAAATAAGTAAAAGGAGGTTTATTGTTTTTACTGTTACTACTGTTAATAAAGAATCATTTTATTAGCGAGCGGGTTAAGCAGTTGATGTGCATATTGTACCAGATTTAAAAATGCAAAGACAAATTAAAAGACATTTCAAATGACTATTTGAGTGGGTTGTAGAAGAATGGTGCAAATTATTTTAAATTTCAAAACCAATTAATTGTACTAAAAAACAGAATGATTCAAAGATTGAAATCCCTAAGAAATAAAGATAAAACAATTATGAATCATAAAATCGCATTTTAGAGTGGTGAAAAATTGAAAAATTTATCAAAACTATTAACTAAAAAATAATAACTAAATGATATTAAGAAAATTTCACTTTGAAATTTTCTAAGTTGAGTTTTCTAACCTTTTCGAACGTCATTTTTTATAATTTGATTTTGATTTCTCACCTGCAAATACACACCGCTAGTTTAGATGAGCACGTGTTCTATTGTTCAAAATCGAATTGTTTTTCTAGCCACTCCTTTCTTCGACTTCTTTCTTTTTTTTTCTTGAAAAAGTATAAATTAAACGAACTTTGAAGCATCATCGACTTCCAACTGAAATCAAAGTTGAAACATCTCCAGAGAAGACCTGTTATTATAAGAAACTGTCAAAAGAAAGCAGTCCTAAGTTAAAGAAGCTTATTAATTTTTCTTTCCCCCCTGTTTTTTGATGGTAAGGAAAACTGTTTAGAAAGAGCTTTTCATACTAAACATCATGATTTCTCAATGATGTAAATTCTGTCATTATTCTCGAAATGTTTTAAACAATGCATCTTTTTCCTTATGGTTTATTAAATATTATGCCTTTTATTGGATTTCTTCTTCATATCTATAAATGAGGTCAAGCCATCTAAGTTGAGACATTTTGATGATTTAACTAAATTTGGTTCTCGATACTTCAGTTGTAACTCAGGATTGTATCGAATTCCACATATCACGTCTTCTGTTATTGGTCCAAAAATTATTCTCAAGACTTTTCGTTCAAAAATTGTAGCATATTTTCATCCGACTTATTCAATGTCCAACATTCGTTCCCATATAATACAACTGGTCTTACTATTGTTTTTATACACTCAATAAAAATACATTTAAATGCGCGTTTTTAATAATATTTTGTTACACATTTACAAGCAAAGTTATCTTGAGAGGTAATATTAAATATTTGTAAAGGTTTTGAAGGGGTTTATTACGGTACAAAAACCTTGTGATATTTTTTACATTTTTTTAAAGCAATTCTATGTTATTACCATAGGTAGTATAAACATTTTTGGAAATAATTTTATTTACTTTTCACATAAAAAGCAAAACAAAAAAGTGACACTTGTTTTACTTTCAAAAGTTTAATAAAAAAATTTACTTAATTTTTTACTCAAAAATCACAATAAATAAACATATTTTTTCATGCATAAATAATGAATATTTTAGAACAGAAGTTCATATTTACTAATTTCATCAAATAACGTACAGAAAAAAAAAACCACAGAGAAATAACATTGATGAAGATCTACACATGGAAGAGGAACATGGAGTTTTCTTGGTGAACAATATAGGTCACCAAGCAGGTGTTAAAATCAAGAAGGTTTTAAAGCGAGGAATAATAATAAAAAAAAGGCGTTGATTTACGGCAGGTGCGTCTGTTTAAGCTGCCCAGGTATACTTCAGTGTGGGTTTGAAGAGTTAAAAGCTGCTGTGCTTCACGACTGCTTATTTGTAGTTAAGTGGAAGGGGTTGAAACAATGAAGCGAGTGATGTCTGCCTCTCCAAGATGTACGTACACGCGTGTTGAGATGGTGCGATTATAAGTGATGGTCACATCCCACACAGTTAAGAGGGACTTTTAGTCTCATAGAGCCAATGCATTAGTTTTGAAATCACAACATCAGCAGAAAAATAGCTCTGCCATGTTATCCCGTTTTCACCAGGTATGGAAATCATCATAACATCAATTTAAAACAAAAGTAAAAAGAAAATAACATTAGGTTATTTAATAATTAATTGATAAAGTTTTAAAATCGCCATCTGCAGTATATATTTGGCAGTTCAAAACTTAAAAATACATAATTCAATAACTATATAACATTTTCGTTTCGAATTTGTTTAATTTTGATGTTATGTTGATTCCCATACCGGGGGAAAAGGGCTAAGCATCACAAAGTAATACTTCTGCGGAAGTTGGAATTCCAAATATATTGCATTTTGTTTTCCAAAACCTGGAAAATGGTTCAACTGAATACTTCAAGTGCAGTGGAACATTTCACCACACAGCCGTTGCACTTCTTTTGGAACCAATATGATGGTGAAACCAAGTATTTAATTTTAAACCGTGTGTAGAAAAGCTTCATTTTGTTTTTGAGATCTTAAGGGGGTTCGGTATGTTGTATATCGGTAATGTTAAATTGGCCAATTGCAATGTACCTTTTCACAATAACTACTGATCAGATCATCTTAGAATTTTCTCTGTGTGCTATACCAACCTTATATATTAATCTGAGGTTAAAAGTTTTTTGTAAATAACTGCTAGATTTTTTAAAATAAAATAAGTTTTAAAGTACCCAAAAAATCATGAAATTTTTCGCTTTTAGCCCCATAATTTTTTTTTCACTTTAGATTTATTAAAATTTATAACCTCAGATTAATTTATACTATTTATTACAACATATAAAAAGAATTTTACGAGAAAACGTAGCATAGTTTTCGAGAAAAGGTACATCGAAGTTCGAAAAATCAAGTTCTGAGAAAAACGCGTTTAAAGTTTTTATTGTTAACCCATTTTCTTACGAAGCCATGACATTAAAATGGCTTTTAATGTCAAAAATATTTTTCCAATCGTCTTGATACTTTGTGACGTTATTAATAAAGGTTGTAATAGTATTTTAAGCCAATAATTTTTGTTTTGATTTTTTCACCGATTTTAGGGTATTGAACCCCCTTAAGAACTGGTAAGTTTCCGAATATCAATAATATCTTAATATCATACAGTGGATTAGAGTATGTGTTGGCAAATGGAAACAGTATGCTCTAGAACAGTGGTTCTCAACCGGTGGGTCGCGACCCCCTGGGGGGTCGCGAAGGGATCGCAGGGGGGTCGCGAAGGGATCCCAGGGGGGTCGCAAAAAGTTTTTTAAAAATAAAAGTATATATTTAAGTAACGTTTTATACAATAATTTTACAACTAGAATGGAAGAAAAAAATCACCACACATTATTATACTCTATATCTTGGTTAATTTACATTTCAACTTTTTTATGTTATTATTACATAATTTAAATTATAGTACGTTATGTTGCAACAAGCTAAGGAGAAACTTGTGCTTGTCGAAACTTTTCGGAACCTTTTAAATTCGTAACATAAATGGAAGGAAATTTTCAAAATTAGATATCTTAACTTTAGCAGCATAAATATTCAGTTTCTTTAAGAACCCATTAATTTTGTCTTGGGTTTTTATTATTGTTATATTTCGACCTTGTAGCTCGGTAGTTAGCTCATTTAAGTGCATAAATATATCTGCTAAGTATGAAAGTTGAAACAACCAAGTTTGGGAGCTAAAACAATCGGGCCAATTCTGGTTTAGCATCTTGTAAAAATATCAGCATTTCAGATCGCAGCTCAAATAACTTGTTCAAAACCTTCTAACGGGACAGAGATCGTAAAATTTAAAAAAAAATCAATTACCCAAATGTAATAGTTAATAAAGAGTACCACATTTGTAGGACAGAGGAGGGGGGGGGGGGGTCGCGAAGTTATTTTGTGGCATTAGGGGGTCGTCACCTACAAAAGGTTGAGAACCACTGCTCTAGAAGATAAAAAAAGGCGTTCTTTGAGCAATCACTCATACTGCATTCGAGAGAGACAATAAAATCATGCAAGGTTTATTCAATTGGAGAAGCGTCACTTTGAGACATAACAGCATTGCGCATTCCATTTATGCAAACGTTCACCATTCAGCTACAACTTTAATCAAGCATTATTGGGTCCATTAACAATAACAATGATTACCAAGAAAATCCATTAACAATGATTACCAAGAAAATCCATTTACAATGATTACCAAGAAAATTTGCCAAGCTAAATAAACAAAACATACGACAAATGAAAACCATAGTCCAAAACAATTTATTTAAGACAAATTAGGTTCTACGAATAATGGAATTTTAAATCTTTAAAATTGAAAATTACATCAACATTATACATATATATTTTAAATTGAATTGAATGCCTCAGAGTTGGATAAGACGTTAACTCAATAAGAGAATTCAATGCTTCGACTGTCACACTGCAAACAGCTCAAGATGATTGATTCTCTTTCTTGTCTATAGAGTGGACTTGAAAGTAAATAGTATTTGATGCACCCAGCTATTGCAGCCTTGACGGGTGATTTGTCTTCAACCTGAATGCAGTTTACATTCTATATTTAATAATATTTTATATTTAGTGTGTCTCAGTAAGTTGTTGTAAATGTTATCTTATTCGTAAATATACTTTTTATGTTTGAAGTGCTAAATTATTGAATTAAATTTTTATTTTTATTCCAGATAAATAATACAACTACTGTGTTTTTGTATCAATTAAACAAAAAAAGATGTAACTATATCGAATAATTTTCGATATTGCTTAATATCAATACATTAGAGTGATTTTATAGGTATACTGTATTTTTTAAATATTTATACAGAACTTGTGGGTTGAAATCGATGCAGTCATAATTTTTTTCCTTATTTTCTCTTTTGTGATGTGGTATCACCTTAAATTTCACACTTGTGTAAAAATCAAAATATACTTATATTGCTGTTGAAGATGAAGATATGCTCTTGCATGATAAACTCTGTATTACAATGTGCATGATAAACAGTAAACGGTTTTTTAATCAATCGTGAATTTCTTTCTGAGGTGCATTGTATTTATTTGTAGCAGCACTGAAAACTTTTAAACAATTTTTTTTGTATTTTTCAAAATAAAATCCTAAAAGTATCCTCAAATGTCTTTTCTACTCATTTTATAAAAAATCTATTTATGATAGAAATTTTGTCAAATATAAAAAATATATTCTATCAGTAAGAGATTTTTTACACTGATCAATATCTTTACATTAAAACACCCCGAACGCTAGACCCGGCCTTTTCCATGATTTGTGCATCAGTCTTTCTCACAATAACGTTAAATTTCAAAATTTTACAAATAACAAATTTTTATTCATTATGTTTTGTCATTTTTAAGTAATTGAAAGATCATAGCTTTAAAAATAAAGCATTCCAATTTTTAAAATGAGTTATTTGAAATAAATTTAATTTAAACAAGTTGGTTTGTTACAGAATCTGTCACTTACACCGCTTCCACACAACATTTTACGCTCAACAGGAAACACACTAACACCTCGAAAAGAAAAAAATAGTGATGTTTTTTTTTAATAAATATCTTTTTGCAGTCACAAGTTTACATTTCGAAAAATAAATTGGTAAAATTGTTGCTTTAAAAATAAAAGCGAAAATTTGCATATTTTTATGCAAATTTCGAATTTTTTATGCATCTTTCTCGCCAAAAATATAACGAACCATCAAAATAACTTTATTGTACTATTACAACAATCCAAATTGAATTATTACACAAAAATAAATATTTTTTTCAAGTATTTTATTTTTATTTTAAATAAAGTTTCTCGTACGTTTGATGTCATGGCAACAGAGAAAATAGTGAATAAAAATGGAATTCGCATGTTATTTCAATGTAGATTAAATTTTTAGTTTTTTAAATTTTAAATAAACTTCTAATTAAAATTTTTTAATGAAATTTGGAATGTAGCCTAAACTGATTTTTTGCTTCAAAATGACATATCCCACTTGTTTGTGAGACTTGCGGTTCGTTCAGTGAAAGTGGGTGACGGACGGACAGACAGACGGACAGACAGACAGAGCGATTATAAAACCTTCCACTTTTTACGTTATAAACGTAGTGTGGAAGCTAATTCCACTTTTTACGTTATAAACGTAGTGTGGAAGCTAAAATGTATGCAATGAAAGCAACCGTACATTTTTACCCATTTCCAGACCGTTCTGAATAAAAAGAATGAGCTTCCTTTATTTCAATACAAAGCAGAACCCAGATATGCGCAGCATCCATTCCATTCGAAATCAAGTCGCGCAGATGACCGTTATATAAGAAATTAATCGAAAGGACCCATTTGTTGACCCCGACCGGTCTCCAGGGGTTAAGAGAAAAAGAAATCAACATAAGATAAAGAAAAAAAGAACGTATCTGTCTTCAGTAATGGGCAGCTAGAGACCGTTGCGTCTTCCTCCTTTGCATGTGTTTAAGCAGGCCTTGTAAGAAGAATAGTGGTTCTTCTCCTACTGCGTTAACAAGGCAGATAGGTCCCTTTTCCACGAAGATTTTGCGAGTTGGAGTCCGGCTGCTTCCACAATGTCTAGACGAGATGAACTTCCTGCTCTTTTCTCTAGGCAGATTTTTGGACTTCCAAGGATAGTGGTGCTCTGCAAGTCGAGGTTTGCTTAATTTATCATTTTAATATTTATAAATAATACCGCATTTGAGTATGGTAGGATAAATCTTTTCTTACTTAGTAAAAATGGCAGAAGAGGCTTTTTTCGTGCACTAGACGGTGGTATGTTAACGCCCCATCAAAACAGCGAAAAGTGAGAAATAAAAGCATTTCTGGATATTGTCAATCCTATATTTTAGCACAAAACGTATAATACTAAAAAAACATTAAGTTTCCTTAAATATTATTTTTTCTAAATCTTAACTTATCAAAAAGTTCTGCTCTTTTTCTCAAATTTAAGAAAATGCTTCAGAAAAACTGTTTATAATGGTTAGAATCTTAACATTTCAAAACTTTCTTAACACCTACTTTCAGAATAACCACACCCCCCCTCCCCCTCCCGATATGATATTTAAACTTAGACGACCTTAAGAACACGAAGCTTTCAAAGGAAATTTTACTTTTTATGGATGTTAGCAGGATCAATCTTTATATTTAATTATTAATTTTAAATACCTTTTGCGCATAAAGCGCATTTTTTTGAAAAATATTTTTAATTTTACCCTTTACACACATTTTTGGATTACTGTATAAATATACAGTAAGTTTCGAGAAATAGCTATTGACTCTTTTAATAAAAATTGACTAAAACGGATACAATTTTAATACATAATGATATATACATGCAGTTTATCAAGCAATCGATAGAATCGTTAGGTTATAATAATCATTAACATAATTTTAAAACAGAAAAATTGCATTAGCTACTTAAAAATTAAAATACTTTTAAAAAACTAATTTTTTTGCAGACGCCACTTTTTTAGTTGAAGCGAACTATTGATAATAAATCTTACAACATTTTAAACCTCATAATCAAATTAAATAAATTGAAACTTTGCCCTTTTGCATGCACCAGTTAAAATTATGTAATTTTCTAATTTTTCCAAGAAATTCTTCCCAAGAATTTCTAATTTTTAAAAAAAAATTATGTAAATTTCAAATGTTTTTAACTTCCACACTGCGTTTATAACGTAAAAAGTGGAAAGTTTTATAATCGTGCAGTCCGTCCGTGTGTCTGTCATCCACTTTCACAGAACGAACCAAAAGTCTTACAAACAAGTGGGAGACGTCATTTGAAGCAAAAAATCAGTTAAGGCTACATTCCGAATTTCATTAAAAAAATTCAATTAGAAGTTTATTTAAAATTTAAATAATTAAAAATTTAATCTGCATTGAAATAGGATGCCAATTCCATTTTTATTCAATATTTTCACTGTTGCCATTACATCAAACGTTCGAGAAACTTTATTTAAAATAAAAATAAAATTTTTGAAAAAATATTTATTTTTGTGTAATAATTCAATTTGGATTGCTGTAATAGCACAATAAAGTTATTTTGAAGGTTCATTATATATGAATGAAGAAAGATGCATAAAAAAATTCAAAATTTGCTTAAAAAATATGAGAAGGTTTCGCTTTTATTTTTAATGCAACGTTTACTAATTTATTTTTCGAAATGTAAACTTGAGTCTTCAAAAAGATATTTATTTAAAAAATACATTATTATTCTTCGAACTTCAAAAAAAAAAAAAAAAAAAAAATAGCAAGCGATAAAGATTAATTATCAAATCTTCAAAAGAAGATTAAAGATAATTATTAATTTTGGCTTATAATAGTTTGAATTAGAACAAACAAAGCCCTGTTTAGCGAATTTCTTTCTGAGGTGCTGTTAGTGTGTTTCCTGTTGAGCGTAAATATTGTATTGTATGGAAGCGGTGTAAGTGACAGATTCTGTAACAAACCAACTTGTTTAACTTAAATATATAAATAATTTAATAAGTATACATAATAAAAAAATGACCACCAAAATAAAATATAAAGTTATCTGCTTTGTACCAGATGTTTCCAGACTTATATAGGGGGTCTGACCTCCTGTAGGATGGACAGCTGTTATTAACCATCGAATTAGTGGATGACCGCTTATCCCTAACTATTCTGGATCGGCCAGAAAATATATTCAAAGCCGATTATTATTGTTTTTCTCATTTATTATTTAAAAAAAATAATCTGCATTTCAAAATACAATAGGGACAGGTGTGCTTGTACCTACATCACATTAATTTGCATTAACGTCTGTTTCTAAAATGAGGGTAAAAATAAATTATGTATAATTAATATTTCTACTGGAAAGGCTTGTGTTTGATTAACAGTTGAGACTTCGGAATCTGATATTTTTGTTAAGGTTCATTGCAAGCCTAAATCAGTGATTGGATTAATACTTTCATCTAAATGGTAAAAAAACAAGTTAATCTTTTCTTTTTTTATATATTACTTCCACATTGAAAATTTTGGCTATCTTGTGAATAAACCAGTAAACGCATACATATTATGCTTAAACGAGTCTTCTTACAACATCATATTGGATGAAAAAGTCAGTTAAAACCAATAGAAAATATTTCACCATTAAAACTACGATTTTTTAGTAGCTTAGTTAAGCTAAAATAAATTTATTTTAGCGACATCAATCAGTTTGAAATGTCAAACATATTTCACTAAGTCATTCTCTGTTTGTATGTTGATATGAAATGTTTTGGTTATATTTATAAGAGAGGAATATTTATTCTTTGAAATATAAATTTAGTTTTAGCAAAAGTTAATATTTATTGAATTTTCGGAATAAAATAAATGAATCTAGCCAAATTTGGCTTGCAAATGTTTATAATAGAATTAATATTGTGTTTGGCAAAATTACATTTTTCAAACAAATATTATACTAATGTAGCAGCTTGAGTGAACGTTTTTTCAACGTTAGCTTCAGGGCTGAAGTTAATTTTATTGCCCAAAATTGCCATATTATGTCATTGCAATCTCCCTGCGCCTTAAAGGATCAAACAAGGCCAAGTAAACTTTCTTACAACAAAGAAAAAAGACTATTCTTGGAAAAAGGGATTCTTCACCCTAGATGCGTTCCCGCGATTCTCCAAGAGATTTAATGCAGCTTCGTTTTATTTATGGGCGACACCATCCACCGTGGATCTTGCCACAGGAAAAAAGATTACTAAGCACTTTCCTGATAGGATCCAGCGCGCGACAGTTCTTTGACCACTTTCCAATCTCAACAAACCGTTTTCTTCTTCAAACGAGATGTTCAAGATGCAAAGATTTGTACTTGTAAACCCCTGCTATTATTTAAATATATGGAAGTTAAAATAGGAATTTTTGGGGGGAATAGAAATGTGGAACCGTCTGAAAGTAGCCAATCAATCAATAATATTTAATTACGAAACATTTCATTTTATTCTTTAAACATCGTGATTTGAAGTTTAATAAATGGCAATAAAATGAAAAGATTTTTTCGAGAAAAAACCTTTAAGGTAGGCGAATACCCCAAATTCTAAAATTTTTACTATTACTTTAATCTTTTCGAAATTTGGCATAGTGATTTCAAATATAATGAGCAATGCTTTTAGGCAATTTTTTTTATTTAAATATAATTGATTTATTTTAAACGGTGTTTTTCCCCTAAACAAAGGGGTTTGCGCCAACACTTCTAGTATAAAAAGTTTTACATTAATTTACCTGAAATTTTTTACAGATGCTATTTCAATATATATCTGTGCCATGAACCTCAAACATCCGGTGTAAATATATAAGTTTTTTTTTAAATGTCCAAGTGTAAGTTAATCGAAAAAAATCCTTTTTTGGGGGTTAATTTATAAAATTTGTCTTAATAACTTCTTTTCTTGTAATTTGTATGCAACTCTAGAGGGTCATTGCATGCATCAGTGCAAAACGATGAATTTAGCACATAATTAATGTTTAAAGGATGAAAATTCAATGTGGTAGACTTGTTAGCGTAAACCTCCTTTTTTAGTAGAAAAACACAGTTTAAAATAAATAAATTGTATTTAAATTTTAAAAAATGCCTAAATGGTATTTATTCATTATATTTGAAATCAGTATGCCAAATTTGGAAAAGATTAAAGCAATAGTAAAAATTTTAGAATTTTGGGTATTCGCATACCTTAAGAGCAGTTAATTGGAGTTCAGTACCTAAAAATTTTTGCAGTTGGGCAATTCCATCATGTGTGACGGAATGACATTTTGAATTGTAAAATTGAAGTAAAACAATTACCACGAAGCAATTTTCAAAGGAAAATTTATTTTTCCGCTTATAATATTACTGCCAATGCTTAAAAGATAATAAAAGAAGTTGAAATTTATTAAAAAAATATTTCATTATTTGATTTTTGGCTAATTTCTTTTTGTGTTACTGAAAATGTGAATATATGTTCTTTATCGTCCAGCTTTCTTAAACCATATTTAAAAAACTTCGAATACATTTTTAAACTTTGTAAAAAATTTGCAGAAATTACAATTTAAAAAAAAAGTTGACATTTTTATGGAATTGCCCAGTTATATATCGTTGTTACAGATCTGAATGAACATAAGGTTCTTATATATCTCTTTATATGGAAGATTTAAGCTGTTATAATGCTATGGTGTTGAATTGTCTAACCCCGATAGGTTTTTATGAAGTTTATTGAAGTAACTCAGTCTGAGTTCTTTTTCACTCTTTTCAGTGCCAAAAATGCACTTATCCTATTGGAGTGGATTTCACTTGTTTGTTTAGTTAAAATTCTGACAAGATCACTCCAAAGTATTGATTTTACCTCAGTCTGAGTTAATAAACTCAGATGAATCACTCAGAACTCAGAAATTATGAGTTAGTTTTATACATTAGTTATGGTTTTCACTCATTTCCAGTGTCGAAAATGCACTTATCCCATATGAGTGGAATTCACTTGTTTGTTTTAAGAGTGTACTAATTCAACACAATATAAAAGTTACACGCTGAGTACAGTAAAAATTATCTTCAATGAAAGATATTATAAACATGATGATCAACAGAAAAATATGTTTAAGTGAGACCGAGTTTGTAACTTAAACCGCGTTCAAACAATATTTGTGCTCAACAGGGAAAAAAAAGCGTCAAACACAGCATTTAATTCTATATACTAAAAATTATAAGCTGATATCGTATACTAAATGATTGTATACTAAATGATTGTATACTAAAAATTTGTATACTAAATGTTGTATACTTCAAATACTAAAAATTTGCATACTTGAATGATTGTATACTAAAAATTAATAAGTTGATATCGGCTAGTTTCATTCATTTTCTTTCAAAAATGTATTGATTGTTCCTTACGGTTTGCTAAATTTATTTAAATTTTTAATAATAAATACGTAATATTCCTCACTCTTAAATAGAAGCAAAACATTTCATACTAAATATATTTTAAGGAGTATTTCATTTGACAGTTTTTTAATAATTAAACTATTTCGAATTCAATTGTATTAGATTAGCAATGTCTTCTGGTTTCAAATGGCTACATTTTCACATGCATCAGACTTGTCTGTAGAATTTGTAGTTTGGTCTAAGAAAGTGGGTGACGGACAGACAGAGAGGTAGACGGAAGTACATACACTCTTAAATCAAATTGGAAATCCACTCCTGTTGGAGAAGTGCATTTTCGATACTGGAAAGGAGTGAATATTAACTCAGACTGAGTTAAAATCAATTGTTTGGAGTGATCCTGTTGGTGGTTTAACACGCAAAGGATCCACTCCTTTCGGGGAAGTGCATTTTGAAGACTGGAGGAGTGAAAATTACTCAGATTGAGTTAAATTCGCCCGTTTGTTTTAAGAGTGTAGCCTTTGTTAAAAGCTTCCACCTTTTGGGTTATAAGCCTAGTGTGGAAAAAAACTTCTTAAATATAGGATAATTAGATTTTAATATTTTTCGAGCTTATCTCTTGCAAGAATGTTTGCCAGTGTTCCTCTGAGAGAACGAAGGCTCACCAGATGATAAAGATGCCCAATTTGTGTTTTACAATGGAACAATATTATAAAGATTGATTGAGTGTACTTGTTGTCATTAGCTAAAGGGGCTGGGGAGCTCAGTCGGTTAAGCACTCGCTTAGCATGCTAAAGGTCCCAGATTCGGGTCCGGGCATCGCCAAATTAGGTGCCGACCGACAAACGGCCCGTGCAGCCAAAAATGTCCGACGAATAATACCCCGTGTAAGGGAGTGCACGTTAAATATCCTTCAAAGTCCTAACTCTGCGTACGATGTCGCCCTTAACGGTTGCGTTGGGTACCTATTCAGGTGTTGGCTCGTCACCTGACTGTGGTTCTAAAATACGACGCCCGCCGCCAATAGCCCTCGTGTAGCTCTAGTGCGACGATGATTCAAACCTAACTAAATCATTAGCTAGACTACCCAAAGAATATTTTCGAACAAAATTAGAGAGCAAATGTTATCAGGAAATAAACATGCATGCTTCTTCTCGGCACTGATGGGTTCGTTTGCCCAAATCGCTTTGAGGGCACGTATTTGGAATCTTCCTCACCTTGCCAAGATTGCTGCCCAGGAAACATCGAGGCACATTAATCAACTCGTTTCACACTTCAAGAAAGTCCCTTTTATTTAAGTAAATGACTCAGCATTTAGTTGTTAGTTCAAAGACTTGCTGTCGTAAATGTTACGTTCTAAAAAATGCGTTAGATAAATATTTAACTTATATGCCGTCGTTAACTGAGGCACACTGTAAAATGTTTAGTGTGACGTTTTTTACAAAGATTGGTGGCAGCAAGTTCTGCCTTCAACTTTATCGAATAACATTACAGCATAAATGTGTAAACTTACACCAAAGTTGAGTAAGGTTATAACACAAAAACGGAGTATGGTTACTTAACAAAATAAAGTAAAAACGTGCCAGGGCACCAAAGAGGCCTATAAACTTACAAATCAATGTTTACAGTTAAATAATTTGAATGTTTTATTGCAGTGTAACATTCTACATAACTATGTGAAATTCTGTTATAGTTTTCATCTCAATGTTATTCGATTAAGTAAACTTATTAACATTACAATGTTATTCGACACTGTAATGTTATTCGATAAAGTTGAAGGCAGAACCAATCTTGTTAAGATCAAAGTGTTATCATCTTGTTAAGATTAGAGGATCAAATTTTGCAAAGATCAACACGGCAAGACTCGACATTGTAATCCTTAGATAACAAGAACGTTATTTTATCGACTACTTATAATGCCACCTTACTAGAATCCTCAATATTTTCTTTAACCTTTTTGTTTCATGTCTATTTTTAAAATTATAATTTTGGTCGTTTGTTTCATCTCTTTAAAATTCCAGTGCTTCCTTTAGGTTTCATTACGATTATGTGAGTTGCCGGTCAAAATATTTCCAGAAATGGCTTCATTGTTCTGCAATATTGCTTGAAATGGATTGCTTGTTTTTCGAGCTTCTTCCACTCGAAGGAAGACGCATCGCTTTATTTCAATGTCAGATGGAAGATTTGGTCACAAGGAAAATATTTTCAAAAGTGCTATAGTTGGCATAAATTTTCTTTGACATATCTCGAAACACACTGTCGATTGACTAAACACTTCTTGAAAAACATTTAAAAATTATTTTGTTTCTTCTTAAAAACATGAGAAAACTGTAAAATATACTTTGATATTAGTTTATCTAAGATGTCGCGCCGCCTCGGTGGCTGAATGGTTAGCGTACTAGCCTTTGGAGCTGCTGAGGTCGGGTTCGAATCCCGGTCAGGTATGGATGTTTGTGACTGTCAATAAATGTTGTTATTTGTCTACGTGTTATTCATTTCTTTGTGACTGTAAACATTTCTTTCTGTGTCTGTCCCACTTGACGAAAGCTTATAAGCGGTTCTCTGAACTAGCACACAAGCTGGAATATATATGTATCATACCATACCAAGATGTCGCAATTTTCACAAACTTTCTAAAACTAACTTGATTTTAGTTTTGAATTTTTCTGAAATATGGATCCATGTAATTGATAAAATATTAAAATATGATGAATGATGAGGAAGTAATGTCGCAAAACAGTTAAGTTTTCCTTTTTTCTTCCATAATAACACAAACACCAAAAATATTTGAACTTTTGACTTTATTATTGTTTTTATACGTATTAGGTTTAATAAAGTTGTAAGAATAATTTTCTTTCGTAAATTATATGTAGATTTGAAACTTGGAAAGACGTTCACTGGATTTTGCTGGGAATGGGCAAATATCTCCAATCATATGGAATTCTGTTGTGTTTTTTTTTTTTTTTTTGTTTCAAACTGCTTCATACTACTTGAGTACTGAAAAGTATGTTCCTCAAAGTGTTGTCGATATCAATTCCACATCATAAAGCCTGAAAAGCATAGTTGTATTTAAATATTGGCTTAATGTACCAAAAAATTTGATATTATGTATTACGACTAAACATAGTGTTTAAATTTCCATTGCTACATGAAGACAATCATTAATTCACGGAATAGCTTCTCAAAAATATGTCCGTAATGAAAGGTTTTGGAAATATTGTCATTAGTTATGCCACATCGTCAATGTGATTCATTTAAAGGAAAATCACTGTCATTTTAGAGCCACTGACATATTCTCATTCTCTCCATTATGTAACAATAAAAAATACCCGTTAGTTTGAATGTATTATTCAGGTACGTATTAGGTTATGATTTCATCCGACAGTGTGCTGTTTAAATATTACTACACCCCTATCATCACACTCAAATGTTCACAACGTTTCAAAGTGACGAATGTTAACATTGTCACAAACATACTTTTTATACATTAATTATTCCCTAACCTTATTATACATTTTTAAATAATAGTTTTCTAATTAACAATATAAAAACTAACTAAAAATTGGATAAAAATTATTTACAAATCTTAAACAAAAAAAAATCAACAGAAAACCATCTGATCAGCTTATATTCAATTCAAATTTCCAACCAACCTAAGCCATCTTTTTGTATACATTTTCTATTCAATGCCCACACTTATCAAGTAAAACAATTGCTCTCCAGACGTATATTTTTCACGCGTTCCAGCAAGACGTTCTATTCTGTCAGGCCCAGAAAATGCGCGGGAGTTTCACGAACAGATTATTATTCATGCGAGCAATTATGCAGGTGTTTGGTCTAGACGTCTGTCTGTCTGTACGACCCGACAGCCAGAAAAGAATACAATGTGTATTTTTTCGCATAAATAATGAGCCCGCCGTGTGGTGGCCATTATTATTTCAGGATACGAAGATCGACCGTTATGTTGGATAAGGGGAATTATAAAAATGGCAATATCGTGTTTTGGAACGTAAATGGAACTCAAACATTCTGACATTTGTTAGCAGTGAATTATTGAGACTTGGCATGATTCTGTTTTTGATATTTTGACAATTACGTGCATTTTGTACTGAAAAATAGAAAAAAGAAGACGAATTTATGCATTCTTTTCTCCATTGGAGATAGGTATTTTAAGATATAATATGAGCATCAACAATTTGAAATACTTATTTTTGTTATTTATATAATTTTATTATGTGTTTAACTAAAGTATTATTCACTAAACACTTAAACTTGCTTTAAATTATGTTAAGCAAGTTCAATACATTTTGATAAATCAAAGAGAAGCCCAAGTATGAATTAACTTTTTTTTAAAAATAATTCCCTTTCCAAATGATACAGATGCCAAAATTTATAAACAAAGAATTTGAAGGCATAAAATTTCACTTAAAAGGTTTGGAAAAAATAAGTAATGATAGTAAATTAAAAAAAAAACTAATAAATAATAAAATTAATGCTTCAAAAGTTTCAACAATATCATCTTAATGCAAATTTATTGATTAAATTTAGCATTTTCACTGCTTGATTGTAGTTTTTATGGTTGATTGTAGTAATCATGATGACTTAAAAGACAGCATTTTCAGTTGAATTTACGAAATTTCGCAAAATTTTTGGCTCAGTTTTATACCAAACAGCTAATATCAACGCTTTGGCCTTTAAGGAAGGCAACCTTAAGTAGGAGAAAATGCACATTTCAACTGACAGTAAATCAATAAAGGTTTCTAAACCCAGATTTAAATCTGATTGAGAACTTTTGGGTAATGTTCACCAGTGAAGGTTACATAAATTTCGACAGTATTCCACAATAACTGCTAAAATGGCGGTGTTGACTTGGTATGAAATGGAACCCAAAAATTCCTAAATTCAATTGGAAATAGTGTTTTAAAATTGCAACATTATAAAGAAATACAATCGATATTGAAAAGTCTAAATTAAGTCATTAAATATACGTTAAGATTATAGTGTCAAAACTTCTGATGTTTTACTATTTCTTCACATAAAACTTATTTATTGGTGTTTTCTTTATAATTCATTATCTTTCAAAAGTTATTTATACTTCACCACTTATTTCACCAATCTTTTTAAGTTTCATGGCTTGAAATTTGCTTTGTGTAAGTAAACTTTTGTATCAAACGGTAAATCGAAAATCACCATGTAAAAATTTAAAAAATTCTTTACAGTAGAAAACATTTTAATAAACATTTTAATATTAATAAATTATTTTGTTATTTCGAATTAGGAGATGACAGTGAAACAATTCACTGCACATTACTTTTCAAAGCATGCGGAAATATGACTGTTACTATACTTCAATTTGAATTTGTGTTGTTGTCATGTTATATTCACAAAAAAATAAATCAAGTTTCGAAATTGAATCCCTGAAAATTAAAATTTCAATTTAGAAGTTTTTTTTAAAAAAAAATTGCGTTCAAATATTTTTAAACATTCCTTTAAATTTTTTCGCTCCAGCAATTGAAGAATTGAAACAAAAGTAGAAAAATTTAAAATATAAAAGGGAAGTATTATTTTTTAAAATGAAAATCTAGTTCAAATTGTCACTCTTTATTACTTTCCATACATAAAAATGTCTTATTAAAATATACATTCCAAGGATGTTTCACATTTTACCAATATTAAGCTGGACCCTTCATACAGGAATTTGTTTTATAATTAAATTTTTTAAAAATATGTGTTAGAGTTTCAAATTATTCTTTTTGCAATACCGTGCAATGCATCCATTACGTAGAATGTATTTCGAATTTTAATGCTCAAAATTAATGGGATATAATGTTTTAAATAGAATACCGAATATTTTTACTTTGAAGAGTCTAGTTGGAAAACATACATTTTTCCAAGTATGGGTATGGTCTGCTGGGCTCGGGTTCGGATCCCGGTAATGGCATGGATGTTTGTGCTTGTCAATAAATGTTGTTATTTGTATATGTGTTTGTGTCGTCCTTCTTCGTGTGTCTCTTGTGACTGTCTCTTCTGGTGAACTCGGTAATGGCTATAAAGCCTACACTCTCCCTTCTAGAGGGCGCAATCACTGTCATGTCATGTCAAGGGTATGGTAAGATACATAGATATTTCAGCTTGTTTGCTTGATCAGACACCCGCTTTATAGGCCTTCTCTCCCAAGTAAAAATAAGATATGCTCTTCGACCTGGCTTTTGGCTTTTTCATCCGATTGAACTTGACAAATGACAGTGATTGCGCCCTCTAGAAGGGAGGGTGTAGGCTTTATAGCCGATTACCCAGCTCGCCAGAAGAGACAGTCACAAGAGACACACAAAGAAGGACGACACAAACACATAGACAAATAACAACATTTATTGACGTGCACAAACATCCATGCCTTTACCGGGATTCGAGCCCGAGCCCAGCTCCAATGGCTGGTACACTAACCACTGCGCCAACGGGCCGGCCCGATTGAACTTACTACATTGTCAAAAGCCGTAACGGACCGGGACAGAGTTTCATTACGTGTTGTTTGGATTAAAATAGCTTAAATATTTAAAATTGTAATGATATCTTTCGATTCGTTGAGCATTGACGCTTCTTGAGACGATGCGAATTGTCACCTTTCCATGCATGTGTAGTGATATTTTGTTAAATGCATTTAAAAGAAACAAATTTTCGAATCTTTAAAATGCAAATTATCTTCGAACACTTTCATAATTCTGGTATAAAATTCCATTTTATACACTCTTAAAACAAAAAAGTGAAATCCACTCATATGAGAGAAGTGCATTTTGGACACTGGAAAGGAGTGAAAATTATCTCAGACTGAGCTAAAATCTTGAATTGAAGTGATCTTGTCGGAGTTTTAACTAAACAAAAGAGTGAAATTCACTCCAATAGGATAAGTGCATTTTCGACACTGAAAAGAGTGAAAATTAACTCAGACTGAGTTATATTCACTCGTTTGTTTAAAGAGTGTAAATGTTCGGAAATTATTTATAAATATGCAGTAAAGGAACAATTCAATTAATAGAAGGCTGTAAGTAAAATTTTTTTCAACGCAATTAAGGTCCAAAATTTCATATATTTAAAAATTTAAAATGAATGAATGCAATGACTTCATTAATACACGTAATATTATATATCTCTCCACTACTCGGACGTTTCTTTTATTGTAGGTATTCTAATTATCACTTGTTATGAAATCCCACTTTTAGCTAAGTTACTTACAGTTAGAGACACATAAGTGCGACAAAAATGGAAGATTAAAAAAAATATTTTTTGCATTAACTGCTTTTTTGTAGCCAGAACTTTTGAATATTTAAGATAGTTTTTAACCCTTTGCTAAACATTTATTAAAAATTTTTTGTTGCATTAACTGTTTTTTTTTGTAGCCGAAACTCCTAAATACATACTTAAGAGTTTATGCCCTTTTGCTCGACATTTAATAAAATTATTTTATTGTTTGCAATTTTTGTGTAAGTCTACGAAAAATGTAGTTTCTATCTGTTGTATGAGGAATAGGAGAACATTACCACACACTGTTTAAAAAAACATCTGTAAAAATATAACACACTGCATTTTGCTGTATTTTTTCAGCTGCTGCAGTAAACACAATTCTACATCACCTCTTAAGACGCTTCTCAGCTAACCATCGTGGTCGAGGCCCATGTGCTTGAAATTTACAGCACAAATTGTAGGAGTTAGAATCAGCGCACGTGCTGGTAAACACGAATATATACCAAACTGCATCAGCGCTATACTGACTTCATCTCCAATATCGAGCTAAACTATAACTCCTCCGTTACATAACCAAATCCAGTATATCAATTATGCATACTAGAACTAAGATCAGTCTGCCTCCTAAACCTTGACCGGGAAACTTCATTTCGCCGAGAAACTTCATCTCTCGTTTCGCGGCGTCAACTGCTGTTCGACTCCGCATCACCAGAGTCGAAGGAGTGGGTGACTTGACGACGACGTTAGGCTTATCTGCCGGTACTCGTTTTTGAATGTGCACCTGTGTAAAAGTAGGGGGGATGTACACCTGTACTGGAATTCCGTTGAGAGGAGAAAGTTATAGCTGACAGGTGTGGGAGATGGTCTTTTAGTGGAAAGTGGGATCTTTTTTGTGGTTTTGTGAGTAGTTTTGTTGAATGGCTTTACTCTATGTGTAATTGATCGTTTAATAAAACTAATCACGAGTGATTATTGGGGTGGTAAACTGAAGTAACCACAGCACTGCACTGACGTCAGTGGACCATTTTTGCTTTGAAATACCCATTCTTTCAGTAAAATTCTTGTCTTGGTTGAAGTTACTGAGTGTTTGCAACGGTCTAATTCAAGGTACTGCAGTTTATCTGCTTACGTCAGTGCTGTTGTCAAGTGCTGAATTGTTACTACTAACTATTTTATTAGTGGTAATAATTCCTCTGTTTTTTAACGATAATATTCTGTCAAAAAATATAGTTTCGCTCCCTCTTTAAAAGATAAATTTTATATTGATTCCTTCATTTCATTCTAATTCGTTTTTTTTATATAAATTTTAAATATTTATATAGAGTTTCACAATATATTTGAAATGTTTTAACAATTCCATATTCTAATTTTGACTCCACACCATTATCATCACCTTTTAATAGCCATCACCTTTTATTAACACAAATTCATAATAAACATTTATAACATGCTTAAATTTTAATAATAAATATCAAGCAATACTAAAATTTTAAGCAAACGTACTTTAACTATGGATTTGCAATTTTGGTACGTTATATATTGGTTATGAAGCTTTTAGATTTACTTACTTAAGCTTTTCACGCCTAAGGCATCCAACCTACACTGTGAAAAAAAATCTGTAACCATTACAAAACATTTTTTTGTAAAAAACTTTTCCTAGAAAATTTCTAGTAAATAATTACTAATAAAAGTGCTGTAAAAACACATAATATATTTTTGTTAGCATTACATGTATATATCATGTAGATTTACAGGACTATTTTATGTATCCCACACAAGTAATGTTTCAGTAACTATACAAGAAAATTTTATGGATGCCACATTTTCCGTGCAATTGCAAAGAAAAACAAAATGTCTACATTCCTACTACGTGGGATCGAAACCCGGTCTCCCGCATGACAGGCGGGGGTACTGACCACTATAATACCGAGGAACAGCAGACGGCCGAAACCCGGGATCGAACCAGGAACCTTTAAATGATCAGTCTGACGCTTTCCCAACTGTGCTATTTCGTCACATAGATCGCCAGGAAATTAGAACTTTAATTCATTTGAAACAACCAGTAAAGTATAAATTTAAAGTGGCGATTGGCTAATTGAATCAAGATCGATTAGATTAGGTTAGGTTTGAATTATCCTAGCACTAGAGCTACACGAGGGCTATCCAAATAAAGATCGAGGCTAAAATACTAGAAATTATTTTGTAACTTCAGAAATGAAGATTTCTGTTCAGAATTACTAAAACTTTTTTTGTAAAATTGGTTATTTCTGTAGCATTACTTAAAAAAATTTCTGTATGCTTACAGTATTTTTTTCTCAGTGTACTCTTCCAAGCCTCACGATTTTCGGTATGGGCTCTGGCATCCTTTAAACCACATAATTTTAAATTCTTTTTGCAATTGCCCTTGCTATGTCATTCTGGGTTTTCCTAGATTTATTGCAGCTCTAAAGAATATGATGATATTCGGTACACCTTTTTATTAAATACTTCTTTTCCTTTAAAAAAAACTATTTTAAACCTTTTGCTGTTTAAAGTTAATTTATAATTTATATCACAATCTGTGTAAATTTAATTATATTCTTTCACGACTATTTTATTTAAACTTTTTATAATTATTCAATATCATATTTTGTGCTATTTTAATTTGTCTCATTTAAGTCAAATTTTTAAACAAAATTATAATTCCAAGTTTGATTAATCATTAACGATGATTGGCAAGAAAATTGGCTTTGTTAAAATGAACTTCCTGCTTAAGTTTATATAAACAAACAAAATATTATGGGCATATGAAGATACTAGTACTGAACAATTTATGGAGAAAAAATAAATTTAAACGAAAAAAAAAAAAACGAATTTTAAAAACCTAAGTTTACGTTTTTTTTATATATGGAAATTGTGAATTAAATAGATCTTTAATATATTCACAATGAAAAATATTGTCTGTGTTTTCAAATTATTGCTTAAATTCTTGCTTATAAAAGGTACACTGCTTCAGTTTAGTTCAAATTCAAGTAATATTTAAAAGTTTTCAATTCCATTCTAAATCATAACTAATTATTTTCAATAATTTAGTTTAATTAAAATTAATTCATATTTTCATTTGAAATTTTGTATCTACATTTTCAAGGTTGGTGCGTTACGTTTTGTGATGCATTTATTTTTAGATTTAATTTATGCTAAGTGATTTGAACATTTTATGTACTTCATTTCCGTAACTCATAATTTAAATTCAATACCAATTTTCACAAACTTCCAAATAAGTTTTAGTGTAATTTTTAAAAGTAAAAAATAATAAAATAATTCAAATAAGCAAAAATGTTTTAAGCACTATGTTTTTTTATAGTTGTCTCGCACTTAGATTTCCATGTTTGGTGTGTTTCTCTGTATTTTAGTTATATTAGTCCAAATGTGAAAGTATCAAAACACCAGGTTAAAATATTAAATTATTTCTGTGCCATGTTTCCTCCGGAATTTTAAATTTTGAGGGTTTCTTCTTAGTTTTTATAGTTGTTATATATTCATTTACAAGACATCAAAAACTCTCATTGCACAACGTTTCTTAAATCGTTCATACGCTTCCCACATTCATGCCATTTTAGTATAGATTTTGATGAAAGAGAACTTAAAATTGATTAATATATAAATTACATATTTATGCTATCAAAATTTTCATCGAAATATATTTGATAGACTTAGACTTCCAAATTGTTTTGAGAAGCATCAAAAGCAACTTTATTTCATTACTTCTGATGACATGATTCTGATGAACCTTTGGCTGACATCATTTCTTCTTGTAATTATTTTTATGTAAAATTAAATTGTACCTAATGCTATTAAATTTTAAATCACATTGATTCTTTAATAGATTTCTATATTTATTGATTAATTATATGCATTAAAAGTAGTATTTTTTATTATATTTCGTGTTTTTATTGCGTAGCAACTTTGAAAGAAAATTAAAATATTTAAAAAGAATTCAGTTAGAAAATGTGGTAATTTTTCATTTGGTTCTATTTCATAACAAATTTGATGCAATAAAATGTTAAGTTAAAATATTGCTCAAGGATTTTAATGCTCATTTTGTAATACCAGGATTTTCGAATCTAGATTTCAGCTTTTATGGAAAATATCAACAATTTTCAACGTATTTTGTACGATTTTGTCTATTTTTCCGAATATTCCTTAAGACTTTTTGTAATAAAGGTATACCTCTCACTTGTTTCGAATAAATTAATTTCTCATTTTTAAGAATTTTACTCACCACATTTCTCAATTATAATTAATTTTTAAAATATAACGACATAATCGACATTTCAATTATTTTTTTTAAACCTTATTTAAGTGGATTTGGTCCTTTTTACATTATAATTTAATTCCAGATTCATTTGTCAAGATTTTAGCTTTGGCTATCGTTATCATCTTGAAAATATATAAAAACCATTTTAACCATTAAAATTATACATTAAATGCCTGTTTTAGCATAATAAACAATCATTTATTATTTTTTAAAAAACATGTCTTTTGAAAGTTGTGTCAATTTCTATGTAAAATTATAAATATTAAAAAACACTTCAGATTATTGATTATATTTTACAATGTGCTGAAGAAAATGGTATACAAATTTATTTTAAAAATCTGTTATTCGTTATTTATATTTTAAAGCTTAATGAGAAAAAGCTTCTAATTAACAAAATAATATAGTTATCTTAAAAAATGATAAAATCTTTGTCACAGTAAATAATTCAATTTCACAAGTCTATTTTTTCTAATCTCATTTTATTATTTGATTTTTTTTAAACGAAACTTTTAATAATTGATTATGCTAACAAGAAATGTTTACCAAAAACTAATTTCAAGAGAATTTGGCAAACAATGGTATGTTTTATAAAGATTGAAAGCCCTAGTTGTAGTTTTTAAGTATATATATTTACTGTTTAATAAAGATCTTTTTCCCAGACAGTTTTAGATTCCCCACTAAGTTTATAGCGTAAAACATCGAACCTTCTACACTCTTAAAACAAACACTCCTAATTTAACTCAATCTGAGTGGATTTCACTCCTCCAGACTGGAAAATGCACTTCTCCTTTTAAGTGGATCCTTTGTGTGTTAAACCTCCGACAGGATCACTCCAAACGAGTGATTTTAACTCAGTCTGAGTAAATATGCATGCCTTTAGGGTGTCGAAAATGCACTTCTCCAACTGGAGTGGATTTCACTCTTTTGTTTTAAGAGTGTATAAAGACTGTGACCCTCTGTCCATCCGTCGGTCGCCTACTTTCATATCCCAAACAAAAAATGCTACACACATTTGTGATGACAAGTGCGCTGACAAGTGCGATGTGCGAACCGCAGACAAGTGTGACAAAATGCTGCTCATCAAACTAGAAGGCATTGAAAATTTCAGAAAATAATTCGAATTCGAAGTAATAATACATAAATAATTTAAAAACCTAACATTATTGAATTCCCATTTAAAAAGCATAAGAAGGCTATTTTCTATTTTTTTAAAATAACCATTGCCACTCTAGCATTTCATGCGAGAAACTTTATTTATTAAAATGAATAAAAATGAAGCATTTATTTTTGAGTTTAGAATGATTTATACAAGCATATAACAGAATCTGTCACTCATCCCGATTCCACACAACATTTGTGTTCAACAGGAAAAAAGTCGAAAATATTAATTCTATTGTAATTATTTACACTCTGAATTTGGCTAGTTTCATTTATTTCATTTCGAAAATTCAATAATTATTTTTTCAGTAATTATTATCGTTTGCAAAAATTAATTTATGCTTCAGAGAATAAATATTCATCTCTTATAAATAGAACCAAAACATTTCGTATCAACCATAGAGATCTTAATAAAAGTATTAGAGTGGAGATCACGTGACCTATCTATGCTAACGACGGGACGAGCCTGGGGGCCGCCATCTTGAGTCCGATACCAACTTTTTAAAGTCGAAATTGCTCAGAAAAAAAATAAATTAAATTCTAAAATATAAAAAAATACCATAAAAATACTAGCTGCATTTTGGAATATTTTTAGTGACTTTAAAAGAACTTTTAACGCTTTTCTAGTATTTTTATAATATTTATTTTGTAATTTTAGCATTACATTTTATTTTTTACGTATTCTTCTTCTTAATGTGACGGCGATGGCTGCAAGTTACCAGTGTCGCCATCACATAAAGAAAAAGAATGCTAGGCAAAAAGTAAAATTTAATTCTAAAATTACAAAATAAATATTATAAAAATACTAGAAAAGCGTTAAAAGTTCTTTTAAAGTCACTAAAAATATTCCAAAATGCAGCTATTATTTTTATGGTATTTTTTTAATATTTTAGAATTTAATTTATTTTTTTCTAAGCGTTTTCCACTTAAAAAAGTTGGTCTCGGACTCAAGATGGCGGCCCCCAGGCTCGTCCCGTCGTTAGCATAGATAGGTCACGTGATCTCCACTCTAATACTTTTATTAAGATCTCTATGGTATCAACAAACAAAGAATCTCTTAGATAAATATATTAAACGTCATTTCAAACTGATTGATGTCACAAAAATAAATTTATTTTAGTTTATTTTACATACAAAAGAATTAAATTTTCTCGAGCGATTTTTGCGATTTACAATGGTGATTTAATTCTATTAAAAATGGCTTTTTAGCTTCCTGGAAGGTACCAAACGATTATAATCCTTCTTCTTGGAAGGTATTATAATCGTTCTGGTTGTCTGTCTGACCGTCCGTCTGTCCCCCACTTTCCCAGCCCAAACAACAAATGCTACAGTTAAGTGTGAATGGTAAAAAAATCAGTTCATAGAAATTAGAATACATTGAAAATCTCAGAAAAAAATTCGAATTCCAAGTACTTTCATTATTTAAAAAACTGACAAATTTAATGCTCATTTAAAAAACATAAGACGCCATTTTTATTCGAATTAAATCACCATTGCCATTTTCAACAATCATTCGAGATACTTTAATTCTTTTAAATAATTAATTCAAAGAAATTTATGCTTGTGACATCAATCAGTTTGGAATGAAGCCAAATATATTCCACTAAGAAATTCTTTGTTTGTATGTTGATATGAAATGTTTTGGTTCTATTTATAAGAGAGGAATATTTATTCCTTTGAAATAAAAATTATTTTTTTTGCAAAAGAAAATAGCTCTTGATGAAATAATTATTAAATTATCGAAATGAAATAAATGAAACTAGCTAAATTTAGCGTGTAAATGTTCGTAATAGAATTAGTTTTGTATTGGCGTCTTTTATAATGTTGAACACAAATGTTGTGTAGAAGCAGGATGAGTGACAGGTTTTGTTACAAACCTACTTGTGATGCTTTTTAAATGAGCATCAGGGCAATTCTATAAAAATGTCAATTTTTGGAATGTCAATTTTTTAAAAATATTTAGAAATCAGATTTAAAAATATATTTCAAACTTTAAAATTATGGTTTAAGAAAAGCAGGTTTAAAAATATATTTAAAAATATATTTCAAAGATCATCAGATTTAAAAATATATTTCAAACTTTAAAATTATGGTTTAAGAAAAGCAGGGCGATAAATTACATGCATTTACATTGCCCCAAAAAGAAGCTAGATGCCGTGTGGGATGCCTCAACATTTTAACTTCGATGTGTTACTGTTACAACTTTCGTAAAATTAATTAATATTTTTTACTTAAGCCAAAATAAGGAATATAGACCATAAGGAATTAAAAATGCATATAAATTTTAACCCTCTGAGGGATAAGAAAATGAACTGAAGTGTAAACTTGTTTTCGCTGCATCAGATTTAAATTAAAAAAATTAAATTAAAAATTAATTTCTTTCTCTAATAATTTTTTTAACCTAAACTATCATGTTATTAATTATCTTCCCTCCTTGTAAATATATTCCCTGACCCTGAATTTCAAAGGATCTATACACTGGTCAAAAGTACAACAACAAATGGTCAAAGGTACAACTATATGTTGTACCTTTGACCACAGCTTCATTATTTTTTAAAAATAAAATAAAAATAATTAAATTAAAACTAAAAACTATAAAAAATTATGCGCTGCTCAAAATAATTAGGTGAGTATTTTCCGCACTTGTGTTACCCCTTTCAGCTTCAACTTCTTATGTTTCATTCTAAATATCTAAAATGTGTGAAATCGAATCATTATGCTTTCAAAATGAAATGGTAAAAAACAGGGGGGGAATCTTAAACTTTTTTAACTATAATTTAAGGGGAAAAGTTGGAATGAAAACTTTTGAATAAATTATAATAATAAGATTTTAAAAACTTTATTTGTTTAAAAAAAAAGTTAAAATTAATTTTTTAAGCATCTAAGAATGCAACGTGAAGAATTTGTGGTCGATTTTTGTCATAAAATTTTTTGGGAAAGAATTTTATTTTACCATGTTTTTCATATTTTCATTTCATTTTAACAAAAATTATATAAGTCTTCAAAAGACGTTATTCTTCCATCTAACGATAAATAAGTGCCTGCTCAACTTAGTGAGAAAAAATCGCAAGTTCATGATTCCAAACGGAATTATTGGGGGTGAAATGGTTTAAACCATGCGCTCCCCTAATTGTTTTGAGAAGTGTATATGATTAAAAAATTAGATACTGATCGGAATAAAAAAAATAGAAGTTAGCTTTTTTATTCATGTTTAAAAAAATTAAAATGTGCGAATTGGTCAAAGGAACAACACCTTCCCCAATATATTTATTGTTTGAATATAAATAAATTTAGCAAACAATAGCCTATTCAACTTACCAGTTCCCCTTCAGGGACATGTCTAAATTGTGGAGGTGGCGACAGATGGCAACATCTGTCATATGTGTTTGTGTGTGTCTTGTGTTGTCCTACTTGACGATGGTTTATAAGCGGGTCCTTGCGACCAAGCACACAAGCCTAAAAATATATGTCAACCAACCAACTTACCAGTCCAGAGAAGCTCTCCCAAATACGTTAGACGATGAGTTTGGCGATACTGTATTGAGTGTCGCCTAAAAAAATTCCCTCAAATATTTTTTTAAAAAACTAGTTTCTCTGTGCTTGTTGATGTTAAAAAGCGAATTAAGTGAATAAAATTAAATACAAATGCTATTTAAAAAGGTAGATAGTCGACATACAGGTAGGCAGATGTACGTAGTCGTACGAGCAAACAAAGAGCGTAAAAGATACTAGATAGATATCTGATGGCATACCTATCTGACAAAAAAAAATTTCTTTTAAAATAAAACAAGTAGATTTGTAGCAGAATCTGTCACTTAGCCCGCTTCCACACAACGTGTGTGCTCAACAGGAAAAAGTCGCCAAATACAATATTAATTCTATTACAAACATTTACCCGATAAATTTGGCTAGTTTTATTTATTTTCTTTCGAAATTTCAGTAATTATTTCTTTAATAATTATTCAAAAATTATTTATCGTTTGCAAAAATTAATTTATATTTCATGGAATAAATAGATATGTAATTTTCCCATAGAGATCTTAATTAAAGTATTAGGGTGGAGGATCACGTGATCTTCAATGCTAACGACACGGGACGAGCATGGGGACCAAAATTGGTATGGTATGGGGAATGTGTTGCCAACACTTTAAGTAGAAAAGTGCTAAGAAAAAATAAAATTTAATTCTAAAATTTAAAAATACCATAAAAATACTTGCTGCATTTTGGAATATTTTTAGTGACCTTAAAAGAACTTGAAACGCTTTTCTAGTATTTTATAATAATATTTTATTTTTCCGAGTATTCTTCTTCTTAATGTGGCGGCGGTGGCGGCAAGTTGCCAGTGTTGCCATCACATAAAGAAAAAGAATGCTACGAAAAAATAAAATTTAATTCTAAAATTACAAAATAAATATTATAAAAATACAAGAAAAGCGTTTCAAGTTCTTTTAAAGTCACTAAAATTATTCCAAAATGCAGCAAGTATTTTTTTTATTTTAGAATTAAATTTTATTTTTTTTCTCAGCACTTTCCTGCTTAAAGTGCTGCAACACTTTCCCCATACCATACCAATTTTGGTCCCCATGCTCGTCCCGTGCGTCATTAGCATTGATTCCCGTCGTTAGAGGTCACGTGATCATCCACTCTAATACTTTAATTAAGATCTCTATGAATTTTCCTATCTTTTAAATGGAACCGAACGTTTCATATCAACATACAAACATAGAATCTCTAAGTGAAATATATTTGACGTCTTTTCAAACTGATTGATGTCGCAAAAATAAATTTCTTTTAATTTATTATGTAAAAGAATTGAAGTTTCTCGAGTGGTTGTTGCGAATGGCAACGGTTATTTAATTCTATAAAAATGGCTTTTAATGCTTTCTAAAGGAGTATTACATTTTTCAGTTTTTAAATAATTAAAGTACTTCGAATAAGAATTTTTTTCTGAGTTTTTCAATGCCTTCTAATTTCGATGCACTGAATTTTTTGACGCATCGCACTTAATTATAGCATTTGTAATATGTGCCATGAAAGTGGGTGGCAGACAGACGGACTGAACGATAATAATATACCTTCCACTTTTTCCGTTTTAAACGTAGTGTGGAAGCTAAAAAGTAAAGCAAGCTTGAACAAATAGAATAAAAATTAGAATGCTGTTTGCATGTGATTCAAAAATGTTTCAAAGTAAAATTGTCAACGATTAAATTAAAATGTAAATTTTTTTAGCGGTCCAACATTTAAAATTTTATAAGCAATACAATACTTGTTCTTCGCACGGGACAAAAATATAAAGATCACTTTGAAGGCAAGTACAATTATTGGAAATTAAAACATCAATTTTGAGCATGAAGCCACATTTAGAAACTTTGACGAGCAACTTCTAGAATTTGGTAGACAAATGGTGGTTCTAGACAAATGGTGTAAAATCTATTTTTTTATCCATGGAAGTTTTGAGAAGTTTTTATCGTAGTTTCTATCTTGATCGAATTTTTTACATAACAACCAGTATAGCTAGATAACACATAATTATTAAATTTTTTTGAACTAAAATCAAAATCTTAGTTGTATGCAAAAAAAACGTTTTGCTTATTTTGTTTATTCATGGCTATTTTAGTGAGATTCTGAACTTATTTAGCTAAAAAATAATGTTTCCATTTGCAAATTCCCAGAATTTCTATTGTAATTTTTACCGCCATCCCAATTGGCTTTTTTCAGGTGACGTTGTCTTTTCTGCTCTTATTCCTGTATTTATTTCGTTAGGGGTTTGGATTGGTGCTCTATTAAATGCTATATTGATTCATTAATTGAGGATAAAAAATAATATACTTATTCGGCATTTCTTTTGTCACTCTAGACCTGAAGTTGAATGTTTAGATTCCCATTGTTGAATGTTTAGATTTCCTAGTATAGCTTTGAAAGATAATGGGGTTATTTCAAATGATGTAACTCTCCGGTTTTCTTTTTTACTTTTTCTGCAATTTATTGGTTGTTTCGATTACAACCTCAAACTTAAAGTTTTTTGTCTGCCAAACTCTATAATTTAAGAATTCTTTATGTGCAACTTGTTTTTTTTATTCCTTCTATTTATTAAACTTTATTGGTTTTAATTCGATGGAAATTTCAAGCATACAAAGCATTGCCAAACCGTTAATATGGAAGACGGTTTAGATGATATTTTGTCTTTTACTGAGAAAATAAGCAAAACTGTGGGACAACTATTTAACGTGATTCCCGAAAAGAAAAAAATCTTTTCTTCTACTTAAAGAAAAGTAAACAACCTTGTGTCTCTTTAAAATAAGAAAATGTTGTATTATTCAGAACAAATATAATTCCAGAAGGACCAAAAATGAAAGCAATATCCCTGGAACTGTTGTCACTCACTATGTGAAACATGGGCAATGTTGAATATAACTTTTAATTTTATAATCTAAATTATTAGAAAAAAAGCGTTTGGAAATTTTTTTGGAGCGATTTGGTGTGGGCTATTTTAGTCTTCAAATATTTAAGTAAATGAAAAAATATGAACTTTTATATGTTACAAATGTTACGCTCAAAGAAAACTACTAGCATTTATATAATAAAGAAGCTTTCTATTTCCTATGTTAAATTTTAATAGTAATTCCTCCCCCCCATTACAATACAATTCTCTTAAATTCAACCAATAGTAATATATGTATTTTTACACTTGACATTTCATAAATAAAACGCCGCCCCGGTGACTGAATGGTTAGTGTACTAGCCTTTGGAGCTGCTGGGGTCGGGTTCGAATCCCGGTCAGGCATGGATTTTTGTGACAGTCAATAAATGTGTTATTTGTCTATGTGTTATTCATTTCTTTGTGACTGTAAAAATTCTTTCTGTGTCTGTACCACTTGACGAAAGGTTAAAAGCGGTTCTTTGAACAAGCACACAAGCTGGAATATATATGTATTATACCATACCATACCATAAATCAAACAAACCAAAGAAAGCCAGATTAAAGGTAAACTACATATTAATTAATTAATTTATAATAAGTATTAATCATTAAGTACTTGCTTTACCCAATCGAAATCCAAGAGCGCAAACAAAATTAAAATGGTTGTTGCGATAGAGAATTTTTAGAGTTAAGAAAAACGATGTTTTAATTTGAACAAAAAATATATTTATATAGAAAGAAAAATTTGAAATACTCTGTTCTATTTGACTTTTGAAACGTAAACTTATCTTTGTGGTAATTCTGTCGTCAAATTAGGCTTAAAGAAAATCTCTGTGTTTAAATGTTAATTTAAACGGTTACTCACATATTTTAGCTTATATAACTGTTATAAGCTATATATCGAATAGAACAACTGTTCTTATTCGATAAAACTGCGTCCCTATAAAATACTTTAATGGAAAATAAAATAATAAAAAAAACTCAAACATTCATGACATTCAAAAAGTGAAAAAGTTAACTTTGAAGTTAAAGTATTAAATGAAAATAGGTATTACACTAACCTGTTAACGTTTCATAAACTTTGGCATTTTACTTTAGGATTTATAAATTAGTTGTCATAGATTTCCCATGCAAGATCTTTTTTGTTAACATAAGTTTTAAACAACGATGTAGGTTAGGTTTTAGCATAAAAGTCAAAATCCTACTATACTAATTCTTTTAAGGGGTCTTAGGAGTCTTAAAAATGTGTAGAGAATATGTATCGATTTCTTAAATTTAAGATCATGTATGTTCCATTTTTTAGAAGGATTGCGGTTGCATCGTAGCAGGAGTTTTTGGAGTAGGAGAGGGAGCCATAGCACTAAATTACACCCCATACTACACTGTTAAAAATAAATCCTTGAATTAACGGAAAAACTACTGGCAGCAAGTTGCCGGGATTTTTCCGTTAATTTCAGGATCTTCCGTTTTGGAATTTTTCCGTTATTTTCAGGAACTTCCATTTCGGAATTTTTCCGTTAATTTCAGGGTCTTAGATTTTGTAATTTCTCCGTTAATTTCAGGATCTTCCATTTCGGAATTTCTCCGTTAATTCAGGATCTTCCTTTTCGGAATTTCTCCGTTAATTTCAGGATTTTCGATTTTAGATTTTTTCTGTTAATTTCAGGAATTTTCATTTAGCTGCTTCCTGTTAATTTCATGAATTTCTAATTGGCATTTCTCTCTTAAATTCAGAAAACTTACATGGTATTTTCTAGTTAATTCCAAGACATTTTTGCTTTTTTCTTGCCAATTTTGTTTCTATAATTATATACTATTTAACCATCAATCATTCTAAATATATCCATTTGTACATGGTGTTGTAAAGATAAGCATAGGGAAATTTAAACATGCATCCTGTTTGTTATATAAAACATAAGCAAATAATGTCTTCATACTTTAACATTAAATCTATTCAAAACTAATACATTCTAATCCTTTGATATTTTTCAGCCATATTTGGTATATAATCTGAATAAAAAGGACATCATTCACATTTTTGAAATTTAAAAATTACCACTCTTCATATGCTTAAAACAATTTTAGTATGGCAGAAAAATTTTAATAATTTTTCTAATTTTGATAATTTTTCTGTCATATTTTTATTGTGTATAGATTTAGTATTGTTCTGTGGTTAAATGGTATTGTACTTCACAGTTAGCATATCCAGGGCAAAATCATGGTTAGGGGATAATGAATCGGGTGTTTTAGGGGTTGAACACCCCTTAACAGAGAGACTCTTTAAGAGTAACCTTTGTAGTCAAAAAGAATAAATAACAAGATGTGAATAACAAAAGAATTACAGAATATAATCATGTTTTATTTTTCTTTCATAATTGAAAAAGACTGTTATTATTTTTCAAATCCTCAACTTATTTAACAATTTGTGCAGGAACTACAGATTTAGTTTTCTTCTTTTTCTGAACTTTCGACCCTCTTTGGAGATTTATGATAAACAAGTACCTAAAAAAATAATAGATTAATATATATAAATTCAATTTTGAATGAATAGATCTAATATAAGGAAGCAAGTGGTAATCAGGCGTTAACCAGACAAAATCTTCTTAAGCCTTCTAAAATGAAACAAATTGTCAATTTTAGGCATTTTTTTTCGAGCAGGTTTTCCATAGTATCTGCACCGTAATAATTTAATATCAGAGTTAAAGACGCTTTTTCTCTTTTTTGTGAAGAGGGGGAGGGGGCAGACAAGGCATGAATCTTAGTGTACCTTTAATTAATTGATTTATCCATATTTCTCAATACAGTTTTGAGAATCGGAACACTGAAAATATTTTTTAATGGGGGGGGGGGGGGGGGTAGAAGCAAAACAGAAGTGTTCTTGAATATTGTATATCAAACTTAAAAATAAACAATTTTATAATAGTATAAAATAATAATTTTAATGTAATTTTATAGTATTCAGTAATAAAATACAATCTTATAATAAGTATTCAAGTAAAATCTAATAACTATTGCTTTTAAATATCACCGAGAAAATGAGATATCACTTAGCAGCTAGATCTAAATAAACACTAAAATAGCATTCTGTGGACACTTGCAATTCCTAAATTTTGAATTCGTTAGAAAATTTGCATTCAACTGGAAATTGTGTTTTTCTTAGTGCAGACTTTTCAAATCAAAGAGCATTGACAATAGTGTATGTAACTTCTGAATCGAATCAAAGCATGTGATCAAAGCATGATCTGCATGCCTCCGCAATCACTAATTGATTCATTAAAATCAACAAAAGAGTATTATTTATTAAAGAGAAAGTTTACGTTATGTATACTTGCATAGTTTTTAAAATAAACCATGCTGTGCTGATAGCGATAGCGTAACCAGGCTTTTCAATCGAGGTTAGGTTAGGTTTTGAATTATCGTCTCACTAGAGCTACACGAGGCTTTCAATCGAATTTAAATGTAATAATTTTAAATCATTTCACTATTTTTTTTAATAATGTGCACTTGTTTGTTGGTGAACATTGTTTGTTTCATATATTTGACAGTTTTTTTTTAAACATTTAGATTAAATTTACTGAGTTAAGCGTGTTGGTAAACACACGGTAAACAAATGGTGGGGGGCAAGATCGCCAAGTACTGCGACTTTTAGTCTATTGTGCTAAGCCCCAGAAATGACACAAGCACAAGAGACACACAAAGATAGAGACGACACAAATACATAGACAAATTACAATATTTATTGACAGTCACAAACATCCATGCCTGACCGGGATTCGAACCCTCCCCAGCAGCTCCAAAGGCTAGAATCCTAACGAGTGTGCCACCGGGGCGGCGCGATCAATTATAGGACTATAGAGATTACAGAAACAAATAAGAAAGAGACAAGAACTGGATTCTAAAAAGAAAAGAAAGATAGAAAATATAATCTTTAAATAAAAGCTTATTTTATTAAAAGAAATGAACATACCTGTATATTAATCTTATAGTCCGACCACGCTAAGTTGGCAATCAAAATATTTACATTGTGGACGATTCCACTTTGAAATAAGGTTTTTAAGCAGAAGAAAAAAGGGTTGCCAGCTCAAGGCGTTTGGCGAGAAGAGGAGATTGTTGGTCTAGTTCAATCTATCACACTAGAGCTACACATCAGTTATCGGCGATAGAGGATTGTTGTATGAGGATGATTGTATCAAAATATAGTTAGAAATGTATATTATTTTTTTTATAACATTATGATTACTATTTTTCTGATATTTATACTTTAAACTATGTATATTTTGTAGAGAATAAAAATGAGATGTAAAAATATATTTTGCGCTTGAAGTAAGGTATTAATCGGAAAAATGTTCATGTATTTAATTCAGGATAATAATCATTTAAATCAGGTAACCACCGTATTATTAGAAGAAGTTATGTGGATTAGTAAATAGAAATGGTTCGACATGGGTTAAATATTACTTTTAACAAAGAAGTAATTAGGGTAACTAATTTCGGCATAGAATAAGCACATTGTGATGTCATCTAATATATATTTTTTTCAATAATGTCCAAGTAATTTTAATAGTTGTAATTAATTAGTGACCGAGACAAATAAAGAAAAAGTTTTAAAACTTTAGTTGCGATCAAGATGTTTGTAGAAATCGTATCATAACTAAAGCTAATATTATTTTACAGAAATTTAATGAACCATGTAAAAAAAATCAAAATTAATGAACAAACTCGTAGTAAAGTAATAAATTCCAGTGAGTATATTTCACAGTACATCTATGATTATTTTTGTCACTTTGATGAAGTGTTTTAAAACATAAAAATGACTGTGACCAGGAATTACTCCGATGGGCGCTAGAACTTAAATAATGATGTGAAATACAGGGTGGTTATAAAATACCGCTCGCTATTCGGAGTGGTCTGTAGGTTGAATGAATAATCCGTATGCAACAAACTTTGATATACTTACTAATTAAGAAGAAAAGAATGAAATCATAAAAAACAAACTCGTCTCTTGACCAGGGTTCTAAATTACGAGGGGTAATTGGCTGTGTTGGCAGTAATTGGCTACGTCTTGTAATTTAGATCTTGGTCAAAAGCCAAGTTTCTTATTAATGATTACATTATTTTTCGAAAAAAAAAACTCGTCTCTTGACCAGGGCTCTAAATTACGAGGCGTAATTAGCTGTGTTGGTCGTAACTTGCCATAATTGACCGTGCCTCGTAATTTAGAACCCTGGTCAAAAGACGAGTTTATTTTTTTATGATTATTCTTTTTTATGATTCCATTCTTTTCCCCCCTTCTTGATTAGTAACTCTATGTTTGAAGCAATTGTATTATTCATTCAATCTACAGACCACTCCGAAT
Source organism: Hylyphantes graminicola (assembly GCA_023701765.1). Classification (NCBI taxonomy): domain Eukaryota; kingdom Metazoa; phylum Arthropoda; class Arachnida; order Araneae; family Linyphiidae; genus Hylyphantes; species Hylyphantes graminicola. The sequence goes on from CM043113.1 coordinate 54,831,994, forward strand.
AGTGAGCGTTATTTTATTACCATCCTGTACAAGAGTGAACCCGATGCTAGTACGATCTACCACCCTTCAATTAATAATCTGTTTCTTAACCTTAAAGAAACTTGCGCCCAAAAGCAATGAATCGCCAAACATAGTAACTCTTGCCCAAAACCTTCCTTACCTTTTTTCGAAGTGGACTGGTCCACAATGTAAATATTTTGATTGCCAACTTAGCGTGGTCGGACTATACTTGCTTCAGATGTGGTCAAAATAAACAAACAAAAAACATGGTGGCTGAGTCGGTCGGCGGATGTGTCGAGGCTAAAAGCTGTTGGGTACGAGGTTATATGGAAAATCTACGTTAATACGGGTCTTAAGTGAAATTCTGCACGCAGAAATACGGTGTTTTTCCGTTTTCGCTTGTAAAGCGATTAAGGAAAACGGAAACGATCTGCTTATTTCAGACAAACCGTCTGTTTGTTAAAGAAACGTTATCTTTCCGTAAATTCCCGAAAATAATCACAGAAATATGCACGTAAAATTCAGGTTTTTTTTAACAGTGTAGGGTTAACGTATAATGTGCAAGACTTATACCTAATTTCTAAGCTCAATTTTAATTAGAAATTCTTTTACGAACTTTTTTTTTTTAAATTTATAAAATGTTTAAAATTTTGATTTAATTTTTTTTGTTTTAATAAATATTGTTTTATTTTTCTTTTAAACAGGTATCAGGTAATAAGTAATAAGTCAAGGTAAGGTCAGGGAATCAGGTAATAAGTATAAACAGGTAATAAGTTTTATTTGTACATATTTGTGAAATATAAAGTCATTTTCTTAGTTATTTCTTCAGTTTTGACCTCAAAATGTTACGCGCACGCTTTATCCAAATGTTTTCTAATTTTGGGAATAGTTTTATGTTTTTTTATCATCTGTTTTAGTTTTGGCTAAAGTTTCATGAATTTTAAAGTTTGTTTTATAATAAATAAATCTTACATAATTACATGCAAAAAAATATGCTTGGATAAATTAAGTAGCTAAAAAATTACATGAAATCGCAATTTATACTTTTTAGTACATTCTTTGCACATTTTAAAGACTAATAAGACCCCTTAACCCATTAGAGAAAACTATGTTAATACTATATACACCCTCATTTTCGAATAAAAACGTTAACTGCAGGTTGTTCCTATTAATCTTTAATGTAACTTAATTTGTAGTGGATAAAAGTTCAGGATAGTGTTCCTTTTTAGTCTTATTTTCGGTTTATTTCGATAAACAACAACTTAAACTTAGATTATTTAGGTAAACTTGAACAGAAAGCTAATTTTCGCTTGGAAAATTGCTTTGCCGACCACCATTAATTTGTTAATTTAAGTGTTTCTTACTGGCAAGATTAAAACACTTAACTATTTCACTTAATTGACCTGCATTAGAATTTGTAAAAAGTTGAAATTTTGAAGTTACTTCTGTATTTAATTTTTGCAAAGGGCGGCATTCGAAAGACTTGCATAATATGAAAAAAAAAATTACCACACAGCCCTCTAGGTATAGATTAAAAAAACTAAGCCTCATTTCTTCTCTTAATATTTGCAAAAGCTAATGATCATTAACTGCGAAATGAATATAATTAATTTTTATTAACGTTACAAATGAAACGCAGAAAATGTAATAAAAAATTGACCTGCGTCGAGTATGGGTTCTAAACACGCGATTTTTATTCGACAAATACGAGCTACTCATATACATGACTAGAATTAATCCTCTACATAAGCGTATGTCGGAAATTCAGCAAAACCAAACGTGGATCATAAAAGGTAGTGTTATGAGAGAAACTCTAATGAGTTTTTCTGCCATCTGGAAAATTTAAAGATTTAATTTTTCTGTATATGTATTTTATTCTATGCGCATTTTTATTAAAATATTCACAATATGCCTAGGTTTTTTTCATATTCTCTAATTGGCAACGTCAGATGCACTAATTGGCAATTTGAAAAATACCAAAATATTGAATCTCCCATGTAAACTTAAGGTAAAATGAGATTCGAATGACTCGATCCCTGTTTCAGTTTGCGACTTTATATTTTTTAAAAAGTGCTTTTGCAAACTTTGCAAAATAATTTCAGTCATAATTAAAGGCCTCAATGCTTATTTGTTGTAGTATTTTTTAGATTTGAAAATTCAAAACATACCATTTTCAAAACTTAACTGTATTCCCTCACCTTTTCAAGGAAGACTTGATCCTTGAAACAGATGACTTTAAAAATACAAATTCAAGAGATATAATATCAAAGTTATTTATTTCAAATTTATTTATTATTGAAAGCTATACTGTAGTTTTAATTCAGTAATTTTTGTAATTAAAAAAGAGCGTTTTAAGAAAAGAAGAGTCTCACAGTAACGTGAATAAAGAAAACTTTCCCAATCGAAGTGAGACCTGAGCCTATAAACAGATGCTTTTAAATGACCAATCAAGCGTATGCAATTTGCATGGAATTAATACTGACCTTACCTAAATGGGACTTAAATATCTCAATATTTATTTGGTGGTCGATATCAATTGTTTTCTCTGAATTATTCTAACTTTGGAGGTAATTGTACTCCAGGATCGAGTCCCCCCTTGCGATTGCGATGGCTTCAATTTTCATGTAATGGAAAATATTTTTTTTTCAGTAATGAAAAGCCATTTATTTTTCAATTTTAAACTTATAATTAGCATAAAGTTGTTTACTACTTGTAATATAAGTTTATTTTTATTCCTCATTAAATAATAATTTACACTTCCTACTTCAAAATAAAGTTTGAAGCCACTAAACAGAGGTTCCCTTATAACCACACAAATAAAAAAATATTAATAATTTTTTCCCAGCACTATTAGTGATGTATGACTGTTATTAGTGTTGTGTACATCAGAAATTTAGCTGGATATTTTATATGGCTTGCCAGCCAAAATATCAGTAAACTAAAACAAATTATGTGATACTCCACTTTGTTTTGTGTTCAATTTTGACTATGAAATTGACCTAACGTGATTGTTTTCATCCATGTTTATAAAGAAGCCTTTAAAATTGTAGCAAAATTTGAAACATAGGTAATGTCGCATCATCATTACTGGAAATCATTCACAAAATTTTACGTAAAGAGGCCCCGAAATAGGTTGTGCCTATAGTCTGAGATTTCCTAAAACAGGCCCTGCTCATAAGTCTAGGTAATTTGTCTCTCATCAAGTAACCCGAGTCTCCTCTAAGGGTTAAAATAAAATGTTAAATTTTAAAAATAATTTATGATACAAAAACTATTTTATCAAAATTTTGTCCTATAGGTCCATATGAAACCATACTAAAGATAAAACATTTCTGTACAAAACTATATACTAATGCTAGAATAATATTATATCCAGACATGACAATGATTGATGAAGTTTAGGGCAAAACAGCACCTGTTATCCCCAATTAGTAGCTTTACAGCATCATTTGCTGATTTAAATACCTCATTAACCCTACTCATCGTGATCAGTAGTCCCTAAAATAATGAAACTACATGTTAATATATATAAAAATAACTAGTTTATATATTTATGGTACAAATAAAGCTTCCTTAGTAATTTTAAGACTTTTACCGTAATGGCTGCATTGTAGATAATACACCTGCCCAGGTAATTCATCTCTTTTATCGTTGAGGCTGATATTGATTGATTGGATATCGTAGAATTAAGTATTGGTAATTAAATTATTTTATATGAAAATTGACACATTACTCTTATGGATAGTTTCCTCTTTAATGTTTTTTTTTATTCCACTAAACAATAGATTCCGATGATTTATGCATGATCATATTTTCTAATCTTAAATACAATTCTTAAAAGGGTTAATTAATTTATTGTTTACAAACTAAACGCCAGCTGAGCAAGATGTAAAATAACCAAATTTAGATCGTATTTGTTTTTGAAGATGTAAGTTTTCCCATCAGTTTATAGTAGATAAATTTAATTTATTTTAGATTAGGTTAGATTCAGTTATAATGGATAATTTAAATTGAATTAAAAATGCATTAAGTTTTTCTATTTCATTATAATTTATCATACTATTGGTTTGAGATTTTTAAACTTGTTTTCTGAACTTAAAATGCTGATAATGAATTCAATTAAAAATGACTTAGATAAACGTAATTAGCACAGTGTTCAAATAAGCTCTGTAAGGAAGAGAGGGAGGACATTGCGACACTTTTTGTAATATTTTTTTCATAAATATTCAAACAAGGTTGAAGGTTATCCTAAATTACTGTTGAGTAATATGGTATAGCAATATGAGCTTACATTAAGAAAAATACTATACTAATATTCGGTGTGACGACCATTAGTTCCAATGTTCCCAGCAGCTGATCACGAGCTAACCATACTTAATCAAATGGAAAATAGTTATCTTAAGTTAACTTTTTAAATATTTAAGAGCAATATCGTGAAGATTAGCATCCCCCCCCCCCCCGAAAAAAAAAGATATCAAATTCAATTTCTATACTTAACATTTTTCTTACTTACATATAATTTTGGTTTAGTTATATATTAGCGCCATCATGGCTTCACATTTGGAGTCATTTAATTACCTCAAAAAAAAAAAAAAAAAAAAAAACACCACTTTCGCTCAAATCGGATCATTTTTTCCCCTTTCGTGATGCCATTCAGCAGAAAAAATTAAATAGAACTTTAAACGAAAATAATTGAAATTGAAAATGCTCACTTTGTACGGTTGCTAAATTCATAATTTCAAAAATAATTGATACGTTTCAAGTGACGTAATCCAACCAGTCTCCTTTTTACGATATATTGTGTTTATTTACTATGAATAATAAATTTTTTAATGCATTTTTAAGATAATACTGAGCTATGTTGGCTTTTGAGGGCCATCGCACTGGAGCTGCATATTAAGATTTTTATGTCTTTCTTTCTTCGCCAAATACTTTGCCAAACTGGCCAAGTTATTACAAAAACGTAATAAATGAGCAAATTTTTTTTATTAGGTGGTTGTGTGAAGGTCATCGCACGAGAGCTGAATGGGTGTGTTGGTAGCTATATCTTTTCCTCGCCAAATTCGCAAGAAAGAGCCAAATTATCTAAAAAAAATTATGATTTTTATGTATTTAAAATTTTTATAAAATTACGACGACTTCATCGGGGAATTTTATAGCGTTTTTAAAATTTTGAGTTTTTAAGGTAATATAAGTATCAGGATTCTGTACTTCATAACGAACGGTAACAGCATTATAAGCTCATTATTCTATAACGGATTAAGATATATATTAATTAAACTGACCTATATAAAAATGCAAAACGTTTGCTGTGTGCTGGAGTAGCTTATTTTTTTTTAATTCTTACTGATTATTTTTTACTTAAATATGTGTTCTTTTTAATTTCAGCTTCTTAACAAAGGTATTTCTGAAATTAATATTAATTATTATACTATATCCAAGATGAGTAATTAAATGGAAAAAATTACTGGGTAATCTTCATATCTTATGTAACTCAAATGAAAGAAAAAATAGTTAAATTGACTATTAAATTAATTTTTCACCTCTACCCGTGCAACGTCGGGTATAAAAGCTAGTAAATCATAAAATTAAACACAACAAACTTTTTTTTTCACTGTTTCGCGTTTTTCAATTCTTGTGTTTAATAAATCCCTAAGGCTTTTTTGCTAATTAAGTTAGAATTTTGAAGTTGTTAAAATTTGTTTTTTTATAAATGGTACACAAAATTGTACATGGAATAATGTCTACTATGTATAATTTTTTTAAAAAATATGTTTAAGTCAATAACTTGTAATTTTTGGTGATTTTCAGTATAAATGCATGTTACTTTTTAACTGTAGCTCACATTTTAAAATCCATGCACTGTTCTAGAACTAGTACTAAAAATAAACTATAAAAGTTTAATTGAGTTATTCTCAAAATTTAAAGAGGGGTAGCGTTTTAGAAAAGGGCAAAATTTTGCCTTTTTTAAAATAAATGAAAAAATACTTGTAAATATTTGTATTTATTGCCAGAAAATGCTTATTTAGAGTTAACATTGTATAAAAACCTGCATAATTTACAATTTTACATTATTATTTCAAGAAATAATGTTTTGGGTACCGTATCCCCTTAAACTGAATTACCCAAAATTTAGAAGTAAAAAGTCAAACATTAATTGCTTCAAAGACGTCAGTTCGACTGAATTTTTTGTAATGATGTCTTTAACCCGAACTTCTGACCATACTTCTTACAGAACTAATATGCCATTTACTTGCATGAATGCTAATAAAACACTCACACCTATGCCACGATAAAAAAAATACCTCCAGATCGGGAAAAATAAGCATAATTCCCCAATAAGTACCCACTTGATGACCCTCAGAACAAATTGAAAACGCCATTACGAACCAAATAAAACGCTCCACTAGAAGACATAAAAAAACACACCTGCCGTGGAGATGGAATGATACCTTTTGAGACACGCTGTGATTAAATATCGAATTTGGCTAATGCCTTACCTTTTTTTTATATGCCTCGCAGTTTCCCTTTAGCTATGATTTCCAACACCTGTCCATAGTGTGAACTGTTGAAAGATGTCTGGAAGGCTTAACGGCAATTATTGCCGGACGTAAGGCTTTCTCATCAAGAAGGTTTTGGTAGTTTGTTTCTGGGTGCTGGGAGGTTTGTTTATGGTGATGTGATAAAATCGAATTAGTGTTTGTTTGTTTTGTGTGTCCTTAGGGTAGTTTGTGAGCAATAACACCTAAAAGGTCAACTGGAGTAGGCAATAGAATTGTCATTGGTTTTAACCTGAAAATATAACTGTTTTTTCTTTTTATTTGTGAAATATATACTCTTTAATTTACCACATGCTTTTTCAAATACTTGTTCATATTCACATGGCATGGTGTAAGCAATATTTTACCTAATTAGATATGTTGTGTGAAAGAATCGCATTAGATTTTTTCATCAACTCTTTTACTCCCTGAGGTATAAGTATTTTTAATCAAAATGTATTTTTCACTGCGTAATTTAAATTTTTGGCTTATTAATTACATTTTTAAAGTATTTTATTTATGTAGTAAAAGTTTTAAAAACCTCCTCAATACTTATATTTTTTTAATTAAATGAAATTAAAATATTTATTAATTTTGAAAAATCCTTCGACGTATTACTGGTAAACTAATAGTTCCTTGACGTATTTGTGCATCTGTACTCCTCAGCCGTATATGTGAGAGATGATCCTCATGGCACAGGCAACACCGCCCTTTCTAATACCCAATATCCCTACACCCCACCCCCGCAAACACAACCAAATCAATCGCTATCCGCTATTCCCCTGAAAATTAAAATCCCACCCTCTTCTCTAGCATAAAATTAATATCACCCGCGCATATCTCAACAAACCTGTAAAAGTGGCTCCACTGCCATGTTAAATCAATGGGACAGAAGCCACTTTTCCGCGAACAGCTCGGAATTATCCATCCTCCCACTTTTGGATCGATGCCTGCAGTGCGCGGCAGTGAAAAGATTCCAGAAAATTCTGCATCCCCCTCCCCACACATAATTTGAAATAATGACAGGATCAGGTCCCTCCATCTGGTGGTGAGGAGGGGTACTTTTTAACCCTTTCAGCACCGATTTTATAGTTTGGTGGTGTAGAATTTTATGAGGAACTCCAATTAGTGTTGAAATTTTTTTATAAAAGGTGTGAAGAGTAGTAATTAAAAAAATAAGGGTGAATAAAGTTAAAATTACAAATATATTGATGTAAAATAAATAAATGTCAAGAAAGTAATAATTGAACGAAATAAGATTATTTAGAGTTGTAATTCAAAAAATAAGTATGAATGATTTAATAATAAAAGAAAACTGGGGTGTATTAAGCACTTCAGATAAAGATAGTAACGTCTTTTCTACTGTTAAAATTAATTAGAGCTTACTACATATTTTTAAAATAAATTTTAATTTTTAAATCCCTTAGTTTTTTCTATATGTAATGAAATACTTTTGAATGTGGTATGAATATTAATATAATAATTTAGAACTATAATATGATATATTGGAACATTAAGTTATTTAATCAAATCAATGTGTGTGTTTTTTAATGTGGTAAAAATCAATTTGGTTTTATTACATACTACTTAAATTTATTAATTTGTATATTTTTTATTCTGAAAAAAGATGAAGTATTTAAGTGAAATTGATATTGTGAAACTAAAGTTGTACTCAAATACAAAATTTAATACAAAACTTTAAAAAAAGTAAAGTTATCAGCTACAATAAGTCATAATTTTTACTGTTCTTTCTATTTTGTGTTTTCAAACTCTAAAATATTTTTCCTTTCAAGATGAATTATTTTTTAACCTACCTTTGGGAAATCGAACTGTTTTATTAAAAATACATACTGTAATTCAATATCGCTAATAATCTTAAAGTAATAGCATAATAGGTTTCACTCCACAATCTGAAACTTCAGATTTAACGTTTCTCCAGCTTCATAACGTAACACCACATTAATGGATTACATTCCACAAATAAGAAGCATACTCTGTAAAATCGGTGGCACACTCTCAGAAATAACACTTTCATTTTTGACGATTCACGAATCCTCAAGCCTAATTTCGTTAATTTTGAAGATTGTTTCGTCAAACTATCACGTGACTTTTGAGTAAACGCGAATCCTCACTTTTACGATCGTGATTTGACGATTCTGTATCTTGATTTTGAGGAAACTGAATCTCATTGTTGTACTCACATGCTCAAAAATGACAAAATATTTCTTTAGATTAGACGACATTCAAATCCTCATAAAAATGACGATACACATTTCCTCACTTTGAGAAAACGAAAACTTGGAGCATTCGCCAGTAACGGAATCGTCAAAATTAAGGAAAATTTCGTCGTTTTTGAGAATTCATTTTTCAGAGTGCAGCAAGTGCTTCCTCCAGTTTTACCCAATAACATTTTCCTACATTTATGGAGTAACATTACTTCTTAAAATAGCAGTAAACTTTTTTAACGTTACTCCAAAAATTAGTGATAACATTACCGAGCAACAGTGTGCTTTACAATGCAGTAAAAAAATGCTGTTGCTGAAATAAGACCGAGAGAAGTCTTCTTTTACTTCAAATGTGCTTTTCTTTTCTTTCTCTTCTATGCCTTGAGTAAAGATTTATGACCCTTCAAATGTAAGAGTCTAATTAAGTATAAGACAAGCTAATCACTCAAAGATTAATCATCCAATCACCATCGAAACAGACAAGGAAAGAAAATATCTGATTGACATCATTCGGTTCAGTTTCATACAATTATATCCGAACCTGGCATTTTTCTAACTAACCCAATTTTTAAATGGTGTGGCAATAAACTGCCACGTATATTGATTAATATCTGTCATAGTATTAAGTTACTAAATAAAAACAAAATTTACAATTTATCGAGCACTGTAAAATATGTTGTTAATCGGTACAAATCGTTGTTAACCACTGCAAAATATGTGTTTTAAAACCTGTGGCAGTCTAGCTACCCTCAGCTTCATGGAGTAAAGTTGCACCAAATTTTTAGGGTAACGTCGTTACACAATTAAAATGAAGACTTATTTGGGCTTTTTAAATTTAATTACTTTAATAAAAATTGCTTAACCCAGTAATATTATGCCTGCTTCCATTCTGTAAGACTTTCTCAAAGTTTTCTCAATTAAAAAGAAAGAAAGATCGAAAGAAGAGCCATTTAATTGCAAAGTTATGTAATAATTATCTTAATTCTCAGAATAGCATTTTCTTTGCCAAATACTATGATACATAATCACAGTGTAAATTAACAGCATTTAATTACATACAGTGTAAAATTAAACTGAATATCTTGGACATTATTTTTGATAAATATTGTTAACCAACACATATTTATAATTTGTCAAATACAAATACTGAACTAATAAATTTAAAACCACGCAGAGAAACCCTAATCATCCCTTTATCACAGGGTTGGCATGGTTTTTACCACCCCAGGTAAATTCCATGGTAAAAAGTGGCATATACCGTCCTGGGAAGAATTATGTTTTTCCCACCTGGAAAAATCTTAAATATTAAAACAATTAATTACTAAATGGTATTTATTGATACTAATTAAAATAATTTTAATTTTGTGTTGTAATAAATATTTATCATAGCCTTAATATTTTAAAAATAGGCAAACCTTCCTTAGTTATTTTACATATGGTAAAATAATAATCATGTACTCTTGCTTATAATTATTTAAGGGTTCCAACACATTTGCATAAACATAAATAGTTATTAGAATATTGCCTGTGGTAAATATTCATTAAAATATTATGTATGGTAAATATTGAGTTATGTCTACTATATTTTGAAATCATATCAAATGACTTCACAAGGCCTTTGCAAACTATAACGGCTATCGCGGGGATGAGTGGGGAACAAAAAGCATGAATTTAAGAAGGGTTTCCCCCACCCAGACAATGGGATAATTGCATTCAAAACCAGAATACAAAAATTAGGGTTTAAACAAAAGAAAAACTGGCTTTACTGTTCTAAAACTTTTTAACTAAAAGAAATTTCCAAGATAAGGTGTATCCGAGAAAAAATGGCGTTTCACATCTTTTTTCTGAAGGAAAGAGGTATTTCACGGTATTTACCAATTTTTCCCGATATTTACCAGTTTTTCTCGCTGGGATAGGAAATATTAGTTTTGGACGGGAAAAACCCAACCCTGCTTCATCATTAACCTTTCAACAGACACAAAAAAAATTTCATACGAACAACCAACTTTGATCCCTTTCAGCGAAACATTTCTCATGCCGTGAAAATCAATCAAGAAAAGCTAGAACAAAGGCCACGAGAAATTATCCTAAATGGGAAAAGAGATACCCCTTCCCCCCCTCAATTACCCAACCCTTTGCTGCCACAATCGATTATCCGGACGCGCGCTCATCCGCACCAGATGGCCGGCCTGGGGCGACTGTCCAGGAGGACAGATGCAACAAATCGCCAGCGCTGGCCGACAAACAACCAGCATGGTCCAGCATGGATGAATGCAAATACCACTGCTATATTCATATGCAGATGAAAAAATTTGCTGTTTGCATTGCAGGTGAAAGGGATCGAGCAGGCAAAATGGACTCAGTTTGAGTTAAATATGAAGTTTTATCGGCATGCTAGGTATATAGGCGTATGTTATAGGTATGTAGGGCGTATATTGTAGGTATATAGGCGTATATTACAAATATGTAGACGTACACTCTTAAAACAAAAGAGTGAAATCCACTCCAGTTGGAGAAGTGCATTTTCGACACCCTAAAGGCATGCATATTTTTTCAGACTGAGTTAAAATCACTCGTTTGGAGTGATCCTGTCGGAGGTTTAACACACAAAGGATCCACTCCAAAAGGAGAAGTGCATTTTCCAGTCTGGAGGAGTGAAATCCACTCAGACTGAGGTAAATTGGGAGTGTTTGTTTTAAGAGTGCACTCAGACTGAGGTAAATTGGGAGTGTTTGTTTTAAGAGTGCACTCAGACTGAGGTAAATTGGGAGTGTTTGTTTTAAGAGTGTATGATATAAGTATAAATGGGCATCATAAGTATATATGTTTGTGTTACACGTATATATATGGGTATAATAAGTACAATGCCTATGGTGAGTTAAATATGGCATTTTATAGGCATTCTAGATACATAGGCCTATATTTATATACAAATGGGCATTATAGGTATATGGGCCCATATAAGGTATAAGTAGGCATTGAGGAATATTGGCTTATATTATAGATATAAATAGGCATCATAGGAATATCGGCCTATATTATAGACATAAATAGGCATTTTAGGTATATATGGGACATTAGTACAGGTATAAATAGACAGTTTTTATTGTGTATCGAATGATATGTGTACTTAAAGGATGTTATTTAAAGTTTGGTCATTTTTCTGCTGATAAAATGCAAGCAGGCCCAAAGCTTCTAATGATCCCTCTGAAAAAGCATGTTACATCACTTTTAAAATTAATAGTCAAACATAAATTTTTTCTTTTGTCGTTTTGTAATTGTATTTTAACAAGGTTACTCATCTTAAATCGAAAAATATTTCAGATTAACTTTATTGTTTGATTTTAACTAAAATTACCATACTATTTTAAACTAAAATCCATAAACACTGTTTATTAAACAACAAGGTTTCTACGTCGTATACACAACGCGAAAAAACAAATTTGCATTTTCCTATTTTTGCAATAAAAAAGAAAGAAATGGATAATTGAGTAGATTAAAGGGGGAAGTATCTTGCTAGTTTTCTATCAGTCCGAATAAAGTGTAACACATGTATAATACACATAAGTGTCACTGAAAATCTTAAGATATCAAATCAGTCCATGGATATAAAATTATTTATGGACATGAGCCTGTTCTCACTTTTTTGTGTACTACTCTAACTCTTGCTATCAGTGCGCTAGGGCTTTTGAACCGTTAGCAGCTTTGTCTTCATTTATATAATTGAAAAATTAGTGAAATCGAAAGTTAGTGAAAGTTACATTCTCGGGTCGAACTTTTTCCAATCCCTTTTGTGATGATTATTTGTTTTATTATACTGCCGTGATAAGGCAAACTGCAGTAATCGCCACAATGAGTTGCACAATTTTTGCTCTAAAATAAAAAAAAGTTCCAGTATGTTTTCTTACCGGTTAAAGTAATTGAGTGCTTGCAACAAAGGTCCATGTCACTATGGATGATACTGCCCAGTTTACCTTATCACGGCAGTATATACCTTAATAGGTATGCTTTACTGATATCGTCTGCAGTAAATTTTTCTCGGTCAAAAAGAGAGGCAACCAATACTTCCAGTTTGTCGTTGGGTAAACTAAGGGCTATCACCCATCAAGGGTACTTTTTGGCCGATTGTCTTTTAATTATTTGCCAACATAAAGTTTAAAATCTGATTTACCAGATGAAACCATTTTCCATAGATTGGTATAATTTTTTCTTGCATGGGAATTTTTTTTGAACCAGTTGAAGTGGAGTGATTTAAAATAGTTTTTCTATTTTCAGAAATAACTTCAATGTTTCGTAACCCATCTTTAAGAGGACTCCCTTGAAATTCCAAATCTTGAAAATCGTAATATTACTCCTATGGAAAACATTCGCAAGTCAATTACCGCCACAATTTTAATAAAAGCGTGACTAGTTTCTTGTATCATTGTAAAGAACGAAAGGTACTAAAAGGCTAAAATTAATTTGTTTTGTGAAAATCACATATTTAGTATTTTTAATAATTTTTTGAAGTTAGTAAAAAATGGAGTAAGCATTAAGTTCTAATTTTAAAAATTATTAAAAATACTAAATGCGTTATTTTCACAAAACAAATTAATTTTAGCCTTTTAGTCCCTTTCGTTCTTTACAATGATACAAGAAACTAGTAACCTTTTAATAAAATTGTGGCGGTAATTGACTTGCGAATATTCTCCATAGAAATAACATTGCGATTTTCAAGATGTGAAATCCCAAGGGAGTCCTCTTAAGAACATACAGTGGTGTTCTCCTTCAAGCGTCCAGCACCGAATACCTCTTCCCGTGGGTAATCAAGAACTGGCCTTCGCCAATGCAGGTGGAGAAGGAAGATGGAACTTTAGAACAAATAACAACAATGCAAAAAAAAAAAAAAAGAATTCGAAAGATCGTCTTCGAATAACCAAGCGTGCGTCATGGCAGGCATAGCAGCTGTTGGGCGAGCAGGGAAAAACCTTGGCCTACGTGGAAGCTTTTTCTGTAGGGGATCAAAGGGGTGACCTCATTTCGAACAATTGGACTTGCCAACATTCTTTTTTTTATTCTATTTTACGTCCCCCTCTCTCCTGGTCTTTGTGCTGAAAGGGTTGTTTTGTGGGAAGATGCCGTTGCGTCTCTTTTTTTCTTCTTTTTGTTTTGAATGCCACAACGTTTGGTTTGGAATTTTTGTGCAACGGTGGAGTTTTTGAAGGGCGTCGGAAGGATAAGGCTCAGGTTTCTATTTTGGTTTCGGGTGGGTCGCTTGTTGCTGGTTTGATACAGTGAATGTTTCACTGATTGCCTTATTGCTTCTTCCTGTGTGCGTTGAAATTCATACCATTGGTAGAAGAATTGTTTTTTTCCATATTAGGTTAGGTTTTGAATATCGTCACACTAGAGCTACACGAGGGCTATTGGCGACGGGCGTCATATTTTAGAACCACAGTCAAGTGACGAGCCACACCTGAATAGGCACCCAACGCAACCGTTAAGGGCGACATCGTACGCAGCGTTAGGACGTTGAATGATATTTAACGGGCACTCCCTTAAGGGGTCTAAGGAGTCTTAAAAATGTGCAAAGAAGGAACTACAAAGTATAGTTTGATCTGCCATGTAATTTTTTAACTACTCAATATACAAGTATAATTTTTTTATATGTAATTCTACAAGATTTATTTATTATAAAACAAATTTTAAAATTTATGAAACTTTAGCCAAAACTAAAATAAATGATATTAAACATAAAGCTATTTTAACACATTGTGATTAGGCTTGCGCGGCAAATTTTGAGGTCAAAATTGAAAAAATGACCAAGAAAATGACTTTATATTGTACAAATATGTACAAACTAGGACTTATACCTAAATTCTCAGCTCAATTTTAATTAGAAATTATTTTAAGAACTTTTTTTCTAAAAAAATTAATAAAATTTTTTAAATTTTGATTTTGAATTCATTTTTAAATAATTTCTATTTAAAATTATTCATATATAAAATAATTTCTATTTATTCCTAGTTTGTACATATTTGTACAATATAAAGTCATTTTCTGGGTCATTTTTTCAATTTTGCCCTCAAAATTTGCCGCGCAAGCCTAATCACAATGTGTTAAAATAGCTTTATGTTTAATATCATTTATTTTAGTTTTGGCTAAAGTTTCATAAATTTTAAAATTTGTTTTATAATAAATAAATCTTGTAGAATTACATATAAAAAATTATACTTGTATATTGAGTAGTTAAAAAATTACATGACAGATCAAACTATACTTTGTAGTTCCTTCTTTGCACATTTTTAAGACTCCTTTTAGACCACGGGGTATTATTCGTCGGATATTTTTGGCTGCACGGGCCGTTTATAGGTCGGCAGTTATTTTGGCTATGCCCGGACCCGAACCTGAGACCTTTCGCATGCTAGGCGAGTGCCTACGCGACTGGGCTTCCCAGTCCCTTTTTTTCCATATTACTCTAATGCAATTTCTTCCAACGTCATAGTTTACTTAAGTAAAATAAATAGGTGGGAAAGTGCAAAGCTTCACTTTCAGAGATAGTCAAGAATAATGCCATACAACATTATGAAACGTCTGTTTTCCAATGGGGCATGTATTCTGCTCACCTTTAATTTAGACGTAATTTATTTGGCACATACATTTTTTAATTTACGAGATTTTTTAAAAACTTAAACTAACTTGTAAATCGAAGCTAGTTAAAAACAAATCTCCTTTAATTTAGAAATGGATTATTTGGCATATTCTTTTTTAATTTACGAGAATTTCAAATTCTCGAATTCTAACAAAAAAAACTACGTAAAAATTCACATAATATTCGAATATGATTTTCTGAAACATTGGAATCATTTATTTGTGGGAGATATTAACTATCATAGCTCATTGCCTTGTTTGCAAAAGAAAAATAATTTTAGTTCTATTTTGTAATTAAAACTATCAGTGTAGGACACCACCGCATAGTTGGGATCCACACAAGAATTAAATATTTGGGTTACCTAAATTTGTTTGAGTTAGGGGAGACAGAGGCAGTTCTTCCGTTCACCTTTATTTTAAAAATTGACCTCTAAATTACAATAGTTCTAAGGCTGAAAATCTAAAATCTTGAATTCATGAAGGTTAATTTTTTTTTTTAGCTTTGTATATATGTCATAAAAACCATGAATGCAATTCAAATATGCATCACTAGATACCATCATGACGCATCTTGACATTATTCAATTTCATTTATTAAGAATATGCCTGTTTGTGTAAACCTAATAGATTTGGGAAAGTTAAGCAATAATCACAAGGTTTTCGGTATTTTACGTAAAGTTTTTCTTAAAATTGGCGCACATTATTTACTTTAATAGAAATGGACAAGTACAATAGTGAAGCTTTTCCGCCTATATAAATGACATAGAAGTCTCGCTTTAATTTTCCACATAAACTATGATATTTAACGCAAAAAAGTGTGTTTAAAAGTGTCACATAGTTACAATTTTAAGTCATTTGAGATTAGCTCTTAGTTATGAAATGAAACTCAAAAAGCTGAAATGAAGGTTTTAATTGCAAAAATCACATTTTCCGAAGCAATACTAACATATAAGGTCCTATACGGGCAGGTAAACTACAGTAACTTCCACACTCTTAAAACAAAAGAGTGAAATCCACTCCAGTAGGAGAAGTGCATTTTCGACACTGGAATGGAGTGAATATTAACTCAGACTGAGTTAAAATCACACGTTTGGAGTGATCCTGTCGGTGGTTTAACACACAAATGATCTCCTTTCGGGGAAGTGAATTTATAGACTGGAGGAGTGAAAATTAACTCCGACTGAGTTAAAATCGCTCGTTCGTTTTAAGAGTGCATAATGACTTGGACCATTGTTGTACACTCTTAAAACAAAAGAGTGAAATCCACTCCAGTTGGAGAAGTACATTTTCGACACTGGAAAGGAATGAATATTAACTCAGACTGAGTTAAAATCATTCGTTTGGATTGATCCTGTCGGCGGCTTAACACACAAAGAATCCGCTCCTTCCGGATAAGTGCATTTTCCAGACTGGAGGAGTGAAATTAACTCAGACTGAGTTTAAATCGCTCGTTCGTTTTAAAAATGCACAATGACTTGGACCATTGTTGTAAGCACTCAATTACTCTTACAATTAAGAAAACATACTGGAATTTGTTTTATTTCAGTTCAAAAATGGTACAACTCATTGTTGCGGTTACTGCAGTTTACCTGCCCACGGTTCATTGCGAATTTTGACGATCGTAAATTCAATTAGACGAAGTCGTCAATGACGGGGACCAGATCCTATACCTTAGTTATACAGTGTGAGGCAAACAAAAGTGGCCCCGGTCTAGAGATAGGAATACGTTGAAATACTTGGCGAGAAAAACTCTTGAAGCCGCCTGAAACCTGTTTTTGCATTAGTTGGATCGGATTAGCTCCACAATAGAGCTACTCATAGACTAGTGGCGAGTTCAGATTTTAGTTCGTATTGTATGAAGACGTCCCATAATGCAAATTTTGTGTCTTATTGCAGTCAATTTAGAATGTTTGTATTACCAAAAACAAAAAGGTCCGATTCTCTGAAATAAATAACGACCGAAACAATCAAATAATCACTAGTGGGAACTTTTCTTAATCAGCTCTACAAACCTTGTTTATATTTCATTTCAACTAGCTTCGAGAATCGTGGCGTAGTTGCCGGCAAATAAGTCGTCAAGCGTTTGTTTGGGCTTAATATTGGAGTGATCAATAGCTTCAGTTAGCAAACCTGTTTTTGTATTGGTTTTCGACTTGGCAACATTTCTGTCGAATTCTTACCTCTATACCGGGGCCACTTTTGCTTGATTCACAATGTACTTAGGTGAAAGTGAGATTTGCAACTTGATCTGTCAAATGACTTGACACTTTTTCAATTCCTTCCACTTACACTTACTTTACATTGTCACCTCAAATCAATGGTCTACAAAACAACTAATGAAGAAATCGCGTGCTTTCCCTTTCAAAAATATTAAACACGCACTTGTTGAGGCAAAGAAACAATGAGACAAGGTTGGTTGGTTGGTAGACATATTTTCTGGCTTGTGTGCTTGGTCGCAAGGACCCGCTTATAAACCATCGTCAAGTTGGACAACACATATGACAGATGTTGCCATCTGTCGCCACCTCCACAATTTAGACATGTCCCTGAAGGGGAGGGAAATTTTCTCCAGGGACCTGTACCCATGGGAAACTGCGCAATGACCGCCCACGGGACTTTCGGACCCAACAGATTTTACGAGCACGTACTCCGCATATACTCAACAAACACAAACATCCATGCCTGAACGGGATTCGAACCCGGACCCAGCAGCTCCAGAGGCCAATGAATTAACCACTACGCCGCTGGATCGGCTAGACAAGGTTTTAACCCAAACACCTTTTGCATCAATGCCAATCGATAACGATCAAAGTGTTCATAGTTCTAATTTGAAATGGTGACAAAAACACGCCTTGGTGGTTGTCTGTATACATAATTTAATTTCAAAACTCGATTGGGATATTTTTGAAGAGCGGTTGGTCTTTGATCCTCGCTTTTTTTTTTTTTTTTTTTTTCTTTTTCTTTTTTTTTTTTTAAATTAAAGCTATGTGTATCCTGCAGTCCAAGAATATTTTTTGTTGCATGACAATATAAAAATATGTAATTATAAAAACATTATTAATACAATCAATTATAAACACAATTAATACAATTGATTTTATGTATAAATACAATTAATACAATTGATTGCTAAATTCTTTTGGGGATTTTAAAAAATCTATGAATTGAAGATCATACTGCTTCTGGTCATGGAAATGAATACGCATAAAAAACTTTATAACATAATTTCTTTCGAATGTCGTCATTGAGTTAGATTGTACACGGGGAAGCTCGTACCAGTACTGTTAAATACCGATGAAGACATGTCTTTGGTTTGAATTCATTAAATGAAGATCTTGTGCAATTTTTGAGGAGGGTTTGACTGTATGTTGTCATGCAGAAATTTAATTTCTAAACTTTATAAAACAATGCATACAGTTCGTTGGTGAAAGATCTTCATATTTAATGAGTAGCAGAGATTATATTTCCAGCGTCGATTCTGTTACCAGATGATAAGTTACTAACTGACCAACAGTTAATTTAAGTTTAACTTAGCTTAATAAACTTATTTAACTTTATTTCCCACTCCTTCAATGCTTTCCGGAAAAAAATGAGCAATAGTATACTCATTTTCATTACTTTAAATTTTGATTAATTTTTTTAAACCAATTTTTTAGGATAGGATTATTCCCTCACCCTGTCAAACCATAACAATTTTAAGTAACTGGTGAGTAGAAGTCGGGACACTATAGCGGCGGAAGTGACGTCATCAGGGAAGGAGTTGGGTGCTCTCTAGTGGCTCGGAAGTCACGTGACCGGAAGTGGCATGGGAGTCGTGTGCGCTCTAAGTGTTCGGTGGAGTTGAGTTGTTGGTTTGTTTGGCGTGACGTATAACCTTACTGTATTGTTTTAGTTGAGTTGTAGGTGTATTGATTTGTTTTGCGTGACGTAGTTTGGAAATTATTATAGTTTCGGAATGGCAACGGGTCGGTTATAGTAAAAGAGTTTCGGAATGGCAACGGATCGGTTATAGTAAAAGAACAGTTATTTGTAATTTTTATTGCATAACCGCGAAAGCTTAAAAGTCTTGTTTTTATGAAAAATGGGTTATTTCATGGGATGACGCTACCGAAGGCAGCAACGTGTATTATCGGCTTATATATCGTTTTATGTATTGTGTTATTATTGACATTTATGAGACCTACAAGAACAGTAATCGACTTTGTAATTAAACCTAATATTACCGTGCAACTTAATGAAACTGAAATTAATTAAATTAGTTTGGCATAATAGTTTTTAAAATGAAGACATGTTATATATTTGTAAGAAATATTCTTATTACTTTCCCCAGAATTATTATATCAAGACTACTTTGAAGTACTATGTTCTTAAATTACGTATACTTTTTTTTTTCAGAATAGGTGTAATATAATTTTTTCAAATTCTTTACATGAAAAAGCTATTCAAAACTTCAGTGTAAAGCGAAACAACGATATTCAAAGCAAAACGTCTGTTTTCAAGGAATTGTGCTTCGATTATTCAAGTCATATTATACTCCTATGGTTATTAGGCTGGAGAAACTTTTTTCTGTATCAAATTTCAAATGGTGTATTGTTTTTATGTATAAATAAAAAATGGATTCATTACTTTTGATGTGTTTCTTGTACAAGATGTTTTCAGTCATGCACTTAAATATCCCTAATCTATAATTGCACTTAAAATAATCAAACACTTAAGCATACAGCATAACAACTCTTATCATGCAATGTAGTCTTATGCATACATTACAATCGACAGGGCAAAATAACACAAATAAGATAGCCCCATCAAAATGTTTTAGACG
Source organism: Hylyphantes graminicola (assembly GCA_023701765.1). Taxonomy (NCBI): domain Eukaryota; kingdom Metazoa; phylum Arthropoda; class Arachnida; order Araneae; family Linyphiidae; genus Hylyphantes; species Hylyphantes graminicola. The sequence goes on from CM043113.1 coordinate 54,852,210, forward strand.
ACGAAGTTATCAAGTTTGCTTCAGGCAAACAGATAGGCATTACTCCATCGTGGAAAATTCTAGAAAGTTCGATTTTTAGTCATTTTATCTTTTTTACCAAGGCATAAATAAGACGGGTGACACCCTATTTCAATCAGTATTCTCTCGACTTCCTTTTATGTAAGAGGTTCGTCCGAGTCCTACTTTTAATCTATTTTTCTTACTATTTGATAAAATGTGTTAGTATAGGTAATCGTCATGAATCGTTTCGTGGTAAGTTCTGTTTATATTTCCTTTTTAATTTGCAATCATACTCGTTTTTTTATTTAAGTTTTATAACTAATATAATATGTTAAAACTGTAAGGGTCTTTATTAAGTAAGAATTCCCTTGTTTATTAGGAATTAAAGAGAAAGCGCGATGCTGATGTGGACGATTCAACGGAAACTAGTTCCGATAATCCGGTACTTTAATATTTTTTTTATGATTTTATTTACAATGACTTAAAAGTTAATTTTAAATACTTAGATTATTTTATTTTCTGTTGTTAGGCCTCTGAACCATTCACAGTTCGAGAAACCCGCCATAGGTTCATAAGGAAATATAATGGCCAAGAAACATCATATAAAGTAAAACTAAATGAAAATGCCATAACGGACCCCATTTTGAGTGGTAACTCTGCTATGATTAACATGTTTCAAAACATTATTGAAAATACCACCTCCCAATTAAAGGGAAACGACTTTGCGCGTATTTGTATTTCTTCTAATTCTTTAGAAAGGCCCATTTCAACGCAATTAATAAAAGTTTCGGACATGACACCAGAAAAAATAGTGTCCCAAATTGAAAAGGTAATGCAATCGGGTAAAGAAATTAAAGTTGACGATTCTCTAGACATCGATGTATCCACCGTAAAAATGCCTAGCGGAAGAGGTCGTACATCTGTTTCAAATTTAGCGTTAAGCACTTTACAAAAAAGGTCGGTCATATCAATTCAAAACAACGATGAAATCTGTTGTGCGCGAGCAATAGTAGTTGCAAAGGCTGTCGTTGAAAATGACAAACGATTAAATCTTATCAAGGATAATCGTAGGCCCTTACAAAGAGTATTAGCAACAGAGTTACACTCAAAGGCGGGTGTTCCGTTAGGACCATGTGGCATTCCAGAAATAAAGAAATTTGAAGAATATTTAAATCTTCAAATCAATGTTGTGGATGCCGGTTCCTTTAACAAGGTAATTCATTTTAAAATAAGTTTATACAATTAAATTGAAAAAAAATTTAAATCATATGGTTTCAAAACATATTTTTGATTGCAGATTATTTATAAGGGTCCCCCACAGGAAAAGCGTATTTATATTTGGCTTCAAGATGAACACTATCACGTCATTAAAAAAATGAATGCTTTTCTCGGAAGTGCTTACTATTGTGAGAGCTGTGATGCAGGCTATAACACAAAAACAGATCATCGATGCCCAGATACGTGTCCAACATGCTTTTCAACCAATTGTCACACAGAGCAACCTGTCGAGTGCCAGGAATGTCATAAATCATGTCGATCTTTTGACTGTTTCAATCGACATAAAGAGGTCGGGACGAAAAAGAAATCCTTTTGTGACCAACTTGGACTATGCACCGACTGCTACAAAATCTATAACAAGTCCAATCCTCATGTCTGCGGCCATGCTAAATGCATGAATTGTAAAAATATGGTAAATACATCTGAGCATCAATGCTTTATGACAAAGAAACCTGTTTCTAAATGCGATAACAACTATATTTTTTTCGATTTCGAAACGCAACAAGATTCAGGGTGTCATGAAGTAAATTTGGCTATTGCCCATTACATTGATGGCACGGAATTTATATTTGCCGGTCCTCGCGCTCTTCAAAACTTTGGAGATTTTATCTTTTCGGCTAAGCATAAAAACTACTGTTTACTCGCTCATAACATGTCTGGTTTCGACGGCCTATTCATTTTATCCTATATAATTAAACAAAGCGTGAAACCACAAGTCATTCTGAATGGATCTAAAATACTTTCGATTGTTCATCCCAAGTTCAATGTGAGAGTGATAGATTCATTCAGTTTCATTCCTATGGCCCTTTCAAAAATGCCAAAGACATTTGGGTTGGATGAGTTAAAGAAAGGATACTTCCCCCACTTATTTAACACCAAGTAAGCTCATTTTATTGTATTCTTTTAAATAGTATTTATTCTTCGTAATAATTCTAATGTAAAAATATTTTTTCACTGCAATGTTATCAATTATTATTTTTAGCAGCTAACAAAATTTAAGACGATTGTTACGTTTTTAAAATAAATTCTATAATATAAAAAATAAAGATAATATTGCCAATTATAGGTGTTTTTTTTTCCTATTTGAAATAAATTACTGACATTACTTAAACATATTTAATTTTGAAAATGTCTCTTAGTAACTTAAGTTGGAGTAACTTAATTTTGGCATGTTGACTTTTATTGAAATATATATTTTTTTCTTAAAGTGTAAATTTTTATTTTAGCGAAAACGACTCTTACATCGGAGTTTTACCTGACCCTCATTATTACATGCCTGAAATGATGTCTTCCGGGGACCGTGAAAAATTCCTGGCATGGTATGAGGAGCGCAAGTTGGATCCCTTTGATTTTGCCCAAGAGTTTGTGGATTATTGCAGGTAATTTGAAAAATAATTGCGTTAATAAATGTATTCAATGTTTAAATGTGTGTTGAAAAAAAAATACAACTAAAAAACTTTTTTTATTAGATCGGACGTGGACATCTTGAGGCGATGCTGCCTCAACTTCAGACAGGAGTTTCTAGATGTCACAGGAGTGGATCCCTTCCAATACATCACCATCGCCAGTGCATGTATGGCAGTCTACAGAACAAATCACTTGCTTCCTGGCACCTTAGCAGTTGTTCCTGTTCAAGGTTATACAAGAAATATCAATACTAGCAGGGGCAGTATTGAATGGTTACAATATCTAGAGAAGACTGAAGGTAATTTATTAGTTTTCAGAGTAGGATAAAAAAAAATTGTATTCTTTCATTTATTTATTTATTTATATATTTTTAGATTGCCATATTCATCAATATGCCAACGGCCATGGTGAAGTAAAAGTGGAGGGACGATTCGTAGATGGCTACTGTGAGGAAACAAAGACCATCTACCAGTTCATGGGCTGTTTCCATCACGGCTGCGACAAGTGTTACAACTCAAGCACGATCCACCCCCTTCATCAGAAACCGATGTGGACCCTCAAGAAGGACTCCCGAGCTCAAAAACTACAGTTGGAAGCAGCGGGATATAAGGTCGTTGAGATGTGGGAACACGACTTTAACTCTATGAAGAAGACGGATCCACTTCTCAAAGAGTTCCTTGCTACCTTTTCTGTAAGTTTACTATTATTTTGTTTTAAAGAATGTTAGGGAAATAATTTCGTGTAAATTTGTATTTACATATTTGTTTATTTATTTATAGTGTGTACCTCGCTTAAGTCCGAGAGATGCATTCTATGGTGGCCGTACAGGCGTCTCTAAAATGTATCATAAAGTAGATTCCTTAGAAAAGATTAGGTATATAGATTATACGTCCCTATACCCCTATGTCAACAAATATGCCTCATACCCAGTAGGACACCCTCAAATCATAACAGAAAATTTTGGACCCCTTAAGGACTATTTTGGACTGATATCTTGTACCATAACCCCTCCTAACGATTTGTTTCACCCCGTATTGCCTTATAGATCTAATAACAAACTTATTTTTGGGTTGTGTAGATCATGCATTGAAACACGTCAAAATGTCTCATGCACTCACACTCAATCAGAACGTAATCTAACAGGTACCTGGGTAACTGTTGAAATACTTAAAGCTATAGAAATGGGTTACGTTCTAGTTAAAATTCACGAAATATACCACTTTAAGGAACAAAGCACCCAATTATTTAATGGATACATCAATACTTTTCTAAAACTTAAACAAGAGGCATCGGGATTTCCAGCAGGAGTTGTTAGTGAGGAAGCTAAACTTAAATATATAGAAGACTATGAAAATGCCGAAGGCATTCAATTAAATATAAATAATATAGCTGTTAATCCTGGACGCCGTGCGGTCGCCAAATTGATGCTAAATTCCTTTTGGGGAAAATTTGGACAGAATGACGAGGGGAAAATGCAGACTGTCTTTGTATCAAGCGTGGGAGACTTCAACAAATACTTCACCGAACGTAAAGTAGACGTAAGTCCATTTTTTTTTATTGTTACATTTTTTCAGCTCTCCCTCCATGTAATACAAGCATGCATGATAACACCATTAAAGGGTGTTTTTTAAAAAATATCTTTCATTTCTTTTCAGATTAAAAATGTCACTTTCCCCACCGATGATGTTGCTTTATTGCAATACCAACACAAGAATGAGTTTGTAGCGCAGAATATTGTATCAAGCGTGGGAGACTTCAACAAATACTTCACCGAACGTAAAGTAGACGTAAGTCCATTTTTTTTTTATTGTTACATTTTTTCAGCTCTCCCTCCATGTAATACAAGCATGCATGATAACACCATTAAAGGGTGTTTTTTAAAAAATATCTTTCATTTCTTTTCAGATTAAAAATGTCACTTTCCCCACCGATGATGTTGCTTTATTGCAATACCAACACAAGAATGAGTTTGTAGCGCAGAATATTCAGACTAATATATTTATTGCTGCTTTCACCACAGCCTATGCCCGCTTAAAATTATACGGAGAACTTAATAATTTAGGGTCAAGAGCCTTGTACTATGACACGGACTCTATAATTTATATTTCTGATCCCTCAATGAATGATCCTCCATTAGGTAACTATTTAGGTGATTTCACTGATGAGACTCCAGGATATCATATCATAGAGTTTGTTTCGGCAGGCCCAAAAAATTATGCATATTGCACTGCATCAGGGAAATCATGCTGTAAAATTAGAGGATTTACATTAAATCATCAAAATTCTCAATTATTAAACTTTGACTCTATAAAAAATATTGTCATGAATGCCCCTAACAAACAAGTTGTAACAGTCAATCCTTACAAGATAAAGAGAGATCTGAATAAAGTTCGGATTTTATCATGTAAGGAGGAAAAAAAATATAGTTTTAATTTTGATAAACGCGTTATTCGTGATAATTTTGTTACCTATCCTTATGGTCATAACTAAAAAATAATCTGTTATTGTGTAAACTTATAACTTTAGCTGTACATAAGCTTTTATAAATATATCTATGTATATATCTATATGTACATTAGGGTGGTCCTTATTAACATGGGGAAAAATAAATTTTCGATTTCAAAAAGTCTCACCCCCTCAATTTGTTCATTCATATGAAAAAATAATTCCTGCAAAATTTTAGCCAAATTAATTAATAATAACACGTGCCCCACGGGGCTTAAAGTTTTAAAAAACGCAAAATTTTGGGGTGTTTTTTTAAAAATTCCGTTATAAATCAATATCTATGCCAACTACGAAAAACTACTCAATACAAATGTTATAGAACATAAAATTTCCTGCAACTTTGTAATTTACAATTTTGATCTATGAGCAACAGGTTTCGAGTTATAGGGAAAAGAACGAGCGATATTTTACGAAATTTCAAATTATGGCCACACTACACAAATGCTATCCATCACAATGGTGCTACCTAAAACTGATTATTTAGTTAACTTTTAATCTTTCCTGCCTAAAAATCTCTAAAATGGGACAGATTTAAGTATTTATATAAAAAAAACCATTTAAAATACACCACAATCTAAAGACTGTCTGGGCCGTCGCGTGGGTAAGGGGGGGGGGGGGGGGGGGGGGGGAGCTGCTTTCGCAATGAAGTTAGCTTTTTTTAATGGAAAAAGCGATACACCAGGAGTCATACAGGGACCCACGTGTTTCTCAACCTTCTCTCCTGTATTATTAATGATTACTGTGTCTGTATTTAGTTAAAGCAAATAAAGAAACATTTTCTTTCACATGGTAATGACAGAAAAGATGTTAAGCCTTTGTAACTGCTCAAGAGACTTTGTTGCATTTTTTTAAGAAACCTAATGCGTTATTTTGAAATTGATGGAAAAAACAACTTTGTATGAGTTTCAGTCATTTGTTTAATGGTGCATATGAAGTTCGTTTTACTTAACTATGACTCGAAAACAGATATTTGTTATTGCTTCAATGAAAAACCAAGTTGCGGGTGCCAAATTGCTATTTCGTGAAGATTGCTACTCATATTCTTTTTAAATATAGGTGAAGTAACCCTGAATTTACACAAGTTTTTCCTTTTTAATGGATGAAGATCTCACATTTTAGAGAAAAGCATGTATTCTTGCCTGCGAAAGAAACAACTACGCAAGAACTATTATAATACACTTTCCATTACAGAAATTTCATATTATTGAAAAATTTCAAGGAGCTAGATCCATTATTAGTGTAATTAAGAAAATTATTTAAAAGGAAGGGAAATACAAGATCTTTAAATTTCGTAAATTTGGCAGCTTAAAGAGGTGTGATGTTAATTGAAGAATTCAACTATCAATTTACAAAGAATGAATCCAAAAACAATTAATTTTACTGACTGCGCAAGACTGTCACAAAAAATACACATCCTGCGATTAAAAAACTGTACTGAAGCCATACATACTGTAATAAATAAATATAGTAAGTGGTAATTTATTTTTATTTATATTAAAATTAAGATTTATAAGCCAATGCCCCCTTTCAACCTCCCCCCCCCTTCCCTCTCACGCACATATTGTGCCAGCAAACAGGCTTTGATTAGGGACATTGTCTGTGATCTTTAAATTTCTAAGAATGTCGTTTGCTAATTAGCTACACAAATTGCTCGGTAGGTAATCTTTTATTATCCAAGAGACGACCCCATCACCCACATGACTACCCAGTGAAGCAATAAGAAATATCTGTTTTCGAGTCATAGTTAAGTAAAACGAACTTCATATGCACCATTAAACAAATGACTGAAACTCATACAAAGTTGTTTTTTCCATCAATTTCAAAATAACGCATTAGGTTTCTTAAAAAAATGCAACAAAGTCTCTTGAGCAGTTACAAAGGCTTAACATCTTTTCTGCCATTACCATATGAAAGAAAATGTTTTTTATTTGCTTTAACTAAATACAGACACAATAATCATTAATAATACAGGAGAGAAGGTTGAGAAACACGTGGGTCCCTGTATGACTCCTGGTGTATCGCTTTTTCCATTAAAAAAAGCTAACTTCATTGCGAAAGCAGCCCCTCCCCCCCCCCTACCCACGCGACGGCCCTGACAGTCTTTAGATTGTGGTGTATTTTAAATGTTTTTTTTTATATAAATACTTAAATCTGTCCCATTTTAGAGATTTTTAGGCAGGAAAGATTAAAAGTTAACTAAATAATCAGTTTTAGGTAGCACCATTGTGATGGATAGCATTTGTGTAGTGTGGCCATAATTTGAAATTTCGTAAAATATCGCTCGTTCTTTTCCCTATAACTCGAAACCTGTTGCTCATAGATCAAAATTGTAAATTACAAAGTTGCAGGAAATTTTATGTTCTATAACATTTGTATTGAGTAGTTTTTCGAAGTTGGCATAGATATTGATTTATAACGGAATTTTTAAAAAAACACCCCAAAATTTTGCGTTTTTTAAAACTTTGAGCTCCGTGGGGCACGTGTTATTATTAATTAATTTGGCTAAAATTTTGCAGGAATTATTTTTTCATATGAATGAACAAATTGAGGGGGTGAGACTTTTTGAAATCGAAAATTTGTTTTTAAGGACCACCCTAATGTACATATTATACTATATATATATATCTATGTATATAATAAGATTTAATGTTGATAAAACATTTATTTTATAAATATTATAATTTTATCTGTGATAGTTTATAAACCTGTGTATCTAAATTATATTGTCATTCACCATGGAGCTCTCGCATATGAAACACGCTGCAAATTATTTGATCTGTGGGAGCACTGGTGCGGGCAAAAGTCATTTTGTTAAAAAATTACTTGATTTTAAAATGCTAAAGCCTCAACCCTCGAAAATTTATTGGTGTTATGGTATATACCAAAAACTTTATAGTCAAATTTCAGGAGTTACTTTTGTGGAGGGTTTGCCCTCTAATTTGGATACTTTACAAAATTGTCTATTGATTATTGACGATTTGATGGTTCAACTCGCTAATGATAAGCGAATGACCGATTTAATTACTAAAACAGGTCACCATAGAAACATTAGTATCATTTTTATTGTGCAAAATTTATTTCACAAAGGATCCCAAATGAGGGATATTTCATTAAATTGTCACTATATCGTATTGTTTAAAAATCCTCGTGATAAGTCACAAGTCACACACTTAGGCCGTCAACTGTATCCTGCTCAATTAAAATTTTTCCAAGAGGCATTTCATGACGCAACCAAGAAACCTTATTCTTATCTTCTTATCGATTTATTACCAACCACTGACGATGATTTTAGATTACGTACGGGTATTTTTCCTGGTGATACATATTATGTGTATCAACCTAAATAAAACATGTGATTAGTAAGTTGAAATTTCAGTTGACTTTAAGATGTCAGGCTGTGCACAGCATAATTTGTCTGCTCTGAAATACATAAGTAAATGTAAAAAGAAATCGCATTTTCTTAAAAATTGTCCAAACAGTGTTATTAAGTCTCTTTGTGAATGTGCTTTAAATGTAATACACGGAAAGGTTCCACTATCTAAAAACTTAAAAAGGAAACTAACTCCTTATAAAAACAGTTTAAGAAAGTTGGCTGATAAGAAAGTCCCCTTGTTTAGAAAACGTAAGATTCTTGTGCAAAAAGGGAACGGCTTTTTGAGTTTTCTTTTACCAGCGGCCGTTTCTGTTATTTCAACGTTAATCAATGGATAACACTAAAAAATTTATTCTTGTTCCTGCCCATGGGCCATTAGAAGAACATTTATCTGAACTCGACTCAAAAATGAAATTTATACTAAATAAGTCGCATTTACAAGATGACGAGAAAGGGGCATTATATTTGCAAGTACTCCAGAAATTTCTGAAATTTCAACAGCCTTCTGTTGTAGAATCGGGTCAACTTTCAGATAACTCTCCCAATGTGGAGAGTAATGGTCCTCCTATCGTACAACATGAGGATCTACCAAAAGTAGAACTTGAATCAAAAATCGATACCGAGTCGCAACAGGTCTCCCCCTCCAAAGACCCTCTTGAGCAACATTTAATAAATATAGCCCCCAGGCGTCATAAAGGAACAGCTCAAAATATTGTTAATTTTTTAAAGAATCATTCATCCATTTTGTCTTGGAATAATCATGGTGAAGTGATTTACAAAGGAAATGTATTGCCAGAAACTAATATTGCTATTTTGATTAATGATGTATTGAGAGATCGAAAAAAAGCACCTCTTGGAAGTGAAACATTTTATAAAGCTTTAAAAGAGGTTAACATGCCTTCTGAATATATTGTGAATAAGAAAAGGTATAACTCTAAAGATAATGTCATGTATGCTAAAATGAACAATTGGCTACCTTATTAATTGTATTCTACTTTATTGTAATTTATTTTGTCATTGTTTATATATATATTGTAAATGATTTTGTCATTATTTATATGTATTGTAACTAAAGTAATATAATAAATAATAGTTTGGTTTGTTAAAAAGGATTCCTTGTCATTTTATTTAACCAGTTTTTTTTCATGTGAAATTTTCTTTAAATGTATTTTAAAAATATTTGTGTACAAAAACAATCATTTTTTTTTAATAAGAAAAAATATTTTTCAACTTGAATTTTTTTCTTAAAACTTTTTTTCAGAAAGAAAAAAATTAAAAAAACTTTTTCAGAAAGAAAAATTTAAAAATTAATTTACTGTATTTTTTTTTCATGAAATTTTCTTTAAAGGTATTTAAAAATATGTTTGTACAAATAATGAAATTTTTTTTAAAAATAATATGAAAAATATTTTTCAACTTGAATTTTTTTTCTTAAAACTTTTTTTTCAAAAAGAAAAAATTTTAAAAACTTTTTTCAGAAAGAAAAAATTTAAAAATTAATTTACTGTATTTTAGTTTTAAGTTTAATAACACTTAAAGTACTTGAAAAGTTTTTCAAAATAAAAGTTTGAACTTTTAGTAAAAGTTTTTAAAGAAAAAATTATAATTTTTTTATTTTAGTTTTGTTTATAATTAAATATTATAATCAAATATTTTTATGTAGACAATGAATAAAAAAAAGTACAATGTAATAAAGTACAAACACAGTGTTTATTAAAATAATATATTTTTATTTTCGAAAGAACATTCTTACACCAAAATGTTTCTTAACAAATTGATAAATTCTAAAATCATTTTTCTTACATTGATTTAATTCATTAATTATACAATACAGAGAATGTCCTTGACTACGTTTAAATAAAAAGTAAATACAATAGGCTCCACATACATTAGAAGTCAAACTTTGAAAACAAGTATTATTCCAACTGACATTTAAAAAATTTGATAGGAAAGGTTTAAATATATCTCCGTAAAAATAGGGAGATTTGCCGTAGCTACAAATAAATTCCAAGTGTTTTCCATCTTCAGTAAACATACAAATCCAATGACTTCCACTTTCGGACGACTTATCTAAATTGACCACAACAGATGACTTGGTTTTGAGGGGAGGTATAGTGTCACTTGCATAAACTCCACGAAAGTAAGGCGAAGTGTAAACATTTTGAGATAAGATTCTATGTATCAATGTAGCTTCCATTTTCTTCTTCTTTAATTACCAAAGTCACACAATACACTTCTATTCTTTGAAATCTCTATAATGCTGTCAAATTGGGTATATACTAAAATATTAATAGTATTTTCCAAGGCCTTACTAAATTTCATTTCTAAACGAAGATTACTTTGTTTTATGAGATTTAAATGATCTCCATTGCAAACGTCTGGTGACAAATCATAGGCATATATGACATTTCCCAATAAATATTCTTCACGGGACATAAAGTTTCCTTGATCTTGTCCCGTCTTTTGCGTAGCCGTAAATAAACTATTATAAGCACGCACATATTGGTTTTGTTCGAAATTTAACTCCATGGGGTTATGTGGAACTGGTTTTCCATCAATGTAAAGTCCGATAAAATTTAAATTGTGATGATTAAATTCAAATGGAGACTTGTTCAAACTTCCATGAAAAGCATTGTTATCTAAACAAGCTATGATAACTTTTTGGGGCATCTCTCCGACGATAATGTTATCTTGTACAATAGACATATAACCTTTGGGTACGCTATAAACTTTACACTGCACTCTGTTGATTGGATATTTGGCTGTGGTTTTTTCAAGTGCTTTGGCATGTCCTATGATGACACCTGGGCTGGTACGCACTTTTCTCACAAATAAACTTATATGTTCCAAAACGACTTTGAATCCTTCAGCCCCCATTAAGCAAAATTCGGGTTTACTGCGAATTAATTTGACTTTCAAATCTACCATATTCAGCAAGAGTCTATCTTGGTTAAACAAATCACTGTGTAAATTACCTATCATGTCTACGGTTTTACTTTCTGCAAAAAACTTGGAGCGTTTTTTTAATCCATCATCAGAGTCCTTATAATACATTTCAGCCGTTAATTGGGAAGTTTTACTATCTAAACCATGATTAATTAAGGTTTCCAAGTAAGCTCTGTAAGGATAAGTATTGTTTGAATTGGAGATGAGTCGATCGTTGACTGTTATGTCCACTTGTGAAAACAGGCTATGTAAGAACAAATTGACCGGTCCAATGTTTGAATCAGCTTCTAGAGAGTCGCCGGTACTTTTAACGATTTTTGCTTTAACGTACAACTGTGTTTGGCTCAAGTCGATAAACTCTTCGGCACTTCCAGATATATGAAACTCAACAGGGCCACCGTCGGATGCATTAGATACAGGAAAAAATTCCACCCATTGACTACTATCAATGGCTGTTTGTGTAGGAGGTAAATGAAACAGTTCTAGTTCCGATTTCACGCATACCGGCGAATCTTTAAGTATGAAAGCCATTACTCGTCAAATATGTCACGTCCGCTCTCCTTTCGTTTCTTTGAAGGAATGACTCGCTTCTGCTTCTTGCGTCTCCTTTTATGTCCTTTGCCCACCATGTCTTGCAATGTATCTATAGTTTTACGAGCTATGCTTTTTCCAGCGTCTTGAGATCTTTTCTTTGCTGATTCTTTCAAATTTTGACCTTCTAGTACATCACTAATCACGTGAGTGCCCGTTCTAATGACCTCTTTCCCTATTGTTCGACCTCCTTTTACCAAGAAAGGTAAAGCGGCACGAAATATATGACGAAAAAAGCCTCCTAATCCGTACCCTTTCTGGAAATTGACACCTCGATAATGATCTAGTCCCGATCCCACTCCTGAATAATGATCTTCAAAATTCTTTGTACAACAGACGTAAGGAACCTTCATGATGTTACTTGTGCAGTAACCACTGTTCGAATGACGAACAATGTACCCTGTAGATGTATTTTATAATATTTGTTTCATTCTAAAATGTAGAATGGCTATCACTTTACCACTTTCAAAAGGTACAAGGTCCCCAGAATTGAGCCGTAGTTCCATTTCGATAGTCTGAAGACATTGACGATTAACAGGTAAGTATTGTGGTCTGTCATAATGTTGACTGATCATATCACCATCTTGTCCTGTAACTCGGACTATTCTCAATAGAGGTGCGTAGACATCCCCTACTATTTGTGGTGAAATGAGATCGTTGTATACGTAGAAAAATGGAAAAAAAGATTGAATATCAGCTTGAAATTCGCTTTTTACGCTTCCACGAATAATTGAATTTTGTTTAAAACCCAACATGAGTCCTAAATCTTCTAGATAAAGGGCTGCTCCTTTCACTACATCAATTTTGACACGTTTGGTAGTTTTATTATATGAGAAAGTAAATTTGGAAGGATTTTTAGGGAGTGATAATTGAATAGCAGATAATAAATCGTACATGATTTCGTAACATCCTACATCAATTCTTTTCTTTTGTATTTTACCATCACCGTTATCATAAGAAAAACCATTGTTTGTTCGATTGATATTGTACCAAGAATGAGGATACATAATTTCAGACAGGCCAACCTCCCATTCACCTTTTAAATTAATAGGCGAAGGTAATTGGGTTATGAAACGAGAAATTTTATTATCAGGGAAATAGGACATGGAACTGTCCGAGACAAGTGTCAAGTAGAACGACATGCTGATAACTAACGTAAAAGGCCGAATGTAAATACTATTTATAGCATTTTGACGTCGGACACCCAAGCATTAAATTTTTCAGGGTAACCTTTGAATTTCACAAAATATTCTGTCTTCTTTTTTAGTTTTACGTTTCTTGAGAATTTTTTCCACTTGAAAATAATCTGTCTTTGTTACTTTTTGAAGTTCTTGTGCATAAAATGTTCCTTGAATATCCTCATTCTGCAAGTCTTTGATTTTGTACACGGGTGGCGTTCTATGAATAATCTTATCAACGACAAATATCTCATAAGTCCAATTTTGTTCGTACCCCTTCTCGAAGCGTCCCTTTATTTTACTGATACGAACGTTATCTCCTACTTGAAATGGAGTAATAGGTTTAGCATCCAATGTTGACAATGAACCATACAATTTTTTCCAAACTTGGGCCTGATTATCAATGGTGACGGAAATAGGTTCCATTTTTATACTTCGATGATAAGTATGATTGTAACTTTTCAATAATTTATGTATAACGTCAATGTATTTGCGAGTGTTGTATTCGGTAAAATATTTCCACATTTTCATACGCAGAGAACGATTAAATCTCTCTACAACTGAAGCCTTTGTAGCATTGTGTGTGGTAAAAAAGTGAATTTCATTTGCCTTCAAATACTTTTGAACTCTAGAATTTCGAAACTCTGTTCCGTCGTCCGTTTGTAGTTTTTCAGGTTTCCTTTCCTTAAAGATGTCTTTAAGAGCATTTAAAACACTAAGTCCTGTCTTGTCTTTAAGAGGTATTACCCAAGCATATTTTGAGAAAATGTCTATACACGTTAACAAATATTTATAACCCTCATTCAATTCTGAAAGGGATTGCATATCTACAAGATCCGCTTGAAACTGCTCATTTAAGCCTCCAACTATAACTCTATTGCGACTAAAATTGTATCTTACGGGTTTATGTAACGTATACGAATCTTTCATTTCCAGCCATTTCTTTACGTCATTTTTCTTAACTTTACCTTTTAAAGCGCGGGTTAAAGATGCAACTCCCCCAAAACTAGCAGGGTGTTCTGGATTGGTGAATGAAGAAGAAATAAGATTATTCATTTTAAAAACTGTTATACCAAACTAATATGATTAATTTCAGTTTCATTAAGTTGCACAGTAATATTAGGTTTAATTACAAAGTCGATTGCTGTTCTTGGAGGTCTCATAAATGTCAATAATAACACAATACATAAAGCGATATATAAGCCGATAATACACGTTGCTGCCTTCGGTAGCATCATCCCATGAAATAACCCATTTTTCATAAAAACAAGACTTTTAAGCTTTCGCGGTTATGCAATAAAAATTACAAATAACTGTTCTTTTACTATAACCGATCCGTTGCCATTCCGAAACTCTTTTACTATAACCGACCCGTTGCCATTCCGAAACTATAATAATTTCCAAACTACGTCATGCAAAACAAATCAGTACACCTACAACTCAACTAAAACAATACAGTAAGGTTATACGTCACGCAAAACAAACCAGCAACCCTACAACTCAACTTTTAGCCCAAAAAAAAAAAACTCAACTCCACCGAACACTTAGAGCGCACACGACTCCCATGCCACTTCCGGTCACGTGACTTCCGAGCCACTAGAGAACACCCAACTCCTTCCCTGATGACGTCACTTCCGCCGCTATAGTGTCCCGACTTCTACTCTGGTGGCATTGTGAAGTTTTTAAAAAAATATTTTGTTTTTAATTGAAATATGTTATACATATAACAATCTTTATATTTGCACCACTGATGTAATATTTTAAATTTTATTTCGTTATTTATCTGATCTAAGTTATTTAAGAATAAAATTAAACCGTTTTCGACACCCAATTTCTGAACTTTGATGAAATAATTGAAATTAAATGACATATAAGGTTCACAAATGGATAAAGAAGACGTCTTTCCTGATAATAAATACGATAGGCAGCATTTTAATTAATTGCATACGTGACGCGAAATAAAGCAATGAATTTAAGGTTCGGAAGCCGGTTTTTGTGAAGCCTGAAATTATCTTGTTAATATTCGCACCTTTGACTCGTTTAATATTAATTACCACTCAGAGAGGAAGCCAGCTACTTGATATGCAATCCATGGCAGGTCGTGATTGATTCTTAAAAACGCAACGGATAATTTGATTTAATTGAAATATCTTAACTCATTCGAAACGACAACACTCAGTTAAGTAATTATTGCTTTGGCTAACCTTATTTGGAATGCATGGTATGGTACATATATATTGCAGCTTGTGTGCTTGTTCAGAGAACCGCTTATAAGCTTTCGTCAAATGGGACAGACACAGAAAGAATTTTTACAGTCACAAAGAAATGAATGACACATAGACAAATAACAACATTTATTGACGGTCACAAACATCCATGTCTGACCGGGATTCGAATCCGACCCCAGCAGCTCCAAAGGCTGGAGTCCTAACGATGTTGCCACCGGGGCGGCATTTGGAATGCAGAATGTAGAAGAAAAGTGTAGTTCTAGTATGTGACTTTATTCGCAACTTTGACTCGTTTAATATTTATTACAACTCAGAGAGGAAGCCAGTTACTTTATATGCTATCCATGGCAGGTCGCAATTGATTCTTAAAACGCAACGGATAATTTGATTTAATTGAAATATCTTAACTCATTATTTTTTTTAAAAATTTAAAATCAAAATTTAAAGAAATTTTATTAATTTTTTTAGAAAAAGTTCTTAAACTAATTTCTAATTAAAATTGAGCTGAGAATTTAGGTATAAGTCTTTCTTTTTTTGTACATATTTGTACAATATAAAATCGTTTTCTTGGTAATTTTTTCAATTTTGACCTCAAAATTTACCCAATGTGTTCAAATAGCTTTATGTTTAATATCCTTTATTTTAGTTTTGGCTAAAGTTTCATAAATTTTAAAATTTGTTTTATATTAAATAAATCTTTTAGAATTACATATAAAAAAATTATACTGAAATATTGAGTAGTTAAAAAATTACATGAAAGATCAAACTAGGCTTTGTAGTACCTTCTTTGCACATTTTTAAGACCCCTATGACCCCTTAAGGTAGGCGAATACCCAAAATTCCCCCAAATTCTAAAATTTTTACTATTACTTTAATCTTTTCCAAATTTGGTATAGTGATTTCAAATATAATGAATAATACTATTTAGGCATTTTTTAAAATTTAAATATAATTTATTTATTTTAAACGGTGTTTTCTACTAAAAAAAAGAGGTTTACGAGAATTTTAAATATGCGCATCGCATTCAGGTAGGCGAGTACCCAAAATTCTAAAATTTTTATTATTACTTTAATCTTTTCCAAATTTGGCATTGTGATTTCAAATATAATGAGCAATGATTTTCATGCAATTTTTTTTTATTTAAATATAATTGATTTATTTTAAACGGTGTTTTTCACCTAAAAAAAGGCTTTTACGCCAACACTTCTAGTATAAAAAGTTTTACATTAATTTACCTGAAATTTTTTACAGATGCTATTTCAATATATATCTGTGCTATAAGCCTTTAACATCTGGTGCAAATATAGTAGGTTTTTTTAATGTTCAAGTGTAAGTTAATCGAAAAAAAATATTTTTTTAGTTAAATTCATGGCATTTTTCTTAATAACTTCTTTTCTTGTAATTTGTATGTAACTCTAGAGCAGTGGTTCCCAACCTTTTCTGTAACATCGCCCCCTTCTTTAAATTGACCAACACATATCGCCCCCCTTTAATTTTTATAATTTGTCCAATAATAATTTGAGTTAAAGTGAAACTAATAAAGCAATTTTATAATTTCAAACACTTACTGCCATATATAAAAACAACCAAAGCAGCTTTATCCGGTTACTCTTAAATAAAAAAAAATGTTTGTTTTTTCTATTTTTATTTAGATTTTTTCAAAGAATGAAAGTGAAATAATTAACTAAGATCTTTAAACTCAATTCTGGAAAATTTAAGAGAGTTGACAATAAAAATTAAAGAAAATAATTGAATGTTGAAAACTTTTCATTCTATCTTTTTTCAAGTTTATGTGCAAGCCTTTGAAGCAAATGTCCAATTGATTTTTTTGTTCAGTGAGGAGCTGGATAACAAAACTGACCCTTTTTAAACTAAATATATTAACGGAACGAGATGAGAAGTAGTTGAGCTTTTTACCACAGTTAAGGATCAGTGTAAATAAGTTTTACGCAGGCTAACTCTCTGCCTGAAATGAGTCTCGCCTCACAGTCATACTTCAGATCTACAAACTCTGTCTGCAAAAAGTTATCAAGGTTATCCACAGCCCACAGATTCAAAAGGGAATGGATCAACAATAGAATTAGGAATTTCTAACTTGGTCAAATCCTCAAATCTTTTAAGAATATCAGTTTGAAACTTGTCACAGTGATAAAAAACCGTATATTTTAATTTCCCCCTTTGAATACTCATCGCCCCCCTATCGCCCCCAAACAATTTATTGCCCCCTTGATAACACAAATCGCCCACTTGGGGGCGATCGCCCCCAGGGTGGGAACCACTGCTCTAGAGGGTCATTGCATGTATCAGTTCAAAACGGAGAATTTAACACATAATTAATGTTTATAGGAGGAAAATTCAATGTGGTAGACTTGTTAGCGTAAACCTTTTTTTTGGGTAAAAAAAACACCGTTTAAAATAAATAAATTATATTTAAATAAAAAAAAACTAAATACAATTGCTCATTATATTTGAAATCACTATGCCAAATCTGGAAAAGATTAAAGTAATAGTAAAACTTTTAGAATTTGGGGGAATTTTGGGTATTCGCCTACCTTAAATGAGCCTTCTTTCTCTCGATTATACACGAAATTCAATTGGCGCGTGATGCAGGTGATTTATTCCTTTTATCTGTGATTCTTGTCCTTCCATTGATTTGTTCACATACAGTGGTGGCCAAAAGTGTGGACACTTTTTTAAAACTTCATGTGTTTCAACTGTTACCTGTGCTCTTGCATCTATTAAATTTTGCTTAAATACAAACATTTAAATATTAAGTTGAAGGTAATTTAATGTAGAATTTCATTAAAAAAACAGAATTAAAGTATCTGTATTGCAAATAAAGTTATGCTCATTTTAGTTGAACAAACAAGCACAATCAATGGATTCTCTTATGCTGAAATTGCAATACAAGTTGGTGGTTCAATGACTTGCAAAACTAAGACAGATCATATTATTAGTTGCATAACTTATTCGTAATACAAATATTGTAATACTGTATTTATTTTTAATTCTACATGAAATTACTTTGATGATGATGATGTTGTGTCCATGGATATGGATTATATGGGACCAAAGGTCTCATAGACGGCTTCAGCGATCTGCACACAGTGGTCCTCATAAAGATTAAATTACTTTTAATTTGATATACAGGGTGTCCTAAAAGTTCCCGTACTGACGATTCGTGAATTTTTTACACGCAAAACAACAAACTTTAAAACATTGTTTTTATGCTAATGGTGTAAAGCACGTTTAACAAAACGTAGGAAAAAATTTTGAACTTACATTTATATTAAATGATCAAATTGTCCACCCCTTTCATCGAAGCACACCTGAAGGCATTTTGCGCATATTTTTAGAAACGCGTTTTAAGATGCTGGGAGTGACTTTTTGTATCCTTAGCATGATGGCATTTTTTAGATCCTCTATTAATTGTGGATTATCGTCATAAACTTTGTTCTTTAAATATCCCCACAGAAAAAAAGTCAGGTATACTCAAATAAGGGGAACGAGGTGGCCCAAGAATTCTTGAGAAGAGTCGATCGCCAAAAAAATGTTGAAGCATGTCCATGGTTTCATTACTTGTATGGCATGTTGCACCGCCTTGTTGGAACCAAGAATCTCATTCATTCACTTCTAATAATGCAACAAATTGTTGGATAAGTTCTCTGTATACAGTTCCATCAACAGTTGACTCGAAAAACAGATTGCAATATCCTTCGTTGAATTTCTTGCACAAAGTCTGGTGTAACAATTTTCGGTCTGCCACTTCTGGTGTTATCTTCCATCGAACCTGATGTCGCACGAAATCTCTGGACGAGTTTATATAGAGTATCTTTACTCAATATAGCATCAACTGGATATTTATGTCGCCAAAATTCTTTACACCTTTCATTATGATTTACATCCAAAATGAGCTTCAAGCAACGCAATTATCTAAATGCGTGAAAAATGATGTTGCAATGAAGAACAAAATGACATATAATTTTATTACAGAACAACTTGACCACGAAAAAAACCAAGCAATAAAAACAAAAGATTTGATGAAATAATAAGCAGACGATAAAATTTAATATTTTAAAAATTAAGCACGGATAATGATTTTTTGAAGTTGGAGTACGGGAACTTTTAGGACACCCTGTACAATTATTTAATTTGATATACAATTGATATATTTTAAATGAATTTAAAAATTAAAAAATATTCAACCTCTAACTGGCGGATCCATCTCTCTCAAACATCAAAGAAAACACTCCTTCACACTTACCACTAGAACAAAGAATTAATTTCCGTTTCTTTTTTCGGCGAATCCATCCAAAAAGTCGCGTGAGTTTATTCCATTAATTGGCACAAGCAGACGATCTCTTGTGGCGGTTTCGAATGCTGCTCCACGCCTCCACCCCCCAAATAACTCATATTTACTGTCACCATAGAAAAAAATCGTTATTAATGTTTCAATCATGCACGTTAATTGTCACTGGTTCTCGACTATGCATTGCGTCTGGGTTTCAGATTTTAATCGGGTATTTCTATTGGGGGCTGTCTGTGTCTATTATAATGAGGCGTTATGTTGAGGACCATTTGCCGGATATGCTGCTTTGTTTTGCTTTTTTCTTATGTCTGGCGAATGGCATCAGGAAGTCGAGGGATTTCGTTACAGGTTTGGGTGTTTTGGAGGGAATCGTTGGTTGGAGATTGGATTAGTGTTTTTAGTCAATGGTCCAGACTTGACAAATGACAGCGATTGCGCCCTCTAGTAGGGAAGGGCGTAGGCTATATAGCCCATTACCCAGCTGGCCAGAAGAGACAGTTACATGAGACACACAAAGAAGGACGCCACAAACACATAGACAAATAACAACATTTATTGACAAACACAAACAACCATGCCTTTTCCCCGGGATTCGAACCCGAGCCCAGCAGCTCCAAAGGCTAGTACACTAACCATTGCGCCAGTGGACCTTCATGGTCCAGACAGGAATGTCGTCATCAGTCTTAGGGACATAAAAAAAATTGGTATTTTTGGTAAGATATGGTCTAGCAGTAAAGCGTTATCAGAGTTTCAGCTTTTGTTTATAAAAGCCTTAGAGAGATTTAAGTTAAGTGAAGCTTGATTTGAAATATTGAAACTAAGATCATCGCTTATTTCATTGTCATTATCCTCCATTGCAATCGCTACGAGAAAACAAAATTCTCCTACTTAAACTTATTTTCTAATAAAAGTGCAAACATGAAATTTTACATTAATATCTCATTAGGAGTTGGAAATTAATAGATAAATTTCGTTAAAAAAAGTGATGATTACCAAAAAATTTTGGGTGCTGAGTCTCCTTAAACGATCAAACGCAAATACGAGGTGACTTTAAAAATAACTGCAGATTACGGCATTTCTTTGCAAAAACATGAAATTTTAGTCTTTGAAAGCTTGAAAAGCAAAATTGATGACTTTACCATAGAAATAAAAAAATGTAAAAACTCATAACTGTTAGTTCTTTTTACATTTTCTCATTTCATGGTAAAGTTATCAATTTTGCGTTTTAAGCGTTCAAAGACTTAACAATCTACTTAAAATTTTGCATAAATCAACACAAAAAATGCTTTTCTGTAGCAATTAGAAAATGTGTGCCTGTGGACTATTTGCCGAATTATGTTTTCGAGTTAAGCTTTTATTTTGTTGTTGTTCTGACAAAAGCTGATGTCTTTTCTCGTGCATCCGGATTAACGACGGACAAATATTTGCATAAACTAGCCATACATTTTATATTTATGTTTCCTTCGTTTTCTTCTCTTCAATAGCTGAAAGTCTGTCGTTCAACAATGCATACAGAAAAAATAAATTGGATATTCTAATAATCTTCTCGAAGGCCGGGTATTTAAGGTTGATATTTTAAGGAGCCACAGTACCCAAAATCCTTCAAATTCTTCTTATTTTACTGAAATTTGTTCAGTAACCTCTTGTGAACATTAATGTGAAGTTTCATATTTGTATTTTAAAATTCGAAAAGTCTTAATAGCTTTTTCTTTTCTCTTAGCCTTTGCAATAGAGGACTGTTAATTTGATTGGTGAATTTCTTAGTTTAATTTTTTTTAGTTTATAAAACACTTGAATCCCTTAGGCTTATGTAAAAGATTTAAAAAATATTTTTAAAAGTCTGTAACTTTGATATTGTTTTTTCTACTACAGCAATTATTATAAAAAATTCGAGATTTCTTATTGCTGAGGATTCGAAGTTCACCATTTCACCACTCACCAACTCTAAAAATATAGGAATTTCCGCTTTTATAAGTATTGAATTTCATTTTTGCTTTTAAATAACTCTCAATTTATTCAACTCAACCGAGATTTGCAATGTACTGACCTTTGGGTCTTGCTTTTTGCGATTGTAATCGCAATTTGCTATTCCTTAAACCAAATGTTTTTAATATTGATTTGATAAGATAAACTTATCAAAGTCAATTGCATTAAAATTATAAAGTATAGTTTTTTTTTTAAGAATTTTGTAGTTCTTTTAGCATTCACAAGTTTAAAACAGCATTGAATAGTATAGAAATTTCTCCAAAAGCATAGGCAAATGTGTTGCTTTTATAAGAATCTTCATTGCAAATTTACAAAACTTTATTTTTCAACTTTCACTTTTTTCCTCTTTCACTTTTAAAGTGTTTACAATTCGGTTACTTTTATTAAAATATCAGAAAAATCATCACATTTAAAGGAGGAACGAGGAGTATTTTTCATTGTTACACTGCTGACAATGGGTTCTCTATTTTGTGATTACTTTCCGAATAATGTTCACACGTACTGTAAAATAAGGAAATATAATTACTCAGATTTGAGTGTTTCATTTTTAACAAAAAATGTTACTTTACTTTTTTCAAAGTGTTTCCAAACAGACTCTGAAGACATAACAGCTACGCAAAAGATAAGTTTACTCTTATTTTTCTTTGTAGCATTTCTTCGTAAACTTAGCGTAACGTTACTCACGTTACACCATGAAGCTAGAGTAAAATTACACAATTTTTTTTTTAAATGTTAAAACAAACCAATGATTTTGTTAGATAACTTCAAATACATCAACACCATCATACATTAACAATAGCAAAATCCTATTAATCACCAACAATCTCTTATCTTTTCGATACCATTTACCTCCGAATCCATATCAACTGAAAAGAAGAAAAACAAAAAAGTGACGAAAGTGTGAAGAGTAGACATCATCACGTGGTCGTCTAGACTGGCTCTCGACAACTCCGAGAAATTTCATCCTCAAGATGATCCACGTCTGGGCAAGATTTTGATGTCTGGAACATCAGGTGCGATGAACCCATTAAAACAACTTTTCTTTTTCTACTTCGAACATCATTTTTTATTCCGAACATTTTTTTCTTCCCTGGGTGAATTTCCTTATGCGTTAATCAGTGGCTAGAGACCAAGAGATGGATTATGTAGGGTTTTTTTTTTCCTTCTTGCTCTTTTTTTATAAGTAGAATTGAGATCTGGTTTTGGGATCTTGTGAAGGACGAAAGTTGGTGGCGGCAAGTTTGAAATTTGGCGGGAAAAGGGACGTGCACTTTAGTCTGCTAGTGATGGAAAGCACATGGCTAAATTTGATAAGTATCTGCTTTTAAAAAAAATTCGTTGTTTATTTTAATATTCCAAAACACTTTTTATTACATATTTTGTATCTTTATCATTTTCTTTATAAAAATTGGCTACAAAATTTTTGAACTATGATAGGGCTCTGATTTCTGCTCGACTTTACCTTACGTTAAATTTTTAAACTACGCCAAAAGTCGGCAGTGTCAAAATTCAATCGGCTATTTTATCGTCGATGTATAAAATTGCCAGTTTTAAAAACATCAAGTACATTCGCTAAACGTAGAGAGAATTGACATCTCTTAGAAGTAATCAACTGATCTCAAATAGTTATTGCCTTTTCTGTCATGAGACATAGTAAAAATATCTTAATTTCTCACCATTTGTAAACATCAATTAAATTAAATTCTGTAATAAAAAATTAAAAGATTTAAATTCAATAAATGAAATAAGATACTGATATTCAAATAACAATCCTACAAATTAAACTCACTTTTAAATTGATTGATTAATTGATTTAATTTAAAACTTTTAAATTGAAATAAGAAGCATAAATTCTTTTTTTACAATGCTATTCCTATGGAGAAATCGGCTCACGTTTTGCCCTTCTACACCCGTTTGGTTTCGAATTTCGAAAAATAGCTTCTTAATTGGCAGTTATGTTTTAAAAAGGTTATTTTCCTCAAATTTGGAAGTTGTATATCCAGTAGTAGTTTTTGCTGGGCGTAGATACGTGAGTGAGTGAGTCAGGATTTTGCCTTTCATGTATAAAGATTTGAATAGTAGAAAATTGTAATGTTAGATCTGCATACTTAAAGCACTAAAACATTGATAATTTTCATTTAGGTACAATTTTTCTAGCAAAAGTTATTTTAGAGATACAACTATCCTGTTAAGACATTTCTCGCATATAAAAACTATTCTGACATCATTTTTAACTATTTTATAATTCGAAAAGAAAAATTCAAAAGTTTGAGTGCACACATAGTAAGTCGTAATTATTCATATGTTTTTTCAGAAAAGTATGTTGAGTTATTACGTAGGCCAGTTCAACCATAAACTGCTGTGTTGTGTGGAAGCGGTGTAAGTGACAGATTCAGTAATAAACCAACTTGTTTAAAATAAAGGAATGGGGAAAACCAAGCCCCTCTCTCTCCTGGCTTCTCAAACAAATTTTGGACAACCTAAGCATTTCATTCTTCGGTGGATTCCAAGTATATGGCCCTACATTGATTATTTTAGTTACAAGAGAGAACTAAACTTTAAGTTTTTAACAGGCAAGACTAAGCTATTATAATTATCAGATCCTATTATTAAAATATTTAATTAAATGTTTCAGAAAAATGATATGTTCGGCTATTTTGGGTTTTAGAAGTTAAGAAGTAATTAGAAGTTGTAATTATAGGTAATTAGAAGTTAAGGCACAGTAATCAAGATTGTAAGGAATCGAGAGTTAGAGATTCCTTTAAATTTAAAAGGTTAAGCAAAATAATAGCATGCTCATACTTTTACAAAATTAAAGCTCGATTCCTGAATTATCTGACCAAAAAAATATAAAGTATTAACCAAATCTCCAATTAAATTTATTTTAAAGAAAAGTTATTTTCAAAAATGTTTCAAAAGCTAACGAAAATCAAAAATCGCTTCATTACTATTTATTTCTACCAACACAACCACTTTAATATTACATGATTTCTTAGCTGTTCGAGACTTTCACTAAACTTATTTTTGATATCATTCCTGTTCAGAAGTTTATTAATATATATTTTCTCTTATTAATCCACTTGTTCATTTGTTCAATCAAATAGCTTACGTTACGTATTAACTTAGTAACATTTACAAACTTATTAAAACAATAACTTAGTAATGTAATGTAATGTAAATGCGCCCTCTAGAAGGGGGAGTGTAGGCTCTTCGGCCCATTACTCAACTCGCCAGAGGGACAGTCACAGAAGACACACAAAGAAAGGACGACACAAACACATAGACAAATAACAACATTTATTGACATATACAAATATCCATGCCTGACCGGGATTCGAACCCGACCTCAGCAGCTCCAAAGGCCAGCACGCTAACCGTTCAGCCACCGAGGCGGCACAATAACTTAGTAACTTGTACAAAAAGTATAAAATCTGAAATACAGCATTGTCCCTTACTTTCTGATAACAATCGCACAATCAGATTACTTCGTAATGGAATTGTAGAAAGAAAGACAGTTTCGCTAATTAATATAGCCTTATCTTAAACGAGAGATAGCATGTTTCCAAGTAGTTAAATGTGGTAAAATAAAACTTTTCTTTCATATGTACTTTTTATGGTTATAAATTTTGACGTGTGGCATCACACGCAACATGAAATTCAAGTAAATGTTTTCACAATGGTACTGTCCAGCAATTCACAAAAAAATCCCCTTATTCTGGAATAACTATTTTTCTATGTGGCAGGACTTTTTATAATGGTTATAACGAAACGAGTTAAATATTTAAATTGAATTTAAAGACCCTAAGTTTCGATGTCGAAAGCGTCGAGTAATATTGTTCAATTTCTATTTTATGGAACTAACAAGAAACTACCTCCACTTGTCATATTGCTGCATTATTTAGTGAATTCATTAAAAAAATCCTTTAAAATAACACGATTTAATCCATTCGTTATTTGCATTTTACTAATGAAAACTAATCGGTTTCTTGTTATCTAACGATTTTCTATGCTTTTTGCATACCTTTAAATATTTTATAATTTGTCTTCAAGTAATTATATTAGGTACATAAAATAACTTTGTATTTTTAGTTTCTACAATGGAAAGTAGGTATTGATATATTGGAGATAACTGTTTGTCGGTCCATACCTATGAGGTAGCTTATATTAGTTATTTTATAACTTTTTTGTTGAAATTGATCAAATTAACTATTAATGGGGACCAGACTCAAAAAAAATTTCAAAAATGACAGTTTAATGTTTTTATTGTTACTTAAAATATGAAATCTTAGCTTTACAAGGATATCTCACAATAAAGGTTTTGAGTACTGTAAGTATTAATATATTTTCTAAAAAAATTTGTTAAGGTAAAATCCACTTATTCTTTAAAGGTAAGAAACCAGTATTGTTTACTTTAAACGCTTATATCTCAAAACTTACTTTTTGAAGTGCATGTACCTTTTTCTCAGAATCTACTGTAAGTATTAACCTGACATTTTTTAAATACGTATTTAAGAAGTTAGTTTCGAAAAATCGCTGGAGGGATTTGATTATAACTGTCTTACTTTTTTTCTTTTAAGTATTATTGATGTTTTTTAGGTAAAAAAGTGAAATTCCACTTAAAATTTCATAATTAACAATCTAAACGAAATTTTAAAAAATGCCTCCATTAAAGTATAGTTGAACATTCATTTAGTAACTAGTAATTTCATTAAAAAGTATGGAATAGATTCTGAGAAAAAGGTACAAAACAATGGTCGTTTAACATGGGCTTCAATGGAGGGCTCCGTTCCCCCTTAAGGGGTCATAGGAATCTTAAAAATGTGCAAAGAAGGTACTACGAAGTATAGTTTGATCTTTCATGTAATTTTTTAACTACTCAATATATAAGTATAATTTTTTGTATGTAATTCCATAAGATTTATTTAATATAAAACAAATTTTAAAATTAATGAAACTTTAGCCAAAACTAAAATAAATGATATTAAACATAAAGCTATGTTAACACATTGGGATTAGGCTTGCGCGGCAAATTTTGACCTCAAAACTTGCCGCGCAAGCCTAATCCCAAAGTGTTCGAATAGCTTTATGTTTAATATAATTTATTTTAGTTTTGGCAAAAGTTTCATAAATTTTAAAATTAGTTTTATATTAAATAAATCTTGTAGAATTACATATAAAAAATTATACTTATATATTGAGTAGTTAAAAAATTACATGAAAGATCAAACTATACTTCGTAGTACCTTCTTTGCACATTTTTAAGACTCCTATGACCCCTTAAAGCCGCAATTATCAAATAAATTTAAGAGTCTAATTTCCGAAATTAGATCAGAGAGTTTTATGTTCTACTTGTTAGTACTTTTTACTGTCAGTATTAAAACAAATATTTATGAGTAAAAGTAACGCCTCGTTCGCCGGTCCACTGGCGCAATGGTTAGTGTACTAGCCTTTGGAGCTGCTGGGCTCGGGTTCGAATCCCGGTTAAAGCATGGATGTTTGTGTTTGTCAATAAATGTTGTTATTTTTTCTATGTGTTTGTGGCGTCCTTCTTTGTGTGTCCCTTGTGACTGTCTCTTCTGGCGAGTGGGGTAATGGGCTATATAGCCTACGCCCTTCCCTTCTAGATGGCGCGATCACTGTCATTTGTCATTTGTCAACGCTTCGTTCATTGAGTTAAAATGGCGTCACTGTCCATACCAGTTCGACACGTTTCGACGTGCAATGATTCAAGAGCGAATGAGCCCGATTGAAAACGGGTCTCCAAACCAAAGTGCCTCGGTGTTAATGCAATTCTAAGCCCCATTTCTCCGGCTGTGATGAATATTTTTACAAATGGGTTTTTCATATGATAAATATAGCTGGCTTACAGGTGTTTATAATCCCAATTTTTGAAATTCGTTAGAATATTTTCTGAAAAACTATTTACTGAAAAATGCGAATTCGAACCAGTTTAATTTCAAAAAGTGGGATTATAGAAACCTGTACGTCAGTTGCGTTTATCATATGAAACATCCATTTGTAAAAATATTTAGTACAGCCGGAGAAATTCGGCTTAGAAAATATTTTCTGCCATTCTATTAATAAAAAAAAAAGTCTTTTGTTTATAGACGCGCGGACTTTTAGATAGAATGAATGTATACCTTTTCTTTTCTTCTAACTTTCTATAATAACTAATTGCTCAGAAAAACTTCAAAAGGAAAAGATTTTCTTCCACATTTTCCTTCACTTATCCTAATTTAAAAGGAAACGTTTCCTAAGTGAGGATTCTACACACAAAACCTTTATTGAATCACAAGAGATACTTCACTTATCCTATTTGCGGTTAACCACACTGGCAAAAAATATTCGCTTATATGATGATGCTAAGTAATAATACTTAACCTTTAATATGTTAACCACAACGTGTTATGTGCTTTTAACACTTACTAATATGGGGTAATTCTAGTCATTTGAAAGGAACATTGTGTTTAAAGCTGAGATTCGACCACAAAACACAATAATCCGATTGTGAATCGGCTTCCCACTTTTTTAATAAACTGTCACGTGAACAGATATTATTAGATAATTAATTTTCATAAAATAATTTTTTTTCGTCTGCGCGAAACTTAGTTTTTGCAACCTGGTAAAAGTGTAATGATGTTTGTGTTCGTGTTCTTATTGCTGAAATAAAAGTTGTTGCTGTTTTTTTTGTTAAAAACTGTTGATAATTTCTCACATTAAAATGTTTTAGCTACTGTTATTTGTAAATAAGCTTTGAATATTTTTAAAAACTATGGTTTACATTCAATATTTTAGAAAGATTTTTCATTAATAAGTGTCAAACATGAACATGGAACACAAATTTAAATTGAATTGTCCCTTTATTGGCCAAGTGATAAACATTAACGACACGTTACTTAATTTAATTTTGTCAATACTGTTTCTGTAAATTCTATACACTCTTTCTCGATTCAATAAAAGTTGTATATCTATTCAAAAAATATATAGCTTAGTTTGATTTGCAAGCACTTTTAAAATTATAAAAAAAAATTCTTTGGCATTTAAAAAAATTTTGGGATAAAGTTTGAAAACAAGAGCAAACGCTTAAATTTTTTCATGATCTAAAGTACTTAGAAACCTGCTGTTGAAGGAAAACAATTTTATTTTCATGATAGTTATAAAGTATAGTTATTTTAGAATTACATTTTAATACACGTTCACTGTGTTACTCGCAATGGTTTTCGTGAAATCTGTGGAGAGATGAGACTTAATTTTCCACAGTCTCAAACACCTCAGTTCTAAAATTTGCTGAAAATATTATAGTTCACAAATGTGAAATTAACAGTATTTTTTAAACCATTAACAAGCTTTGATATTTAACTTAAAGCTGTGTACTCTTAGGAATCGAGTAAAACTACGCTTTTAGAAATTATACTATCAAGTCTCATTTTTGACGATTCATTAATACTCAAGCTTCATTCGTTAATTTTGAGGATTATTTCGTCAAACTATCACGTGAATTTTGAGTAAACGCGAATCCTAACTTTAACGATCTTGATTTGACGATTCTGTATCTTGATTTTGAGGAAACTGAATCTCATTGTTGTAATCACATGCTCAAAAATGACGAAATATTTCTTTAGATTAGACGAAATTCAAATCCTCATAAAAATGACAAAATAAATTTCCTCACTTTGAGGAAAGGAAAACTCGGAGTATTTGCCAGTAAACGGCATCGTCAAAGCTAAGGAAAATTTCGTCGTTTTTGAGTATTCGTTTCTGAGAGTGTATTGTTAATAAAGTTACTGTAAAATGAAAGATGCTAGTCAAAATGATCTGAAATTACAAAAGATCCCTTTTTGATCAATGGGATTTGTTTGTCACAGATCAACCAAGTAATTTAATAATGGCTGCACGAAATAATGCAATAAAATATCCCCTTGTTAAAGCGCAGTATTCCGTAGAGTATTTAGTTTTTGTACTTTAATTGAAATTTAAAGAAAAAGGAAACTAGGTATTGTCCCATATGAGACATCGTGCTGTCGCGGCTGAACAGAAGGAAGTATTTAACCCTTATTTACTATTACAAATTCGCAATATTTAATAATGGCTGCACGAAATTATGCAATAAAATATCCATTGTTAAAGCGCAGTATTGGGTAGATTATTTAGTTTTTGTACTTTAATTGAAATTTGAAGAAGGTAGAAAATAAGTATTGTCCCATATGCGGCATCGTGTTGTCGTTGCTGAACAGAAGGAAGTACCCCCCCCCCCCCCTTATTTGTAATTACTCATTCGTAATTTTAATAGTGCTTCATTACTTCATCACTCCTTTACTGCAATATTACTGCATTTATTTTCATCAAACAAAACTATGTTGCATCTTAGTTGTAAAAAACTTTATATGCATCTGAAATAGGTTTAAGAAAATATGCCTGTGCAAAATTTTGTCCTTTTGATCTATTTTGTTACTGTACACTTTTTTTGCTGACTTCGCGTTTCATCAATAATTTATATTTGCTTTTACTGGGTTTTTGTATTTTAATATTTTCACTCCTTGTTTTTCTTTTGGTGTTCCCCTTTTAGTTTTTTGTATGCGTGTTTTTCTTTGTTTTAATCCTCTACCTGTAATTGGACTTGATCTGCACAGTAGTTGTATAAAATAAATAGAAATAAATAATTATAACTTAATAAATTAATATGAACATTACTATTTTTGAGTTATTTATCAGTAGTGCTGACTCTCAATAAGGATATTGTAATATCAAGATCTCAGAGATACGTTCGAATCAAAGCATCCGAATGACCTTGAAAGTAACCTAAACTCCATCGATTTTCTGTAACCCTTTCTTTCTCCAGTGTATCAAAAGCTCTGGAAAGGAAACCTCTTCAAAGATCCCACCAGCCATTGGTCGAAGAGACATACAAAGGGATTTCTCATTGGTTAGAGCTGTACGATCGATAAACACCAACAAAATTCTTTTGTCTAAGGAGGAGGTCAAAAGGTTTTATAAATAATTACTAGGGTTGTTCTCTAGTGCAGGGGCCCCTAACCTTTTTTGCACCTGTGTACCACTTGACTTTCTGAGAAATTTTTGCGTGCCATCACACCTAAATATTTTAATAAACGTATGATATTTACTCTTCTAAAAGAGCTCTAAGTCTTTGTGAATTAAATTCCTGTAAAACTTCCTATTTAATGGTTAGATATTTATTTAATTATAACATACTGTAATAAAGGAGAAATAAAAAGATTAAAATTTTATTAATTTACTGTTTTATTTATTACCCATAGGTCTAAAAACATACAAATAAAAAAACAGTACAAACTCAGTAAAAAATGAATCATAATACAAAATATACTATTATAGTCGTTAGAGAGAAACTTAATGTTTGCCTGTCATTAAAATATCAACATTAGGAGTATTGGAACTTATCCTCCTCAACACTTATTCTGCTTCGATATATTTATTATTTGTGAACAAAAGTTCAGAAAATCAACTCTCACACAAATAAAATTTAACAAATGGCATCAAAAATATCAGAATTTGCCGTAAGATCAAAGGGTACAAGTGAAGAAAAACTCAGAAAAAAAATAAGGCTAAAACTTCCATTTATTGATAAGTGTTATTTCTAAATATAACATAGTTAATATGAAACATACAAATTAAATTATACTCATATGTTCAGGTCTTAATATCAAGGTCTTCCATGGCTAACCATTAACAAAGAGTTTCTGAAAAAAAGTTCAAAAAATGTTTAGTATAACATAGATACTTAAAAAGTAAAGGATACTTATTGCTAAATTTTTGTCCATTTACTGCAACTAAGTAAAGAAAGTTGAAATCAATAAAAATTCAATTTCAAACTTTATGGAAATTACAAAATACGTAATGCTAAGAAAATACGTGTAGTTGTACACT
The DNA here is from genome assembly GCA_023701765.1 of Hylyphantes graminicola. NCBI lineage: Eukaryota > Metazoa > Arthropoda > Arachnida > Araneae > Linyphiidae > Hylyphantes > Hylyphantes graminicola. The sequence continues at coordinate 54,883,914 of CM043113.1, forward strand.
TTAGTACAACCTCCCCCCCTTTAGAACTCACAATCTCGACCGAACCTCAAATTTTTTAGCGAAAAATATACACAATAAAAAATGTGCTCGATGATACGATTATAGGAACTTGAATAATTTTACCAAAAAAATTTTACAGTCATAAAATCTAAATTTTAGAAAAAAAATCTAGGAAACAGAAACGAAGGTGATACAATTATAGCATCTTGAATAATGTTACAAAAAAAAATTGCAGTCATAAAATCTAAATTTTAGAAAAAAAATCTCTGAAAAGAAAAACGAAGGCGATACAATTATGGCATCTTGAATAATGTTACAAAAAAAATTGCAGTCATAATCTAAATTTTAGAAACAAAAACGAAGGTGACTTTATTAAGGATGAGGATAGAGCTAGAGTTTAAATTGAAGCAATAGTTTTATAAAATACTTAGCTATGTGGCAAAAGCCATTTTTATTTTTTGCTTTAAAAAATTAGCTAATGCAAATTAAGCAAAAGAAAAGGGATATTAACTGTAAGTGATGATAATATTTTAAAGTCTCCTCTGAAGTTTTTTTTTTTTTTTTTGTAATTATACTCTCGAGTTTAAAAGAAGTTCGCTCTAATAAAATTTTTGATATACTCTTGATACAATTTGAATACTTTATTAAATTCTTTGAATTTACTAAAATTAAAAGCACCACTCAATTTGCTTAAAAGAAAAAAAACTATCAATTTTGTTTTGATTTGTAATTTGATAAGTTCTATTAAATAAAGCCTTCTTAACAATGGTAAAAAAAATTACAATTTTCATAATTTGTTAGTATAAGTTTTTAATGTTTGCATGCATTTTGGTATATCAAATTTACCGCATTTTACAGACTACCATAAACTGAGATATATTTTTACTTGGAGTAGATCCTTGACCCATAACAACATTAAAACCTGCTATAGAAATAGTTTTGTACTTAAATGCATTCTTATACACTTTAAAAAATTTCAAACTTGGTTTCTCCAAAATTGTTCTGCATAGATGTAACAGGTATGGGCCGGAGTGTTTCACTACATTTTCTAGTTTAGGTTTTGAAAACCAAAACCTGCAAAATGGTTCAGGCAAATTCCAAAAACAATTTTGAAACATTTTACTACAAAACTGTTGCAGCGACTAGAAACCTTTTTTTTTTTTTTTTTTTTGGTGGCACCTAGCATGAAATTTTTATCAGTGTACATTTTTCTTTTCTCTTCTACTTGAAAAAAAGCAAAACAAATAATAAGTTAATTTTGTGCGTTGTTTCAATATTGAAGTTTGTTCCGAATTATCCAGTTTATGGTACTCTAATTATTATTATATGACTGGCATTTATCCCTTTCAGTCCCAATGTATCATCATTTTAGAATTTTTTTCTGATCGTCTATAGCCATTTATGATATCAAAAAGCACATCATTCGATTCGTCAAATTTCTTTCTATTATAAATTATTTTTATTAGCACCAATAAATGTCAGCCCTATTATTTTTTTAAAAAATTATGATCAGAAACATGATGATGCCAAACGGCATCTATGGGACAGAATGAAGTGTGTTAATGAAGTGTCTAAACTTTCGTCCTCATCACTAAAGTTATCCATAAAGATGTCGATGGCCTAAAATTGCTAAAATGTAGCTTTAGGACTGCTTTAATTGGAAGGGAAGGGTCACTAATGATCCAGGAAAAGGTGTAGTCATAGTCCACGAACCACGCCCTGGAATGAGTAGGTTTTCAAAAATCAATGTGACAGGAATGTCATTAAAATGCAGCCATTTTGTAAAGAATATTTTAATTTGCAATTGAAATAAGTTTTTGAATGTTTAATTCCATATTCTACACTATAAAAAATTATATAAAATTTCAGCACATTGCTTTTTACATCATGGTTTTGTAATGTTTGTGTTACAGCAAATTGATGTTTTTGCAACCCACAGAATCACTTGAATAACTTACTTCAATGGCATTTAAACACAATATGGTTGCATCCAATCACTGCCAGTGAAGCAAATGTTTACTCCGGTACCACAGTAATGATTACATCAGTTTGTAAATTCACAGAATAGGCGATGACAGTACTTTTACCATCAGACTATGATGATAAACTAGAGGGAAAACATTACAGCGTACTTTATTAAATTTAAATATCCTTTATTTCCTTGTTTGATATTTTAACTCGTTAAAATTAATTCTTCAAAGGTCCACGCATGTGTGTACCTCGGGACCAAAGAGATTAAATCATCGAAGGGCTCCATTTTTTTAGAAAAAATTCCTTTTACTAAAAATCTGTCAGCTGTGAGTTACATTTTTGCTAAACAAAGAAACCTGATCGTAAAGTGTTCAAGTAGTGTACAGAGGCACGAAGGTGGACTATGTTTTAGAATAACTTAATTCAAGAAACTCATTCTTGTGGATGCAGTAATGTTGTACAAAAGATAAAACATGTTTTACCAAAGATTAAACAGGTTTCACCAAAGATTAAACATGTTTTACCAAAGATTAAAATGATTTACACAAGATTAAAATGATTTACACAAGATTAAAATGATTTACACAAGATTAAAATGATTTACACAAGATTAAAATGATTTACAAAAAGATAAAACATGAGTGAACTATATAGGTTTAAACGATCCATGTAAATATGTTATTAATGAAAGAACATATTACTAAGATTTGGAAAGACAAGGTTTAAGTTTTAATTCTTACAATGCAGTGAAGTTTATACCTATGTCAATTCCTTTCTTCAAAAATTCAAGTACATTAGGTCTTGATTTTTATATTTCAAAGCTTATAAAAAAACAAAACAAAATTAAATTAAAACTTACAAAAAAAAAAAAAAAAAAAAAAAAAACTTCATGAATTCCTGCCTTCTAAAGATTTAGAAATTGTTAGATTTCAGAATACATTTTCCTGGTTTATACTATAACAATACTTAGTTATCTTTCAAAAATTGATATAAATTTTGTAAGGGGTGTGAGATTCATGTATTTTGATTATTTACTAGCTTTATATACCTCGGTTTAATTTTCTTAGCTATAATTTTGATTGAAACTGCTGTCGAGAAATTTCAAAGTTAATTTTATTGCTAATCCGTTACATTTAATTGAAGTAAAATACAAAAAAGTTCAGTTCGATATATTATTAGGATTATAAATCCTTGAAATATTAACTTTTTCTTTCAATTTAAATTCGAAAAGTGTCAGACCTAAAAGTAAATTAAAAAGGTTGAGCTTGTTCTGAGATATAGAAATGCTCCTTTTAGTTATGTAAGTAGTGCTTTTACCAATTTCTGTGCTGTAATTGTGTACTTGGTGAATTTAACAGTGATTTTTTTATCATATAAGAATAACGCATTTTTTTTCAAACAATTTTTAAAATTTAATCATTAGGGGAGAGAAGGGGAATGGCGCCACCTTAAGGGAAAATTGAATTTTCATGCAGAATTGTGTTGCAATTAATGATCATTGTAATGAGCATAGCATACTACAGTTCATAACCTATCTTGTGGTGATTTTTTGAAATTTAAATCTTTAATAGAAACTGAATAAAATTGTATTTTTCGCATGCTCGCACAGTGGCGGGATTACCCCGGTATCTGGGGTAATGCCGCCACACCACTGGGGTTATGCCGCCACATCAATAAACAAAGCAAATAGTCTATAAATAATGGAAAATTACATTAAAAAGCAATACATATAGAACTAAAATAGGTTTAATTAACTTTGGAATGGTAAATTGTACAGGATACAACTCTTTTATTGACTTTCTATGTGCAACTAACTATGCAGGTTTTTTTTTAAAGTTTCGTTGGTCTATTTGACCAGTTCAGTTATTCTTTTTCGGATACGTGGCATCTCTAACGAAAACTAATAGGTTGTAGGGCCAATATATGAAATTTTTATTTTGCGGATTATACCGCCATACTTTTGCATGTGGCGGCATAACCCCAGAGTGATGTGGCGGCATTACCCCAGTAAGACAAAATGGCATAGACGGCTTATTTAAGGAAAGGTAGTTAGCCTAGCGTCCAAACTAACGACATGATAAAATAGCCAAATAATTACTCTTTTAAATGATATATTACTAATTTATCTAACTTAGAGATAGCAGTCACTTATCGCTTAATTTCAGAAGGCTCGAGATTAGATGAAAATCACTAAAAAACGTATTTTTTAAATTACTTTACACCAACTCACCACACGGCCATTAGCGTCTATACTACAAATTACTTTGTTTCCTGCTACAGGTCAGCCCTCACAGCCCCCCTCCCACACACACCGCTGGCGAGATACAAGGGGTGGCGGCATTACCCGAGGTGGCGGGATTCCCCTTCTCTCCCCTATTGCAAATTACTGCACTCAGAAAAAAAAAACTTGTGTTTATATATAAACAGCACAAGTATTGTGTAAAAAATGGCAGCATAACAATATTGAGTCTTTTCAATACAAGATTTATGGTGATGATATAAAAGCACAAATTCGTGTTTTTCTAACACAAATGACGATCGCGAGGAGATTTGAATATTATATTCATGCACTTGACAAAACCCGAAGAACTGTTTAAACTAATGATAATACACACTGTGCTGTAAATGTACAAAAACTTTTTACAGTACAGACACTGACCAGAATTGCTCATCGTTCAACAAACAGGATGAAGCCTTCAACCGTTGTACATGGAACAAACATCGGCGGCTTAAACTCATTTCAGAAAGAAATGCAACGAAGGGGAATGAATATGTTGTGCATATCCTCTTTGCATAAAATACGGGATGCTATTAATTATCCTTATCACGTGGTCAATCCGATTCACACCTGCTCCAAACACTTTAAAGGACACAATGCACCTTGGGATAGAACTTGGTACATTTGCATAGAAAAAGGTTTGATGAAGAAAAACGGCGAACAGGTCACAGAATGGTGAATGTGTCTGACTACGATGCTGTGATTTATTGCCCTAATTATTGGATGTCTGGGAATATTTTTTACATTCTTATGTTAGTAGGTAAGTCTTTGACTTTTTTGGTGTCGCTTGGAGCTTTGTTTTAATGAGTCTATACATGCAGAGAAGCCGAGAGCAGATGCGAAAAGATACTGGTCAGATATTTTTTTTAGCCATTGAGTTCTCTTTGTTCGTAATTGTTGGACTGTGATCAAAATGACCTTAACGATATATATTTCGTGTATATTTTTATCTAGAACATACTGGTCAGCTATTGGCTTGTTTTGTTCATAATTGAAGAGCTTAGTGGAAGAATGTGCTAAGTGGTATTTTTGAAAAATTTAAGATTTTAGTGTCAGCGAACATGTTTTATTACCTCCTTTTTAAAAATAAAAAGTTTAAGTTTTTTCATAAACTTAAGGTTAAGTGCATTTTTTAACATTTACAAGAGTATTTTTTTAGCGTATCTTAGAGTAGAGAGAGAGAGCGAGAGAGAGAGAGAGAGAGAGAGCAAAAAGAAAACTTCAAACCTCTTTTTCTCCTTTTCACCTATTTGTTACTTAGCACGTTTTGTACTAAGCTCTTCAATTGTTGAAGTATGTTGCAATCTGATATATTAAATTCAACTAATGTGGAGTGTGATAAATTAAACTTAACACAATATATTTATTTTACATTTTTATCTAAGAACGTACTGGTATGACTTTCTTTTGTCATTGGGCTCTATTCATTCATAATTGTTGGACTGTGATTAAATAAACTTTACACAATATACTTCGTTTATATTTTTTTCTGAACACATGCTGGTCAGATTAGCCACTTGGCTCCCTTTCTTCATAATTGTTGAAGTTTGTCACAATCCGATTTCGTAATTCAATTTAATTTGCGTACTGCAAAAAAAAATAATGAACATATTTCGTTTGTATTTTCTTTCCTTGAATATACTCATGATACTTTTTTAGCCATTTAGCTCCCTTTGGACAATTGTTTTTTATTGTTAAACTATTTTTACAATCAAATATCTTAAATTAAATAAATTTAAACATTGATAAAAATGAACGGAATATAGTATTTCGTGTATCCGAGAACATACTGGTCAGATTTCTTTTTGACGTTGTTCTCCTTTTGTTCATTATTGTTTAATTGTTTTACATTACAATATCTTAAGGTAGGCGAATACCCAAAATTCCCCCAAATTCTAAATTTTTTACTATTACTTAATCTTTTCAAATTTGGTATAGTGATTTCAAATATAATGAATAATACTATTTAGGCATTTTTTAAAATTTAAATATAATTAATTTATTTTAAACGGTGTTTTTCTACTAAAAAAGGAGGTTTACTCTAACAAGTCTACCACATTGAATTTTCAAACTATAAACACTAATCATGTATCGGTGGCCGAATGGTTAGCGTACTAGCCTTTGGAGCTGCTGAGGTCGGGTTCGAATCCCGGTCAGGCATGGATGTTTGTGATAGTCAATAAATGTTGTTATTTGTCTATGTGTTATTCATTTCTTTGTGACTGTAAAATTTCTTTCTGTGTCTGTCCCACTTGACGAAAGCTTATAAGCGGTTCTCCGAACAAGCACACAAGCTGGAATATATATGTATCATACCATACCATACCATACCATACTAATCATGTGTTAAATTCTTCGTTTTGAACTGATGCATGCAATGACCCTCTAGAGTTACATACAAATTACAAAAAAAGAAGTTATTAAGAAAAATGTCAATTAGCCACAAAAAAAGGATTTTTTTCAATTAACTTACACTTGGACATTTTTTTTAAAAAAAAACTTATGTATTTACACCAGATGTTAGAGGTTCATGGCACAGATATATATTGAAATAGCATCTGTAAAAATTTTCAGGTAAATTAATGTAAAACTTTTTATATTAGAACTGTTGGCGTAAACTCCTTTTTTTAGGTGAAAAACGCGATTTAAAATAAATCAATTATATTTAAATAAAAAAAATGCCTAAAAAGCATAGTTCATTATATTTGAAATCACTATGCCAAATTTGGAAAAGATTAAAGTAATAGTAAAAATTTTAGAATTTTGGGTATTCGCCTTCTAATTCAATTAATTTAAACTGTTATAAAAATGAACTTAATGATACATATATTTCGTGTATCCGAGAACATATTGGTCGGATTTCTTTTTGTCGTTGGACTCCCTTTGTTCATAATTGTTGAATTGCTTTACATTACAATAACCTAAATTCAATTAATTTAAGAGGTGATAAAAATAAACTTAACGGAATATATTTCGTGTATAGGAGATACATACTGGTCAGATTTCTTTTTGTCGTTGGGCTTCCTTTGTTCATAATTGTTTAATTGTCTTACATTACAATATCTTGAATTCAATCAATTTATACTGTGATTAATATGAACTATAAAAATATATAATTTCCAGTATATATGCATCAATATACCATTTTTAAATTATTTTTTTTATTTAATTAAGTGGGATGTGGTCAAATCTCAAACACCAAACGTTATTTTTTCTCTCTTTCCTTTGCAATAAGATGCTTTATTGTTGATTCTAAATAGTTTAGTTGATAGTTTTATAGTAGATGCCATATTATCTTAAAATTTTATTAAAAATGTTATTAATAACTTATAATCCTGTGCTTAGCTTTAGTTTACTGACAATTTGAAATTAGTTTTTAAAAAATTAGTTTTCAAATACTGATACTGATTTTTAAAGAGGATCTTGATAGTTATTTTCTGTAATCTCACTGTCGATTCAACCTCTTAAAATTTGACTATCAGATCAATTGTAAAAGGATTTAGTAATGAAGTTACAAATAACTTCTCAATTCAAATGTTATTTATTTTAAAGTTTATTGTATTGGGTTAGAGGGTAAGTCATTTTTGAAAGATTTATTTTCTTTTCAACCTTCTTGGTATCTCTAGCTTGAATTTTAAGTATTTTTTTTAATTTTTATAATTTAAAATATTTTCTAACTAAAAGAAACATTATTCAATGCACCACCAACTTTATTTATTTAAAAAAAATGCCCCTAACCTCTTGTGACCTGGCGTCCCCACTTGGGAACATTTTTTAAAACCTCCCCAAACAAAATTAACATGTTAATTAGTTCCGAAATTGACCTGTTCCGATAGAAGAAGGTCCAAATATCAGTTTTCAGCCTTTTATTACAGGTATCAGTCATTTATTTCTATAAAAAAAGGAAGTTGAACGAGGGTCAATACGATTTTAATAATCATTTTTTTTTTAAATTTCAAAGTTTTCGAATAGTTCTTTTAGTAGTTAATTTTAAAGGTATTTTGCATTAAAAACAACGTTAAAAGAAACCATTATCTACAAACAAGTGATACGGATTTTTTTAGCAGTTATAGTACAAAAATTGTGTTTTTTCAGTGCTTAAGGGGTGTCTCTATAGTCTATTTAGCATAACTTTTTAAAAAAATGCTTTGCAAAACATACTTTTTAACATACATTTGTATGAAAAGTATGTTTAGATTAAGAATGCATGCATAGGATTTCGCTTAGGTCTTAAGAGGTTATACATTTTCTTACAGTTTTATAATTTTTTTTGTGTACAATTATTTGGTTACATTAGAGAGCCAATAGGTTACATCTATTGCCTGAAAAATAAAGTGATTGTCTAAAATCTGAAATGTAAAACGAATTTTATAAAATTAAACTTTTTTGATAAAATTGCTTGAAAAAAAAGCATGTATGGAGGATTATTCAGGTCAATGATATTCCTTTGAAAAATATCGTTTATTTAAAACTGAATTTAATGTCATATATTTATAGAACATAGTATTTCAATCTGTTATTATATATTGCCTTGAGTTGAAAAGAATTCTAAAAGATTTACAAAACTTTTGCTGAATATTTTTTATACATGTATAATTGGATTTTTTTCTATATGTTTTTAACCTTTGGTCCATTCCAGTAAAATAATTGTTAGTAAATACTAGGAGAGTGGAATATCCTGTTCTTAAATAACTTATAGTAGTAATATTTTTGACCATGTTTAATGTATAAAAAAGGTATATTATATCAAATGAAATTATATAAATTGAAAATGCATATCTTGATAATCTACATTAACTGAAGCATAAAAGTTTGTCAAATTGCTTTTAAAATAGTTCAATTTATTGATAAATTTCTATTGCGTTTAAAAATCTTTCCATTACGCTTAAAACACCGCAAAGGGTTCAGTGTTAAGATTTAAAAAAATATAGTAGTAAAGAAAATTTAAAGTTTTGAAGTAGATTAAATAATGAAAATTGGAGACATTGCTAAACTTTATTGGGATACCAGAGACCGTATAAACAACTTAAAAGATTGAATTTGCTTGATTATATTGATTGATTTTGTTTCTTCTGATTTGTTGTTTTATTTTTCTAGCATTTATCTTTTTTTTTTTTAAGTTTTGTTACTACTTCTTGCTCCTAAAATTTTCATTTTTGTTTTTTATGGATTCCAGGGCTCTTGTTATTTTGTTAACAGACTAAATATGTGAATTCGTTTCATAATAAAGCCATATGAAAGCAAAAATAAGGATTAATGAATAAATGATTTAATAAAATTTTACTGGTTTATAGATTTTTTTATAAGTTTATAGCAGAAATATCATGCACAAAAAAGTAATGCGTCCATCAAAAATCATTATTAATGAATATAACTCAAACTCAACTACGTATTTAAAAACTATTGGAAGTAATCGTTTGTGGAAAAATAAAAATGAAAAAACTATATGGATAATTTATTAACTCTATAAATTTAAAACTACATAGCTTATAACTAGGTAATCCAAAAACCTATAAGCATTTAGGGATTTAGGAAAAAACTCAACTACTTATTATAAATCTAACTGTAACAGTTAGAGGGAGATAAAAAAAAGCCTAGTGGATTATAACTCGAATTCAAAAAATCAGATGGCGCTGTCATCGCTCTCAAACAGAAACAAAATACGTTAAAGGCAGTCTCAACTCCTCGCGTCTTCCGATCTTCCGTTAATAGCCTTTTAATGCGTCTGCAACCCTTTACTCCCTCGAACCAATTTGGGAGCTGCATTTAGAACACCGAATATTATGCGCGCACTTTAGAACGTTCTCGTCTTACTCCATTCAGCACGTCTGTCCGTAACCGTCGCATTGAATTGTAACGGGGATCGCCAAACGATTTTAGCATTTGTATAAAGGGTCCCCGTTACGTATAAAGGTTCCCGTTATTCTGTTCGTATTTCGAATAAAATGAGAATCTTTTGGGGAAATGGTCGAAGAAAGTCAATGCGCCGCGGGGCCTGATGGGAACGGACATTTTGATGGATTGTTTCGCTTGGACATTTTTCGAAAATCCTTTTGAGAGGGGTGGGAATTAATTGGAGTATGTTCAGAATTCCATTTTTGAATTGGTCATCAAAATGCTCTTTATTTGTACTTTTTAACTGTACAAAGTACTGTTTGTATTATGATATAGTTTTTTTAATGTAATTGTCAATCAAATACGTCAAATCAAATTCAAACTAAATCATCAATTCAAAATTTAAAAAATTTGAAATTATTCCCTATATAATAATTTTTAAGAGCTATTTATCCTAAATGAACTGATCTAAAAGCATAATCACTTTGTTTGATAGTGATTATTTTTGTATTTATTAAAAAAATTTCTAATTGAAATGCAAATCAAAGGGGAAATATGTTAAATAAAAAATTCAATTGCTTATTGCCTTCGCTAAATAACGCCTTAATAAAATTGTAAACTATAATCTTACCAGACTAAATCTCTTCGAATGTAAAACCTTGACTTTTCTTAGATTGCTAAATTTCAATTTATATACAGGAGAAAGGGCAAATTGGAACACAATTTGTAATTTTGTTTATAAATATTTTAACAATTCAATAACGCATTTATTTTAACAATTATTAGAGAATTGCATGATATGGCTACATTACAAGCATGTACAGTTAAATTTTTTTCTTTAAAAAAGTTATCGTAAACAATGTCTAAATGTTATCCATCGCAGGACAGGATACACTTGAACATACACGGGGCAAGTCGGAACACGATCTGAATTATACTGCAGTTGTGATACAAAAAATTAAAAATATTTGTTTGATAGTTTAGGTATTTAAGACGATTGAGAAATTCAAAGAGAATGTGCTTTACTATAGGAGAGTTTTACCTTGTAAAATAATGATTATGCGTTTAATTTAATTGATACACATAATTATTGAAATAACACATTACAAACTATTATCATTACACTATTTTTATCACAAGCTATTATAAACTATTATTAGCAAACTATTATCCACTATCAAAGATTTTTGATAAAAACAACCTTATATTCATGCTTATGACTGTGTCGAATTCTGTAGTGTTTAGATTGCCCCAGCAGCCATTTGAAATGAAATACTTTAAATTCGATACCTTGAACTAAAGATTGTTAAAAAAAATTAAATTACGTAATTTAAATTACGGCACTTTAAAAAAAATAGTATTTAATTTTTAAATTGCTTTCTACGTTAAAAAAGGTTTTGTAGCATTCACTTCATATTCAATTTTATAATATTTATTTCACGGACTTAACAAAGTGTGAAAAAGTTTGAATATTTCTGATATTAAATGATGAATATTAAATGATTCTTTTATAATATAGTCGGGAATATTTAGAAAATTTTATTGAGCAAAGAATTAAAAATATATATATAAAAAACATTCTGAACAAGTAAGTTTTATCTTAAAATAAGAAAATTAAAATGTAATGAAAATTACGACCGAATCACTTAAAACTACCTTTCAATTGTTATGGATTTACAATAACCAGCGGGTGACCGAGCTCCGCTCGGAGAAAACAGGTATCGAAGCTAACTCGAAGATTTAAATTTTCAATTGTGATTTATCAAAACAATACATACCATAAGAAAATTTGTGAAACCATTGGTGAAAAGATAACCGGTTCAAGTTAATGTGACCAGATTTTCAAAATCAAAAAGTGGGACACTCCATCACCCCCCCCCCCCGGTGTGATTTTTAAGTATTTTTTTAAGCACATAATAGTCTCTTCACACAATTACACACTTGGTATAAGAAAGATAAGGAAGGCGCGTTCAACAGCGCAGCAGTGGCTCCAGACAAACAGAAACCATACTATACCAATTTGTTGATGACTTTAACTTCATTTAACAATTTCTAAAGACGTCATAGCGTTTTACAACGATTATTCATAAAAAAAGTATATTTTATTTACAATTTCCTCGTTTTCCGGGACTTTGCGGGACTTTTACAAAAAAGCGTTACTGTCCAGCCAAAAGCGGGACGTCTGGTCACATTAGTTAAAGTGCACCATTGTAAACAAAGTTAGAGTTTGGAAAGGAAACTATTCTATACAAAGGTAAAGTTTTAAAAGTCATAGGAAATGAAATGTAATTGATAATTGGCGTTTCGTTGAAAAGCAACAAAAATGTCGAAATGTGGTAAACATTCCATTTCATACTTCATTCAACTCGATAGGTATAGCAACCATACGTTAAATTATCAAGATCGCCAAAAATTGCCAATGAACAGAATAGAACTAAAATCGTCTGCTGATTGGAACTAAAAAAATATTCATGTTACCATTTCTGTAAAACTCAATGAAGTTAAAAGCAAGGTGGAATTTATTTAAATTTGAAAAATTAAAATCTTAACTAAACATTTATAGCTTAAGCAGAGGCTTATAGCTTAGCAGATGGCATCACGAAAGTAGCCATTATGGCGAACTAATGAAGTTTGAAAATATCCTATCTGTAACTCCGAACTGCTTGACCGTAGTGCTTCAAAACCTGTGCCAATCGATTCGTCGTGGCCAAAAACCCCAGACCCCTAAGTTTACCGGAGTTTATTAATTCTGGGGCGATTTTCGACTTGGGTCCAATTCCTCGTATTATAGTATAAGATAAATTAAGGTACTTTTTAATTAAATTTTTTCTCTATTACAAATTTTCACTCAAAATTTGGGTAGTTTCGTTTTTTTTTCTCGAAATTTCAATGATTATTCCTCATTTTTTGTTAAATGTATTTATAATTCGAAGAATAAACAAGTATTGTTCCTCCTTTTTAAATTGAAGCAAAATCTTTTACATCAACACACAGAATTAAAACCTTTGAAAGACATAGAATCCTCAAGTATCCAAAAATTGGTATACGTAGTTTGAATTTAAACTTTTGAATATTAAAATTAACAATTTGTATTAAATTTTAATGAATAATGCTGTAACTTTTTTGCTGTAAAAATGGGAGGGAAACTTATCATAAAATTTTATTTACATTTTGAAAATTGAACGTTCTCTGTCATTTTCTTAATTAACAACCTTTAGTCGAAATAAACGAACATTTTTTAAAAATTTCTTTCACAAATTGGATAAAAATATTTATATTTTGTTCAATTAATTTGGAGTCCCAAAAATATACAAATGCCTTTAAATTTAACCAAATCGAATGTATTCTGTCTCTTTTTAAACAAATAGTACTAACTTTCAAAAAATTCTATTTCGATGTATAAATAAACATCATTCAAAACTAACTTATATCACACGCAGCTAACTTATATCATCTTAGGAAGGTATCAACTAACTTATATCACAAAAATAAAATTACCTTTTTCAATTAAAATAAATAAGGTTTCTCATGTGAAGATTGTGGTTCAATTGCGTTTAAAAAAGTTAATAAATGGCTTTCTTTTGCTTTTTATATGGGTATTAAATTTATAAGATTTTTTTAATACTTGAAGTACTACTTCCAATCCGAAGGTTTTTCTGAGATTTTCAATGAAGTTTGGTCTAATAAAGTGGACGATGGACATAATATTAGAAAAAGTTACGTTTTTTTATCTATAACGTTGTGTTTAAGATAAAAGTTGAAGCTTTCATATAAAGGCTATGTCCATCCGCCCGTCACACACTTTCAATGCACAACCTACAAATGCTACAGTCAAGGTTGATACGTGGAAATATTCAGCACATCAGATCAAAGGACATGGAAAATTTCAGGGGAAAATATTGAATCCGAAGTAATTATATTCTTTTTTTTAAAAAAAAAGCTGCAACATTTAACAAAAAAAAAAGCACAAATACACCTTTTTTAATGTAATTGAATCACCACAGTCACTTACAACAATCGGCCCCTTAATACTTTAGTGGTCTTTTTTCTCTTACACATGTAAATTTCAATGCAAGCAGTGCCATCGTAGCAGTATTGAGCAAATGGCCTTTATTTAATTTTTGATCAACAATTTATAAATGAACTTTATTATTTTTTTGATATTCTATTAAACAACCAGAACAATTCCAGCAGGAATAGGAAGATAATCATTTAATTTGTTACACAATTTTATAAAATATGAATAACTTAAATTACTTTTCAATAATTTAAAAGTATTTTAAAAATGTCCATAAAATTACATGTTTTATTTTACAGTTTGATTGTCTTGTATTTAAATTAATTTTTTTTTATGAAAAGCTTTAAAAGATAAGTTTCTATGAACCCCTCAATTATTGATCATTTATATTGAATAAAGTAAAGCTTATATACGTAAGGTATAGACTTATACTACGAGCGTTTGTATATATGTTAGCATAAGTTTTCTATCTAAACTGATTCATGAAATAAATAAATGAAAAAATGATCCTACTGCGCTAAGCTATATTACTAACTACCAAACGATTAAAATTAAAATTTTCTTTAAATAACTTTTTTTAAAGTTTTAATTTTTTTTTTATTCCAATCGATGGTAAAACTTATCTTGATACTTTTATTAGTTGTTAAACACCAATAAAAACAGTCTTGGAAACAATTTTTACTGTGAAGTTTGCATGTTTTAAAAGAATAAACTTTCAGTATATATTTCATATCGAATACAGATATGCAAAATAAAAGGTATGTCAACACACAACTTAAATCATTTACCAAAACTTTGTAAGAAAGCTTAGTTGCAAAAATTTCCTTGTTTACAATACATGGTTTTTTTACTTTAACGAATTAAAATAGCATAGTCAAAAACACTCTTAGAATTCCCTTGAAGTATTGACTCCGTTGGTTTAATCAAATTACTTTTACAAAGTAAATTTTCTCAGCAAATGGTTTCAAACGCTCTAACAATTTTTTTTAATAAATATTTTTTAATTTAAAGTTTTTCATTTGACATCATTATAAAAATGATTTATTTATAAATTAAACAATATTTTCTAATTGATGGTATTTAATTTTAGACAACTGACTCTTCAAACTACGTTTTCATGTCTCATAAACTTGCAAGAGCGTGGATATCCCAGGCATTTTATTCCTTCATTTTAACTTTTTTTCATTACCTATGTATAAAAAATTATTTTAACGGAATAAAATACTTACAAAAACAAGTTTAGCATCTAAAAAGACAAATGAAAGAAATCAGTAAGTTTTTTAAAAAAATCGTTACTAACGGTCTTAAAACAATTCAAATAACGTATCTCTCTAATCAAGGGGAGGAGAATACACAGATATAAATAGATCGGGCTCCTCCTCCTAAAAACTAGTTGGTGATTAGTTAAAACAACTATGGGAGCAAAGAACATCTCCTAACTAATCAAAATTTGCGACGTCGGTATTGCGATACGCCTACCACGCGTGCGTTACTAAGAAATTTATTATTTTATAAACGAGTTCTAATCTGATAGGACGTGAAGTTTTTTTTTAATTTAAAATTATTTCATCGATAGCGAATGTTAAGTTTCGTGACCTTTTTGAACTTGGTGGAAACTTTGTTTAGATTTATTAGATATGAAGAGCCCAATTGCAAAACGCACATTCTCCAATGTATAACTAAGGTATTGTGTCCGGTTCTTTTATTGGCGACTGTCGATGAATGCAAATTATAATGCACGAAGTTGCCAATTACTGAATCGGACCATATATCTTAATTGTACCTTAAAGAGTGTGATTTTAGCAACTAGACTCTTCAGATAAACGTTATTTTATAGTGAAGGGATAAGATTTCGAATGATTTTTTACCATAATTAAATATGTCCTTTTCGTTTGTCAAAAGAACGATCATGCCTATCTATAACGTCATTACGTCATGCTTATCTATGACTTTATAAGATCATATGCATCCATCTAATTTACTCTACACGAAAGAAAAAGGAGTGTTACATAAACAAACGGTTTTATTTAATTATTTTAGAATATGTTTTGGTTTTAATTTTGAAAAAGAGCACTTGAAAATATTTCACGTGTAAAATATTCCAGCTTTTACAAACTTCAGTGTTTTTAATTATAACAACTGCTGTTCTCTTTATTTTTTTTGTCCAAAAATTCATCTAACTTGCTTGCATCATGGTGGTGACAGGACGCAATTTGAATATATACAACTATCTGAACATAGAGATCTTAAAATTTTACTCAAAAATTCCATTTAAAATAAAATGCCAATACTTACCTATCAATAATCATGATTCCTTTGCTACCAGATGCATAAAACAGGTGCCTCCAGCACACACATACACAACAAAAATGACACAAATATGGAAGCACTTGCAACACATACAAAAATGGGTCAGAAAACCGAAAGTTTCAGTCAAAAAACGGCTTCTCAACCCCTTCGTCCCAACTTTCACACATTCTTTTTTTTTTATTCTAAAGTTCCAAAGCACCCCTCTCACTATCTAACCACATCCGCGTTCTTTTCCCACGCGGAAATATTCAAATTCAGACGACAATAAAGGGACTTTAAAAAAAAATAAAACTTTGATACACCCCTTTTCTTGAGGGATGGAGTGAAGTAGTGTAGTGTTACTTTTACCTGTTCTCCATCATGAGTAGAAGTAATGTTTTTGCATTACTTGTGTATGTTTGTGTTTGATTTAAATGTGTTATGTCAGGATTATTTTTTTTAGAATTACATGATCTTTAGTAATTTATTTTTTTAAAAGAAAAATGACACTTCAAAATTTGAGAAAATCTAATTTTTAAATTTGAAATGAAACCATTGCGACCCAATGCTTTCAATTCTGAAATACAAGGTATGCTCAGTTTCTAACAAAATTACTTTTTATTCGTTAAACATAGTGCTGCCGGGGTAGTTGGTCGAATGTTTACAGTGTTGGGGCTCGAGATACAACTTTCTCTGGATTGAGGAGGTTCGTATCCCAGCTTCTAAAAGTGTTACTTAAACATTTGGGAAAACCGGGCTAGTTTTCCAATGGGGTAAGTTTTTCACTAGTTCTTTAATTAGAAATGATCCGTTTTGGGTCACCAATTGGCTGCTTGGTTTATGAAGAAACATGTCATATGCCACCTACAGGGATCTTTGTCCAGTTGTTGTTGGCATATTGTCGTTAAAGCCATTATTGTGATTTTTTCAACCCTTAGCTTCTTTTCGTGCTTCCATTCAAATACTTATTATGCTAAAAATAATAAAGCACAACTTAAAGGGAAATTTGACAAAACTGTTAATATTTATTTTTTTACTTAAATTTGCCAAACTGACTGAAATGGAGAGACATATTAATTGATGCAAAGAGTGAAGCTACACTAGAAAAATGTTTGGGCTGCAAACGGATCCGCTTTTAATATTCTTGACGTGCCATACAACGGAACACAAAACTTCAGACCATCCGCTCATTTGTTTTACACTGTTAAAATTTTGGCACAGGATTGCACCGGAATTCTGGAACTTTTCAGCTGCCACCAGTATTTGGAGCGTATGGATACACCACTTTTGTGGTGCATCGAAGCTATGGTTTGACCACAATATTGGTTATTTCACGCTCCTGGGGGCAGCTAGAAAGTTCCAGAATTCCGGTGCAACCATGTGCCACAATTGTTAACAGTCTAGGAAACACTGCAAGATTGAACAACATTCTGTAAAATATTAAATAGCTATAACAGAAACAGAAACAAATAACGACAGTTTTTACAAAAATAACACCCATCCCAACCCTTCTCCCCTTTCACTCATGGAACGTGACCTTAAAGAATGCAAAAAGGGGATGGGGTAAAAAAAAGGGGTGCACCTAAAAAAAGTTCCATAAAGGGGTAAAAGGAAAAGCATGCTATACTCGTCACCTGACTTCACTTCCGGGATGGGGCTTACCCCCCTCCACAGAAAAAAACGTAAGCAGGTCACCACAACTTAATCTTTTTCTTAAAGATGACGCCATTTCCTACAAGGAACTGGTGACCCGGTTCTTTTTTTCTTCTTGGGGTGCAGCAACACCCCTCTTGAGTTCAGGGTAACGTCAACCCCTTTCTTGACTAATATCGGTCACATGTTACGGTCCCACGCTCGTTTTTGTGTGCACCTTTTTAAAGTATCTGTGGTGCAAAAATTGGTGAATCATGGTGATTTTGTGGCAAGTAGGATTGTAAGATGAAATGTATCTAATGATATTTAAAAGTGCTTTTATTTTTCATTCGTAAAAGTTGGATGTCCTTTAGAAGAATTTTTATACATTTTTATCTTTCTTAGAATTTTTTAATGAAATTCATTCTGAACCTCATCATGAGAGATTTAGAGTTTGACCTGTGAAAGTGGATGACAAACGTAAAGAAAGGTAGATTTATCTCAGTACGAGTCACTTTTGCAGCTATAAACAAAATTTAACTGATAAATGTTGCCCATCGCTGCTAATGTGATTTATTTTTGTTCATATATTTTCATGATTGATATTAAGAAAGTTATTAAAGTTATAAAAAAGTGAAGTTAACGTAGATTTGTATTAACGCATCTAATTTTGTAAAATAGCAATTTTTGAAAATAATCAAAAATAAAAAATGTATTATCTCTCATTTCCTAAACACAAAAATTAGAATATCTATAAAAGCTTGAGAGATAAGCGTCTGCAACCCACGTGAGTTAATTTTCAAAAAACATACCTTATTGACAAGTTTCGAATCGATTGGATGTATTCATTAATTGTAATTATGAAGTATGTAATATCGAAGCAAAGATATTTAATTTGTGTTTTAAGACGTTCCAATACAAGGGTTAACCAATCATGAAGAATAACTGTACTTACACAAAATTCAGACTGCGAAATGCCCTGAAGACCTCCAACTGACCAATCATTCCATATTTACGTCGTACTGTATTCGTTCGCCTTCAGGGGAAAGGGGCGTGCTGGACCACGGGTCTCCAAACTCAAGTGTCTCAATGTTAATCCAATGGGAAAAAAACTATTTTCTCTGCCACATTTCTCCGGCTGTATTAAATATTTTTACAAACGGTTTTTTCTTAAATATAAAATACTAGATAACTTACAGATCTCTATCTTCCCAAATTTAAAAAAAAAAAACATTTAAACCAATTTCCAAAAAGTGGGAAGGTCGGGACCTGTAAGTCAGCTACGTTTACCACTTGAAAAAAATCCTCTTTGAAAAATATTCAATACAGCCGGAGAAATGTGGCAGAGAAAGGATTTTTCTCCATAGGATTAACCTTGATGCACTTTGCTTTAGAGACCCCTGGTCCAGGGCGCCCATTCCCCTTAAATGGGTTCGAGGGCAAGAAAAATATGATTGAACCTACGCAGTAAAATTCATTAAGGTTTGGGTGTACATATTGCACGTTTTTTCATTGATGATATTTGTCTTATCAATAAATACACAATTAAAGTAATGCGCCATTTTATTAATTGCATTCAAGTATTACAAGTTACATACCATTAAAAACTCCATAAAATTTTGTTGAAGCCTAGAAAACCGGAATCTTGCTACATAGTTTCAATATTTCTTATCGGCATCATATCGATGTGGAATCTATAAGAAAAAAGTCAAAGCTAGCATTTTTTTTTTACATTTTAAAGGGGAATGGGTGCGCTGAATAGAGGGTCTCCAAAGCAAAGTGCATCTGTGTTAAAACCAATAGAGAAAAAAAAATTCTCTGACACTTTTCTCCGGCTGTATTGAAAATTTTTCCAAACGGATTTTTTTATGTGATAAATGTAGCTGACTAACAGGCCCCACCAATCCAAATTTTTTAAAATGGTATGAATTTTTTAAAAAGAATTTGAATAAGTAATTTCACAAAAAGTATTTGAAGCAATTTCAAAAAGTGGGATCATAGAGACCTGCAAGTTACCTACATTTATTCTTTAAAAATAAAAAATACTTTTGTAAAAATATTCAAAACTGCCGGAGAAATGTGGCAGAGAAAATATTTTGTCTCCATAGGATTAACATTGAGGCACTTGAGTTTGGAGACCTCTGGTCCAGCGAGCCCATTCCACCATAAGGATAAAACAAATTCGGCCCGTTAAAGTGAAGATCAGATTAAACGGAGCCCCGCCGCCTCGGTGGCACACTCGTTAGCATTCTAGCCTTTGGAGCTGCTGAGGTCGGGTCCGAATCCCGGTCAGGCATGGATGTTTGTGACCGTCAATAAATATTGTTATTTGTCTATGTGTTTGTGTCGTCTCTTTCTTTGTGTGTCTCTTGTGACTGTATCATTTCTTGGGGTTGAATACAATAGACCTAAGGTCGCAGTGTTCGGCGAACTTGCCCCCCACCAAAGAAGTCATAAGTCATAAACGGAGCCCCATTAATGATAAATGAGCCTGATCATACGCGGGTCTCGTCTCGAAACCAAAGTGCCTCAGTGTTAACACAATGTGAAAAATATTTTCTAACCCACATGGCATGTCTTAACCTACAATAAATATTTTTACCCCCTTTTTTTTAAATGATAAATGTAGATAACTCCCAGGTCTCTATATTCCCTTTTCTTTTTAATTGTTTCAATATTTGGGGTAAAATTATTGATTGAAAATTAAAAAAAATATTTCAATAAAATGGGATTGTCGGGACATATAAGTCAGCTACATTTATTACATAATTTAAAAAAAGAAACATTTAAAAAAAATATTCAATACAGTAGAAGAAATATGTCTTTTAACCCTTTCAGTCCCAGTCATGCTTATTTGGCAGCATCATGTTTATGAAAAGAAACATGATGATGCCAAATGGCATGACTGGGACTGAAAGGGAAACACTTGTGCATCATTGATAATCACTGAGGCACTTTGATTTGGAGACCCTCAGTTCAGCGACTCATTCCCTCTTAAGAGTTAGTCTGCTGTAATTGATTGCTGGCAACTAAACGCTGGTATCTCACAACATCTAGTCTAACATCTGTTAGATGATATAAGGCACCAAAGAAGTGCCATAAAAAATATATTTTCAAAAATAAACCTGAGGAAAGTTCATTTTCAAGGTAAGACCAACCCCTTTCATTCCTAATATAGGTCACATGTGAAAAAGATTTGCTTGTGGTCCCACGCTAGTTTTTACATGCACCCTTTGAAGAAGTGGAAATAGTGTATATGTTTGGTTGAGGCAGATATCGGTGAATCAGGGAGAGACAGGTTAGTCCTAAATATGGAGACTAATCAGTGCATTTGTGGAAAGGAGAGGATAAGTTTTGAAAGGAAAAAATTTTGTTTCTTTATTAATCTGTATAATACAAAGATACACACACTTCACAAAATTGTTGAGTGTTAAAAACTTTGACATTGAATTGAACAGAACAATAAAGTTACTTGTACATATCTTTGAAATCCTTCTGTATAACATCCATTTTGCATATTATTATTATTTTTTAATGTGTATTGCATATTTTCTTGGCACTTTTATGGGTTTCAAACAATCTCTATATTGTAATTATTATTTTTTGTTTTTGTTAATAAAAAAAATTAAATTGAAAGTTTTCTGGAGTTTAAATTTTTTTTCTTAAAGTTGTAGCCCTTTACTTCAGAATAAGATTTTTTTTTTAATTTAACGATCAAAAGTTACTTGAACGGCAATTTATTAAAAGATTATGTGTTGGCTATATGCACAAAAAGTTTAATATTATTTTTAAATCAAATATTCTAAAGAAGTTAAAATGAAATATCTCTGTAGAATGCCATATTAATTAATAGCATTGAAGTTAAAATTAGTGACTTCTAAGTGTCATAAAGATTCAAAAATTTGCATTGAGTGTTAGGGGGGGGGAGGGGGTAATATTAAAAAAAACCGGATATTTTTGTATAAAAACGGCAGGAAGTAGTCAATTTAAATTCTTCTAAAATTCACTAAATTTAAGTTTTTTTAATGATAATAATAAATTATTGTTTAACATTACTTTATTACTCCTTTAAAACTAGAGTGACTTCAGTTAGATTAGAGTGGGTTTGGTTTTTGTTATAATTTAAAAATTACTAGTTGCATAAAATGTATAAGTACGATAAGTATAAGTCAAGTTATTTTACAAGTAAAATTAAAGTAAAATCAAGTAATTAAAACAAGTAAAATTAATAAAACTTAAAATCAAGTTTTCCGAGAATACTTAATAATCCTTCCCCCAAACTTATTAAATTTTCTTAAAAACCAGAGCTAAAAAAACTCCAGAAGAAAGTTCCTTTTCAAGGTAACTCCAACCCTTTTATGCCTAATATAGGTCACACATGTGAAGCTCCCTAGCGGTCCCACGCTAGTTTTTATGTGCACCTATATTTAAGAAGTTGAATGGTGTATGGATAGGGGAAATAGGTAGTACTAAATTTTCTAACTTTCCCAACATCGTGACACAAAAACTACGTGACAGTAAAATACATTGGTTGAAGTTTTTCTTATTTCCATTGCCATCTTAAGATATGAAGTATTGCTACTCAACTACACTGTAAAAATATCTGTAAATTTACGGCACATTCTACCATTATTTTTTACATCACAGTGTTGTAAAGTTTTTTTTTTTACAAACAAACTTAAATTCACAGCACAAGGTGATGGCAGCACTTTTACCATCGCATTGTGATGGTAAATTAGAGGGAATTTTTTTACAACTGTCAATTTTTCCAATAACACGCTAAAAACGTCAATGTTTTTTATACAAATATTAATTTGTTTTTATAAATTAAAGTTAAAAAAATTATGTCTTTTATATAAGTAGTTGCAAATAAAATTTGGCTGATAAAATGATTTGGCTTTGAAAATATTAAAACATTGTAAACATAATAATTAAATTTCGATGTAAGTAAACGGAACAACTATACTAACAAACTCCCATCAAGGACTAACATTTTATGCATAAAACGAGGACGCCCCTTCTATAAATCCCGAAATTCCTTTTTGAAATGTCATCTTCTCTTTCGCCTCCGTAAGGCAAATGCCCCCTCTCGATGAATTACTCTTTAAAATTCGGGGTTGTTCCTAAGTAATATGTTTTGAGACCGTTGCAACTCCTTAGTGCCTCACAGGGGTGCAGTTGCTTCTCGGTTTGCAACCATTATGTCTTGCACACCAGGGGCGCAAGGAATGCTTATGGTATATCATAATAACAGTTGTGTGTGGTGCTTGTTATTTTGCAAGAGCATTCCGGGCCAATTCCATGCAAAATTATTCTTTCTGTAGTGTAAGGCACGTGTAAATGGTGATTATCACAACAACTTTTCACATTATATGAAACAAAAAAAAAAAAGGAGCAACTGATCTACACTTATTGCACTTAAATAATGAAACGTGCTTTGCTTAGTTTGATTTATTTTTCAAATTTAAAAATCTTTTTTAGATTGTGACTTGCACTACAGTTACATGGAAGGCCATATAAATAATAAAAATTAAAAATTCCATTCCAAATAAAGAACGACTCTCCCTTTTAAAAATAAATAATTTTTGTGTCCGAAACCGATTTTCAGAAAAGATAGGTGATAAAAGCGTAGATTAACTAAGATGATGAAGATGGTTAAAACCTTACACCTTGAAGTCCTTGAACCCTACTAGAATGCAGTGAAAGTCATTTTATTCTAAAAGGAATAGTTCGGATATATGAGTAAGGAAGAACCTAAGAACTACATTCTAGACATATCATTGTCTATTTATCATATTAGACAATTATCATGGGAAGACAATACTTAACAGGAAACTGAATACTTATAAGAGTAGTCTCTTGCACACTGTAATAAAAAAAAAACTCCCACTAAATTTCCTTCACAGGTGATGGTAAAAGTTCTCCCATCACCCTATACTGCACTTTTTCACATGATTAACATTGCAACACATAACATTACAACACTGCAATGCTGAAAAAATAACCGCAAAATTTGCTGTACAATTACAGAAACCTTTTATAATTCATAATAGACTTCAGGATGAGATGCTAGAAGAATACCTGCAAATAGATATGCGAAAAGTTCGGATTTGAAAGAAAAATTACAAGTTACTCCTCAACATTATAAACAACAGATCTAGACAAAAGCTCCTCACTTCTTCATGATCTTATCAGGGTGGGAGAGAAACAAACAGGAGCGAAGAGACGCAAAAGACTGCTTTTAATTATTCTTCAGGAGTGCGGGCATAAAATAGAGTGGGATGAGACGTTTTTCCCGGTTTTCTCTTTCGGGAGATCTAATCAATTCGCTGCTGGGGCTTATGTCATTAGAGGCCCGCTTTTCCGACCCATTTAATGGCCTCTTCTCCTCGAAGTTCGCCCGAAAAATCTCCCGTTTTGTGGATCGTGTAAGTGTTCTGGAGATTTTGTAGGGGGTAGGGAAGGGTTGGGTTAGTAAATTAAGCATTGCATGCGGAGTTAAGTCAGTTGGAAGATATGTCTGCTTGTTATGGAATACATAACTTAGATTATCGAGTAGAGCAGATTTTCTTATTCGTAAAAAAGGGGTTTGATTCAAATATTTATAAAGTAAAGCAAATTTCGGGCATATACAAACTTTATGAAACCGGATTATCACAAGACTGGATTCATGGAAATAAAAAAAAATGGTCAGGCATAAAATGAAAGTTTTTAAGGTATGATACGCTTCCTATTTTCTCCTAGAATATTTAATCAACATCCAGGTATATTATGTACTCTACGTAATACCAGATCAGGCATAAAAATTTGTCCATGCATGAGTTATAAATTGCATAAAAAAAATTCTTCATGAACAACTAGAAGTGTAATACGCCAAATTATTGCGTTATTAATAAAGAATAGGTTGTTCTATCAAAATTCTTTTTTCTGCCATTTGAATACTTCTTAAGAATAAGTAATTAAAATGTTCTGCTCGAATTAACTTCATTAAAAATAAAACAATTCCTGATAACTATCAAATGAAAAATATCCACTAATTTCACAATATTTTATTTTCCACTAACTAACCCTTTTGGTATGCTTAGCTCTTCAGGTTACAAAATTCGCTGCGGGCCATCTTATCGATGCGCAACGGACGATCAATAGTTTGCCACCGGAAGAAAATTAACGATTAATAAAAATGAAAAAAGGAGGAGAGAAACTACTCAACAAATGCCTCCAACCCATCTAATTAAGAATCGCTAATGGCATCTGTAATGTCCACGCCACAGCTGCCGAGCCCCCACCCACCTTCCTAGCACTTTTCTAACTCAGGTAGCCGACTACTCAACTCAACTTAGCGCGCCAAAAAATCGATATATCGTTCGTGGGAGTGACGTCAACGACCGATGGACGAAAAAGACGCCAAGTGACATAAAAAGATCGCCAATCTTAAAAACAGAAATCGAATTCAGTTTGAAGTAACGGATTCTTTTATAAAATAATGTGAAAATATTATAAATATCAGTTACATTAAAACTTAATGGGTGTATTAAGGGATGACAATGGATTTTAATATTATATATGAAGAAAAATTCACTATATTTTGATGCCAAGTTGGCGATTTCTGTTGTGGTGTGGTGTAGTGGGTGGAGCGAATGTTTCAAGAGCACGTTTTCTTTTGGGATGCGTGGATCTTGGGCGTCAAAGGGATGGTAATGGGACAAAATATCGCGGCCGAAATATCGCGGGCCAAAATATCGCGGCCGAAAGCGGCCGAAATATCGCCGGCCGAAATATCGTGCGCCCAAAATATGCACGATATTTCGGCCGGCGATATTTTGGCCGCGATATTTTGGCCCGGGATATTTCGGCCGCGATATTTTGTCCCCAAACCCAAAGGGATTGTTACAGCAAAATACAGGAAATTTCTAGTTCTTCAAAGGTTAAAAACATCAGAGAAATTGTGAGGGATTATGCTTCTGATTAAAGGTTATTTTTTTTCTTCTGTTTTTATTTTCGATTAGGTTCGGATGGTTCACATATATTTTGTTGTGGATGGTACATATTATAAAACATCATTTCATAATCATACATCATTCATAATCATACATACCAAAATGCATATTTTTTTTATCAAAATAAAGAAAAATAGTGTACAGTTTGAAGCAAAATTTTTATTCAATCTTTAAAGAGTATGTGGTGAAAAAAAAGTATGGTGTTCTTTTTCAAGGGCCATAATTGTCACATCAAGTCCATATATTTGCACCCATTCGATTATTAAAAACATTTCAAAGCAAAAATTAATTTTAAATGAAAAAAAAATAGAACCCGTAATATCATGCCAGAATTTTGGGGTGCATAAGAAGTAACGTTTAAGTGGATAAATGCCAAGGTTCTCTCATAATATAATTACGTTAATTTACAGGATAATATTCTCAAAATTTTATTTGACATCCGAAACGTTTTAGTAGAAATTGATAGAAATATTACTACCGAATGAAAACATTGATAATAATATTTTTATTCGTTTCAACTAACCACATTTTGGATGTCAACAAATCCTAAAAATTGGCTAGGCACTGCAAAAAACATTTATGTATCCAGTTTTGTCCAAATTTTTTTCTAGCTTATTTAGAAGTATATTTATTTTAGCTTTTTAAAAAGTGTAAACACGTGTTACTTATGTTTTTGCTCGTTACGGAATATAAATAAGTTAAACTCGTAAAATAAGCATATATCATTCCATAAATTATAACTTTTTAATTTGTTTTTTTTTGTTATAAATAGGAAATAATAGGATAAACTTTTAATAATTCCAAACTTGTAAGTAAGCAGTAATTTTAGAAATTATTGAATACCTATCTAAAGACTTAAAAAAATTGCTTTATTTTTGTCCTAATAAAAAAAGTACTGATAGGGCTTGCTATAAAAAATTATAAGTCAAAATATGGTATCTAGAACTTTTTAAAATACTTAATTTAAAAACACACTTCAAAAGATTATCTGTTATATTACAGAAATTTTCTGGCAGCACAGTTCACAGACAAAATGTGTCTTTTGAGAAATCGAGGTGCACATTTACAGTAAATTTCTGGGATCATAAAACAACAAGAAATCTATAGGCAAACTAATAGAAATATTCTCTTTAGTAAACGATTTTTTTTTTTGCAGAGCATTTTTTACGCAATACAAGTTATTATTTCTGACAGTTTTTTTAACTATTAAATATATACATAGCTATCTTCTAAAAATGTATAATCTGCATTTATGTAACTTAGCCGATTTTTTAAAATTTTAATATAAAATGATAATTTATCAACCTAATACTTATTTTAAAAATAAAGTGAACTATCCCAACCGCCCTCTATAAATTAACTTAAAAAAAATCAAAAATAACAGGGTAGACATCTTTTTCTACCCTTTAGAGCAGTGGTTCTCAAGCGGTGGGTCGCGACCTCGGGTCGCGAAGGGATCCTAGGGGGGTCGCAAAAAGCTTTTAAAAATAAAAAAATATATATTTAAGCAACGTTTTATACAATAGTTTTACAACTAGAATGGAAGAAAAAAAAATCACCACACTTTATTTTACTCTATATCTTGGTTAATTTACATTTCAACTTGTAAATGTTATTATTACATAATTTTAATTCTAATACGGTTACGTTGTATCTAGCTAATGAGAAACTTGTGCTTGTTGGAACTTTTCGGAGCCTTTTAAATTCGCAACATAAAGGGAAGTTTTCAAAATTAGATTTATTAACTTTAGCAGCATAAACATTCAGTTTCTTTAAGGTCCATTAATTTTGTCTTGGGTTTTTATTATTGTTATATTTCGACCTTGTTGGTGCTCAGCTCATTTAGATGCAGAAATATGTCTGCTAAGTTGAAACAACCAAGGTTTGGAGCTAAAAAAATCCGGCCAATTCTGGTTTAGCATCTTGTTAAAATATCAGCATTTGAGACGCAGCTCAATAACTTGTTCAAAACCTTCCCTCGGGACAGCCATCATAAAATAAATAAAAAATACCCAGATGTAATAGTTAATGAAGAGTACCGCATGTGTAGGACGGGGGGGGGGGGGGGGCTGGGGTCGCGAAGATATTTTGTGGCATTAGGGGGTCGTCACTTACAAAAGGTTGAGAACCACTGCCTTGGAGTTTCATACTTAGAGATCTTTGGAAACGTGTTTTATTTTTAATTTATTTGGCTAGTATAGGAATTTGATTAAAATATATTACTCGCAAATCAAAAGTTATTTAGGTTTTGTTTGAAATTTTCGATATCCTTATTCGGAAAAAAAATAGTTTTCTTTTGATTGAACAAAACTATTTCAAAATGAATAATGATGCTTCCTTATTTTTCAGAAAGCTCACCGCATGTTTAAATTCAAACTGAGGCTACTAAGAAGGGATTCTCAAAATGGTAAATATATATTTAAAAATATATATTCGATTAACAATATCAAGACTGAACTTAATTGTGGCGCAATCGAAATAAGTCAGCCTATAACCAGTTACAAAATATATTGTTAATGACAATGCATAAACCTTTTAAAAATACCAGTTAGAAAGAGTGAAAGTCTTGATTTACGTCACACGCAAATGATCAAAAGTTTGGAGGTCGCAAATAACGTATACAATAATAAAAAAAAAATAACAATAAACTATAGTCCAAAATGTATGGGTTCACTTGCACGCTAAAACAAACACTTATTTTGATTTAAACTACTTTTAATTTAAACTTTTATTTTAATTAAAACTATCATTAAATTCTTAACAAATTTGAAATTCTAGAAACTGATGTAAACAGAAATTACTTAAAAAATAAAAATAACAATGATTTTTTTGGAGAGAAAATATTTTGTTACAGAAAAACTTTCACTTATTTAAAAAGCACTTGCATTTCTGAAAAAAAATTCCGAGTATCAGTTTGATTGCATGAAAAGTGAAGCATTTTTCAGAGTAATTAACAATTTAAACTACTAGGTAATTTTAAAAAAGAAAATAGTTAACCTTAAGCCATGTGTAAAGAAAAAGCCCAATTTATACGTTAGCCTGTAACTATTTATGTTACGATTGTAAAAAAATTGTTACGCAATATAATACCCTTTTGAAGTTAAAAAAAGACTTTTATTGCGCTTTTTTGAATGAATGGCGCAAGAGTTATATAGTAAGAAAATCAAACAACGTTTATTTTTAATGGCATTTATTTATACCACCATACACTACACAGGCAATAAATGCTTAACTTTATTCAGAACTTTTCTAATTATACTAACACAGTTACACGAGTATTACGACTTCTGAGAGTAATTTTAAAAGTTTTCAAAGACAAGGCGATTTAAGAAAAGCACATTAACTTAATTTTAAAAGTAGACTCAAACGAACACTCTAACCCGCACATAACACCGAAAGAGTCTTAAAAACAAAACATAAGGTAATTTAAAATAAAGTTAATTAAGTTTCTGCACTTGGGGCAAAAATTTATAATTAAAATCACACTCAGAGTGTTGCGGATTTAGTTTGCGAAATATGAAATCGTTCTTACATACCATTTCAGTTCCTCACTTGAATCGTAATGTGAAAATACTTTGCTAGTGTAGTTTAAAGAAAAATCAACAATTTAGATAAACTTTTGCGAAGTAAATAATTCAGTTAATAATAATTGTTTTACTAATGATAAATAGTTCTCTGCTATATTGCTATTTTAATACATTCAGCTAATATTTTATTATGTTATATAAATGTTATAATAAGAAATAGTTATCTTGTTATTAATATAATAATAATTAATATTAATAGTTAAATGTATTTATTATTCGCAAATAAATTTTTTTATCAGAATATTTTTTTCTTTAAACGGAAATTTCAACTTTACAAGAAAAGACTTAATCATGAAGAATTATTATTTTTTTAAAATACATTTTATTCTGTACCAGTTAAAATTTTCTATTGAATGCCAAGTGTAGGTTACCGAATTGAAGAACAATTTGATTTGGATTTGAAAGTTACATAAATTGCCCGTTGGTCTAATAAAATTCTATGTAAAACTAAAATAAACTTCATTTCTAAAGCATAGAGAAGAAAAAAAGCATACTAAGTTCACTTTCACTGCAAAAAGTAAAATAAAGAGATAATTTTTTTTAAATAGTAAACTAAGGTTTCTTTTAAATAAAAAAATACTTATGTTTAAAATGTGTGATGTAAATTTAATGATGCAGAGTAAAGAGAAAAATTGAAATATATTTTTAATGAAAAATTATTGGAAGCTTGGTATGATTCGGCAAACATAAAATTGATTCGACAATTTGTTTTTACTGCAAGATTTTAAAATTTAAATTTTAACGAATTTACATTAAATAAAGTTTAATTAAGGTTAAAGAACAAATTATGGTGTATGTAATAATGTGGATGTTATTTTAGCAGCAAAGAGTCTTTAAAATTGCAAGTTCTTTTTTTTAAAATTAAATACAACCCTATACAGTTGGTTTAAGTAATTTCTAGACAAACAAGTTGGTTTGTTACAGAATCTGTCACTTACACCGCTACCACACAACATTTTACGCTCAACACAGGAAACACACTAATACCTCAAAAAGATATTCGCCAAACAGGGCCTTTGGCTAGTTCTAATTCAAACTTTTATAAGCAAAAACTAATAATTTTCTTTAATCTTCTTTTGCAGATTTGATAATTAATCTGTCGTTTTCTAATTTTCTTGAACTTTGAAGAATAGTGATGAATTTTTTTGATAAATATCTTTTTGCAGTCACGAGTTTACATTTCGAAAAATAAATTAGTGAAATTGTTGCTTTAAAAATATAAGCGAAATCGAAATTGTTATGCATCTTTCTTCCCAAAAATAGAACGAACCATCAAAATAACTTTATTGTGCTATTACAACAATCCAAATTGAATTATTACACAAAAATGAATATTTTCTTCAAGAATTTTATTTTTATTTTAAATAAGTTTCTCGTACGTTTGATTTCATGATAACAGTGAAAATATATAGTAAAAATGGAATTCGCATGTTATTTCAATGTAGATTAAATTTTTAGTTATTTAAATTTTAAATGGACTTCTAATTAAAATTTTTAAATGAAATTTGGAATGTAGCCTAAACTGATTTTTTTTCTTCAAAATGACGTATCCCACTTGTTTGTGAGACTTGCGGTTCGTTCTGTGAAAGTGGGTGACGGACAGACAGATAGACGGACAGACGGACGGACAGCACGATCATAAAACCTTCCACTTTTTACTTTATAAACGTAGTGTGGAAGCTAAACTGAAACATCCCATTTCAAATCACTGAATGATAAAATTTGTTGAATTTCTTTCAGTGAACGTCCATGGGTGCTCTAATTAGCTAAAAAGAGTTAAAAAGAAAAATACATGTCTCATAATGAATTCAAATGGAGTAGTCACTGTCAAATAGCTTGGGGCAATATAATTATACACTTGTACACAGTTTTGTTTTTGTTCATTAGGAATGCTTTAGAGTCTTCAGACCCTGTTAATCAATATACAGTAAGTTCATTTAGGAGTTTTGAAAAAAAATCAATGCATATTTTTTCACAAAAGTACAGCTTAAGTAAATCATCAAATTCACAATTCTAAAAAAAATTACAATGACTGTTGCTTTCAATAAAATATACTATTATTCATAATAAATATTTTTTTAACTTTTATAATGCAAGCAATTGATATAACATTAGAGTCTTTAGACCATGTCAATCAATATATAGTAAGTTCATTTAGGAGTATTAAAAAAATCAATGCATATTTTGTCACAAAAGTATAGGTTTAGTAAATCATCGAGTTCACAATTCTAAAAAATTTACAATGACTGATGCTTTCAATAAAACATACTGTTATTCATAATAAATATTTTTAAACTCGTATAATGCAAGTAAGCAATTGATACAACATGATTTTTTCATTTGTTAAGATTTCTAGTGTGTAGGATTTTTGTTTAGAAATTACACCTTCTTTCAAAGTATCTTCTTGTAGGTAAAAAAGGTTTTGTGTAAATAACCTTAGAAGAACGGAATATGATATTTGGTTGCACGTCAATAGTCTCCAAGGATGTAATATAACATTTTTAATCTCTTTTTGTACTAGTAAATTTTATACGAGTTTAGCAGCTCTCAAACACAAGAGATTATTTAATATTTTTGAAGGCATTACATCACATTTCACTGTTAAAAATGGGTTCTCAATTTCGAGAACAATGTTCTCATTTTTGAGAACATCATAGGTTCATAATAGCTCCGAATACATTGTTCTCAAAATTGAGAACATGCTTTATTCGAATAAGAGATCATGCATGTTCTCATTTTTGAGAAAGCATGTTCTCGTTTTTGAGAAAGTATGTTTTTATTCTAAAAAACCTCCAGTCTCATTTTTGAGAAAGCATGTTCTCGTTTTCGAGAATCTATGTACTTATTCCAGAAAACTCATGTTCTCATTTTTGAGAATATATGTATTCATTTTTATCAATTTTTTCTTCGTTTTGAGAACAAACTGGCTGTTCCATGCTTAGTATTTACAAATATTTATCATCAACTGCCAAGATGGAAAAATAATTGAACGTTGCCAATATGTAAAACACTATAAAGAGTTTATTTGTTCATTAAAAGAAGTTAGATACACAAGTTTCATGCTTATTATATATTTATTCATACCATATTCAATATATATACAAAAGACATTAATATATTTTTTAATCAATAAAATTTAGAAATCAGGCAAAATTGAAAAATTAACATAACAAAAAATATCCAATTACAATATTAAAACAAAAGGCATAAAACATAACTTATCATCCAACAGATAAGATCTGACACTTAATGGTTCTGTTACTTACATACAATCAGGGATATCACCCCATGGCAATATATATGGTTCACTTCAACTTTTGAAAGTTACAGGCTAATTCCCTTCTTGATAGACATGACATAAGACAACTTTCTTGGCTCTTAAAAAGTACTTAATGTTAATTGACTGTTAAAAAATTGCCACGGGGTGATGCACATAAATGTCTTGATTATAAAAAGCACTGAAATTTTCATTCAAGAGAAAATACTTAAAATTAATTGGGTTAAAACATGCCGTGAAGGACATGACAAAATTGAGACAGATTTTGAGTGGACTTTATTACCATTTGCTCTTAACTGGTATGCATTTCAAGTCTAGAACTTTTTCAGAATCAATATAAGATTCAGATGTGCCAACCAGAAAGAAAACAATTAAGAAATTTATAAATAGTAAAATATAAAATATTTATTAGCGTGACGGACAGGTCAAAGTTTGATGTTCTATATTTCACCTAAATTTTAAATTAAATTTTCGAATTTTTTACGAACTGTTTATTTTGAGGCATAAAAAGTGAAAAAGTTTCAAGAATTTTTGCCTAGCAGATCTTGTTTACAATAAAAAAGCTGAAATTTAAAAAATTATTTCCATGGCGCATTTTCATGGAATCAACCTACATAGTTCTCGTTTGTGCTAAATGACACCAAATTCATTGTTAGTACAGCAGGGTTTGCTTTTTAAAGAAATATACTGAGTATGATCATTTAAATCATACGAGTTTCGGATATGCAATGGCAAATAGTTATATAGGTCTTTTACATTAATCAATGAAACACTTCCAGTGGATGTAACTACATATGAATGGAAATGGTAATCAAAACCATTACACTTAAACTCATTATATACAATATAAGCATTTTCATTATATAAAAATAAATCACAATTTTTCCAAATAACAAAATATCATCATCACAATCAATAAATACAGTCATGTGTTTCGAATATACAGTTCCATTATAAGAAAAAGCTGCAAATCAATAAATCTGTAGAATCATTTGTAATTTCAAGGCTTAAAAGTAGATCTCGATACCCCAATGTGTTTATCTTAACAATCTTACTATAAATATCGAATCTAAAGATGACTGAAGGGATACTGACAAGTCTTCAATAGTGAAATAAACAAATCCTAATTTATGGACACCTGTATGGGACCCAAGGGGATTGACAAGCTCAACTTCATCAATGTAGAGCTCTATTACAACGGTATCTAAAGATGTAAATATAGAGTTTCCAAAATAATACAAACCATCATAAATACTTCGTAAGCAATGGTCTCTAGTAGTTTTTGCTAATTTATATTCCTCAAGTAAGTCAGGAAACCCATCTATCGATACAAAATGTGTCAGCATATATCAACAATTGAAATGTACTGACATGTATCCTGTTTAAGAACTTGAAGTGGGATTCATTTTTAGTCTTTGGCTCATCCCTAGTACCCAGCACAATTGAGGTGGGTTCTAAATATCGACGATTTTCCTTAAAAAAAGTTATAAGTTTATACTTAGTATCCAAGTTTCCCATAAAATTCCCATAATCATCAAATTTTTGTACGATTGATTCTGCATCTTTTTTATCTATTTGTTTATCGTGAATGAGCCTCATTGTTTCATACTTTAATTCTGTCGTAGCATCAGAAATCAATTCAGAAGTACTCTTAATAGACGATACAATGTTACTGAAAGTACATGATGCTTTACTGCAATAGTTCAAAACACTCTCCTGGAAATCAATTTTTCTAATTTCACTAACATTGTCTTCAATGTCAGCTGCAATAGTTTCATGAACCACCTGAACTGCTGCTGGAGCTATAGTTATTTCATTAATATCAAGTTGGGAAGAATTACTGGGATTAATAGAAATTTTATTATGGTGACACCTGTTTAAATGCCTTTTATAATTAAATAATTTATTAAACTTTTCGTAGCACGAGTACTGGGATTAATAGAAATTTCATTATGGTGACACCTGTTTAAATGCCTTTTATAATTAAATAATTTGTTAAACTTTTGGTTGCACGAGTTGTGATAGCAATTATAAAATTCTATTGATGGATGACGATTCCTAATATGATCAGTAATGGGAATGAAAAAAACTCTTAAAATTAACTCCTGCCATATTGCAGCTATCTATTTCTATTAAAACCAGAAGGCATTTTAAAAGCTCTACATTTATAAGGCTAAATTTTAAATTTAAGCACAAAAGTTAGGAGCTTTAAGCCAATATAAACAGTCGTTTTTTTAATTCAATCACACAAGATGGTAATTGTTTTACCCCATTACACTGATAAAAACTATCATTCAAAAAATGTCATACATTTTGGCAATAAGGGGGAAATTAAAGATTAAGTATCAAAATAAAGCATAAATCTACTGCCTTTAGCAGTGAATTTGTCTCTTGTCCTCCAGGATGTATGGGTGGGCTGGAACTTTTCACCAAGGGCCAGGATAAATGGCTGTGTTCTTTCCCCACCAAGAGTTCTCCCTTCCATCACAAAGTCATCAATTCCAGCTCCTACCTATAACACATATAATTGTTTAAATACGAGCTGCATTAATACTAAGATGTACGAATGATTTACAAAATTTCAAAATGTACATTAAATATGCGACTTAAATGGAGAATATAAGGATACCTCTCTTTCATACCAACTTACTAGTTGGAAATGGACCTCAATAAGTGTTTGAAAAACCGTTCACATGTGAATAAATGTATATAATGTCATATTTAATATCTAATTAATATTCTAGATAATAAAAAATATATAAAATTTATTACTTTACACACTTTCAATTTAATATCTATGTTTATGAAACTTTTAGTCATTTTTAAAAAATTTCGACTTTATGTAAAATCTTTTAATCATTAAGCAATATTAATGTGTAAACTAAAGCACTATTAATGTGTAAACTAAGTAAATATGATTTTTAAAAAGGTTCGAGTTTTCTGTATTTAGTAAACAGAGGGCATATTCATGCAATTTTTTTTTGTCTTATTATAAATAATGCTTGGAAACATACAATTCACATAAATGCAACTAATTTTTGTATATGTTTTTCATTTTTGCTAGGAATGCAAATGCACAGAATACCAAATTTGGGCGAATACAGAATATTCGATCTGCCTAAACCAATTTTTATTTTTTGTTAGATCTAAGTCAGCTGTAGTTGTTATTCATCTATTTACATAAACATACAAGTACAAAATCACTCAATTGTAATAAAATATGTTTAATTAAAGCAACATACTTTTAAAGTAGAACTCGTTTGCTTTTAAAAAATACCTTTTAGAAACTGTTACTTGGTAAAATCACAACACAAAAACAGATGAATCCAGAAGAGTGAAAATGAGAAAAAAAAAACAAGGCTTACAATATTATTAAAATATTTATATTTCAGTGAAAAATTACATTTGTGATATAAATGGTAATTATCTTTTTGTTCCACTCACTGTTACTGTTTCCATTTAGATACTTGTTTATTTACGACTTGAGTAAATTTTGATTTAACATTATAAATATATTTAAAACTCGAGTAATTATCGGAAAAGAAAACCAGTCCTGTTTGAGAATTTTTTTAGGTTTTAGAAGATGATAACATGAAGAAATCTGAAAAATAAAATTCACTATTGGGCCGAATAATAAAGCTATTCGGCCAAACCTAATGCTCGGCTAAAGTAGCCGAATACTGAATGGTAACCGAATATTCGGTGCATCTCTTATCCCCAACATTAATTGCAATAAAGTCCTTTGAACTTATACAGTAACACCCAGTCCGATGGGAGAAATTGGTACCTTCCTGGGTTGTAAATCTGACAACCCTGCAAGAATAAAAGGTATCTACTACTTACTTTCTGTTGAAGGTTTTAGTTGAATAGTTGATCATCACCAAATCCTCAGCTTTTTGTCCACAGTTTCGGGCTTGTATCAGGATCCAAAAGATCAAAGGACTCTTCGTCGATTCCCTCACCTATAGAAAAACAGAGCATTGTTAAATACACGGCTGAAATTTTAATAAAAAAACCTATCCTTAACAAAAAAGGATTTCAAACATATTCAAAGAATCATGTTGACTTATGAATTTCTTGGTGGACCTCAAGTCTATTGTACTCAACTAAGGTTGCACCGAATACCAAATTAGGCCAAATACCGAATATTCGGCCTGCATAAACCAATTTTTATTATTTTTTTGTCAGATCCAAGTTGTATTTAATATTCATTAATTTTTATTCAACATAAACATAGAAGTACACAAGCGCACAATAATTTTAATACAATAGAGCTATTACATTTGAAAGAAACACAATAAAGTAGTACTTGTTTGTTATTAAAACAAGCCTTTTGGAAAGTGTTTGAAACTTGGTAAAATCACAACACGAAAATATGAAAACTAAAACCGAAGAATTTAGATCCGATGTAGAATGAAAATTAGAAAAAAATAATAAAGCAATGGATTACAATATTGTTATACAATTAAAAAATTTATTTTTAAAATCTTTTATGGAAAAAATTACAATTCTGATCTATAATATAGTAATTATTGGTTCTTTTAAAGCTTTAAATAGACATGTTTATTTAAAGAAACATGAGTTATAGCTTGATTTACCATTATAAATAACAAAAACAAGAATTAATCCTTCACCGGCATTTAGATACTTTTAAAGGCCCACATGGACAACTTTTTTATTGCTATACCAACAGTAAACACCTGCATCACATTGAAGATGGCGATTTGGCGATTTTTTTTAGACAATTTTATTGTCTAATTTTTTTTACAACCGAGGGCAATACATGTAGTCGATAAAGCCCGGTCGAGGCCTACTTGCTATCACGACTATATTTCAAAAAAGAAACAAATCCAAGACACTAGAGTAATAAAATAACATCGCAAATAAAATGAGATACGATTTTATAGACGTAAATGCACTGAAACCAATCTAGCCAAGCTCATAAAATAGGCCTAACATTTAGAATTTTTTAAAAACAAAAGTAAAACATGGTAAATTTATGCAAACTTACTTTCAAAGTTCTCGAAGTAGTCTTTGAACTTCCATTCTTGCAGCAGTTTAAACATTTCCATGCTTCTTACAGAATTATTAAACAAAAATAAAAATACACGTTGTCTCTTTCCTCTCCGGCTCGGCTTCTGTGCTGTTGTTGGTTGGTTGGTATACATATATTTTCAGGCTTGTATGCTTGCTAACAGAGCCGCTTATAAACCTTCGCGTCAAGACAGTCACAACACACACACTCGCATGCACACATATACATGGCAGATGCTGCCATCTATTGCGCGCCACCTCCACAATTTAGACATGCCTGAAGGGAGGGGAAATAGTCTCCAGGAACCTATACCAGTAGGAAACTGCTCAATGACAGCCCACAGGACTTTCGGACCCAACAGATTTAAGGAGCACGTACTACACGCATATACTCGGTGAGTTTTCAGCGACCAGGACTCGATCGCGGGACCTTCCGATCTGTAGATCAAGACACTGACCACAGTGCGCCTCACAGCCCCTCTGTGCTGCTGTGTTGTTATTAAGTATCACTGCGCAAAGAGTTAACCCATTTACTTACAACAAGGAAGTAGTTCTTTTGATTCCTTCGTTATTTGACGCTTAAACAACGAATTTATAGCATAATTAGGTACAGATGAGGTCTTCTTTACGCATTATTTTTCATATATCAGACGTATTTGGGACATGGTGAACATATTGAATTTTGAGAACATGCATGATCTCAGATTCGAGATTTCAACGTATTTGCTTTCGAGAATATTGTTCTCATAATGAAATGAGAACATCCAAGTTCTCATTTTTGAGAGTTTCATTTTTAACAGTGTTTAGAACCTCAATTCATTATTTGTTTTAGTCCCTCAAATTTAATTATGGTGTGACGTACGAGTCAAAGAATTATGATTGATTAAACATTGAAAGAACAATTAAATTTACTAATAAAAACGCTATATTTTCATCACACTAACTACATGAGTTTTTTATTTCAAATTTCAATCTAGCAGCATTTCTTTTCATAATTTTAAATAATATTTACTGTTTTTCACCATACGGTATTATGTAATCGTGTAAACACTAATGCTATTAACTAAACTTGAAGCGAAAGATTTCATGTATTGAAATGAGTTTGAATGTAAATGTTTTTAATAAAAAGCGTATGGGCTTAGAAAAGTTTTTTAAAAAAAAACTGCCAATTTTTTTTCAATACTTTACAGTAATGTCTAATTTGTAAATCACCATTATGTTTTAACTTTTTCAAAACTTTATTGAAACTTTTCAAAACCTTATTTGTAAAAAAAAAAAGGTAAATCAGTTTTTAAACGTCTGCAAATGCAAACGTGAAGAATTAAGGGTCAATTTATATCATAAAAAATTTTGGGAATGAATTTTATATTACCATGTTTTTCATATAACTAAAACAAAAATTTAATTTTT
This sequence comes from Hylyphantes graminicola, assembly GCA_023701765.1. Lineage (NCBI taxonomy): Eukaryota > Metazoa > Arthropoda > Arachnida > Araneae > Linyphiidae > Hylyphantes > Hylyphantes graminicola. Next base: position 54,923,242 of record CM043113.1, read on the forward strand.
CAAAAGACACGATTCTTCAATCTAACGATAAATAAGTGCAAATTCAACTTAGTGAGAAAAAATCGCAAGCTGATTATTCTAAATGTAATCATTGGGGTGAAAGGATTTTAGCCGTGCGTGCGCTTATCTAGTTGTTTTGAGCAGTGTTGTTTGGATAATGTGTTTTGGCAACTAGACCTTTTATTTGCCAATTCTGGTGTATACATTGGAGGCTTACTCTTAACAATTTCTTTATTTGTGGCCCATCATCATTATTATTAATAATTTTTAAACACAATAGAGTAAATTTTTTTTAAAAATCGTTTGGATCACCTAATTCTTTTTGAGTTTACCGAAAAAACTATAATTTATTTAAAAAAATTATAATGGATGCCTCATATGTTACTTTGTAACATACCAATTACATTTTCTATTGTTTCTGAAATTGCTGCTTTTCAGTGTTTAGTGTTTTGATTAAACAATACGCATAAAGGAAAATTTTAAAATTAAAAAATATATGCTGAAATGAACATGATTTAAAATAAAAATTAATATACATTAAATGTGGCAATTTTTAAATTCTAATATGATAAACTTTGAAGTATGGGTTGCAACTCATTTATATCATCCTTTTAAGGTAATCCAAAATTTATTTGATATGAATAAGCTCTTTACTGCGTTAAATCTTTGACGAATGGCAACTAAGCAACCGGAAACTTGTAAATATCATAATTATTAGCATTCAAATTCATTACAGCCGTACACAATTTACGGTAAATAATAAAGTTCTCCTGTAAAACTGAATTACAACCCCATATAAATTCACCTTTAACCACATTCATTATCTCCTTTAAAATGAATACAAACGACAATACGAATATACACAACAACCAAACCTCGGATCGTAAAATCTTCATCAGTGCTCATTTCCAGAAGGATCCATTAATTTCCATTAGGACCAGGCTCACCCTCATAAAACTAATTCATTACGTATCCCGCTACTCCATCAATTTCAAAACCACAACCTCAAAGTAGCCCCAGCAACAACATTACAACAGCACACAATAACAAAAATGTATCCCACTATACACTCTAAAAAAATATCTGTAAGGTTACTAAGAATTCTCTAGGAAACTCAGCTTCCATAAGTTTTTTTAGTAGTGTTACATAAGAAATATGTGTATATATTACTAATTAAAGCTTAGTAAGTTATACTAAGAAAAATTAGTAGATTTTACAGGGGATTTTCTTGTATGTTTACAAAGAAACTGGTAGTAAACTGGTTACAAAAGTTTAAAACCAGAGGGCGCCACTAATTTTTCTGTTAGTCAGGTTTTATTTCGAACTTCCCGAGGACAGAACCCAAGATTATCGGGATCCGTGGAACAGCGCGTTAGTCCTCTCTGCTATCGTGGACTTGCATTTTGGTTGCGTGTAAATAAAGAGGTTAAAATCTTGATCGTTAAAGGCGTTTTATGCTATTGATTAAGAAATTTTAAGATTCATTTTTTTTTTCGGATATGAAGTTTTCGAAATAATTTAACGTAGTTTTTATATACTAAAATAAAAAAAAACACGTTTTTAGGTTTTTTATCGTTGCGATATCGATTCGTCATAATCTCTAGAAAAGATAGCCAGGGGGCGCTGTAAGCGTTACATCAATTTACTTAGTATTGTTTAGTATTACTACAGTAGTTTCTTTAGGTTACAGATGATTTTCTAGTAAATGGTGAAAACCTGTAAAGTTACTAAGTAATCGTTAGTAAATTCAAGCCAAATTTTTTACAGTGTAGCTCTTTCTCGAGTTGAAGGGTCTGGTTCACATCCTCCAAAGTGTAACTAGCATATAAGGTTCAGCCCGTTTATGGGGGGTGAGGAGCCCAGCCGCTTAGGCACTCGTCTAGCATGCGAAAGGTCCCAAGTTCGGGTCCAGGCATCGCCAAAATAACTGCCGACCTACAAGCGGCGCGTGTGCAGCCAAAAATGTCCGAGAATAATACCCCGTGTAAGGGAGTGCACGTTAAATATCCTTCAAAGTCCTAACGCTGCGTACGATGTCACATTTAACGGTTACGTTGGGTGCCTATTCAGGTGTCGGCTCGTCACTTGACTGTGGTTCTAAAATACGATGTTCGTCACCAATAGCCCTCGTGTAGCTCTAGTGCGACGATAATTCAAACGTAACCTAAACTAACCGGCCCGTTTACTGGAGACTTTGCCAAATCTATTGTCAAAAGTCGCCAATGAACGTATAAGACCTTAATCTTAGTTATATTCAAAAGAATGTGAGATTTTGTAACTAGACTTTCCTACATTGTACATTTTTGGTTTATTTGCATGTTATTTGGATAAGACTACTTTGAATATTCAATATTGCAATGATATCATACTGTTGAGCATTGACGCTACTTCCATGTTTGTGCAATGCGGATCCTTTCCACATTGTCAAATTTTTTCTGTATCAAAGCTATTACAGAATATATTTGTATAAATAACAGATATTTTCCGTATTTTAGGCTACGGTTAAATTTTACAAAAAAATGTCTACCCATCACTCATATAAGAACTCTGGATCTCCTTTGACCACTATACACTAGCGGGGCTACGGATGTAGTTCGTAAATTTCAAAAAAAAAAAAAAAAAAAATCATAAAATTTCAATTTTTTTTAATTAAAACAGAAATAATCTGTTCTCAACAGGTGCAATCTGTATTGGGAGGTGATGTAATTTTACAGTAAATTTTTGTAGCTTTAGAAACTTTCCTCTACAAAAATAAGAAAAAATATTCTGCAAAATGCGTCTTTTAGAAAATGGCTATGTAATTTTACAGTAAATTTTTGTAGCTTTAGAAACTTTCCTCTACAAAAATAAGAAAAAAATCTTCTGCAAAATGTGTCTTTTAGAAAATGGTTATGTAATTTTACAGTAAATTTTAGTAGTTTTAGAAAATGGCGATGTAATTTTACGGTAAGTTTTAGTAGCTTTAGAAACCTTCCTGTACAAAAATAATAAAAATATTTTGTAAAATGTATCTTTTAGAAAATTGTTATCTACACTGCAAAAAGCAGTGTCTCAATTTCAGCACAAATGATGTCTGAATTGAGTTTTCAGACACTTTGGGGTCTTAATTGAACACTCTCTGAAATATTAACTCATGTATTTTAGACACTATAGTGTCTTAAATATGTTTCAGACACTCTAGAGTCTGACTTTTGATGTTAATGTCTGAAATTTAGACACCTTCAAATTCAGACATTTAAAATCAGACACTTCATGCCATGCAATTCAGACACTTGAACTTAATTATAATTATATTATTCATTAAAAATTCAAAATTCAATTTACTTGATAAATAATTTGAAATGCCACCAAAAAATATAATTTACTTATATTTTTTAATTTAATAATTACCTAAATTAAATCGAAAAACTAAGAATATATTTCATTTTTTTGATAACTAAAGCTATTATTCTTTAATTTAACTATTTTTGCAATGTTTCTTAACGTTCCTCTCCAAGCACTCTAGTGCGACTTTAATTAAATTAAACTTAGTTGGAAACTCGACTTATTTCAAAAAAATTCATTAAAAACTAATTAAACCAAATTTAATAATTAAAAGTTGGTTTATGAGTGGATCTGTATTGCGATTTCAAGCGAAATAAGATTTTATCATTTCGCGGCTGTCCTTTTGTTATCCAAGCACACGGCTTTAGGTATTTTTTCTTCTCTTTAAAATATGAGTGTAAATCACTATAGAAGCAATAATTACTCACTATTATTCACCTGCTTTTAACAGATGATTTGATTTCAATATGATTGATTTTGATTAATTGACGGAATAATATTTTATATAAGCAACTCCATCGTGATGAACTGTCAACGGCCGTGCCGTGTTGAAAATACCGGTTATCATCCGATCACCGAAGCCAGGCAACATCGAGAGTGGTCAGTATTTGGGAGGGTGACCACCTTGGAACACCGTGTGACGCTTTGGCATTAATTTTAATATAGTTCTGTTGTATATGTGTCTGAATTTTAGACACATTATATGTCTGAAAAATTTAAGAAGCCTTTTGGTGTCTGAATAATGTGCACCCTGTTTCAGACGCTTTTTTGTCTGAAATCAAGACATTTCTGTTTGCAGTGTAATTTTAAAGTAAATTTTAGTAGTTTTAGAAACTTTTCTGTAGAAAAATATACGGTTTTCCAACAGAACTTTCTTACAAAGTAACAGTTGGGCTACAATAAACAGATATATCACTTTTACACACTAAAATGCAATGAATAACAATAATTTCCTTCTTGAAAGTTGTCTTTCGTTCTCGTACTAATACGTCCCTCTAATGATATATCAGATAGTATGCAATAAAATAATTGCTCAGTGGTTGTGCAAATAGATGTTCAACGATTAATTAAAAGATGTCATACGTTCTTCTATTCTTCTTGTGATGATAAGTACAGAATCTTAATATTTTCTGCATAAAAAAAATACCCATATGCTATACAACAATTAATATGTTTCAGAAATTGCATAATTGGCGTCACCAAAATGATTCATCAGGTTCAATTAGAAAGACGTCCCTAAAGAAAAACTAATTCACTAGAAAAACGTCTAATTTTAAAACTAATTCATTATAGATCGCGCCACTCCATCAATTGAAAAACCACAACCTTAAACGCGGCCCCTTCCGAAGCACTTTTCAGGTAGTAGTACCACTTAATTTTGTGAGAGGTAGCCTCAAAATCGTGTACAAATTGACGTTTACACAGTTAGATGGTGGTGGGCCCCATATCTTCATTTTTATTGACGTTAAATGGCGGGCTTACTTTTGGTGGTATTAGTCTTACAGATAATAATAGTTTTTCAGGATTTTATGGGCTCTTCAAGTTTAACTCCTCATCATATTTTGGTGTTTTAGTGGTCAGTACGAAAATGTGTGAATATTTTTGGCGTTGAATTAAAAAGTAACTGTAATTATTTTTGTTGGTGATTGATTAAAAAAAAAATTGAAGTCGATATTATACAATGTGAGATGCATTTTTTTAGTAAAAATCCCAAATGTGAATAAATTTTTTATATATAAATTAGGTGTTTACTTACTTTGGAAAACTTAACACAATACTTAACACAACTCTTTAAAATTGAAAAAAATATAAATAACAAACATTTTTTATTAACAACTGCTTTGTCTATTCTTAAATTGATCCTATAACCAATTAACATTTGCCAATTCATTCTTTGATCATTCTACTAAAATGGGTTAATATCGGGGGTTACTTACTTATAGAAAATACAGGGTTATTTTAAACTACTTTAAAATTAAAGTTTCAAAAAAAATATTCAACTGTTGAATTTTTCAAAATTCCTTGAAAAGATGGAACATAAAAGAGCTGAACACCCTCTTTCAACTTCATTTAAAACGAAATTCTGCAATTTAATAAATCAAATAAATCAAAGATAGAAGAATCAACCAATATCCCATAAAACGAAACTGCAAGTTAACAAAATACTGCAAGTTAATAAACCAACTAAAGAAATCGAAGGTAGAAGAATCAACAAATGTCCCATAAAACCAAACACACGAACCACCCCTCAGGTGTACCCCACACTTTTTATAGGTATCAAATGACCCACTCCAAAATCTTAAGTCGTATTTTTTTTTTATTAACCTTCCTGTTTTTTTATAGCATGTAAGAACCCAGATATAACAAGGCCCGTTGACAGTTGCTAAGAGTTATTCATCTTGACACCCCCATGTGGGCCCCATGGCCCAAATATGGGCCCCTACGACACGTGTCCCCCCACACGACGGATTTTTTTTAATAAAATTTTTTTGTGGGGCCCCCCACCGGTAGTCGCACGAGAGGAAGCACGTGTTGATTGTGAAAAAAAAAAATGGAAAAAAGGTTTTTTTTAGAAAAAAATATTTTTCCGTACCATTGCCCTCTTTTTTTGGAGAGTGTGAAAAAAAAGTCAGTTCCTTGATCTTTATTACGGTGGTTGGTGGTACGAAAAAAAAATGGGCAAGTTAACAAGGTAGATAAGTTGATGACTTTTGAATATTTTAGGTGGGATATTTATTAAAATAATTGGTATTTATTTGTGTAATCCTTAAGTATGACCTTCATCATAGCTTCTGACTTCATGTCGAAAAATTGAAATGAGTAATTATTTTGTTTCTATACAAAGACATTTAGTTTACAAAAACAACTTTTGAACATTTTAGTAGGGTATTTGCTAAAATAATTGGTATTTATTTGTGTAATCCTTAAGTAAGATCTTAATGATAGCTTCTGACTTTACATCTAATATGGTAATTGGTAATAATTTTCTTTCTGTACAAAGAAATTTAGCTTACAAAAACAACTAACATCCAATTGGAACAAATGTCGAATTAAAATAATCTAGTTTCAACTAAAAATGTTAAGTTAAAAAGAAGAAATTTTCATTACAAGAATTTGCCATAAAGTATTGTCCAAAATTAGAAAATAATTTTTTGTTTATGTTTTTTTAAACTGATTGGAAAGTCAAATTGGTTTGTAAATTATTTTAAGAGGAACTTAGGTGGTCGAAACAGAGTTTTGATAGTTCCCTATAGTAGATCTAAAAATAATTCGAAATTATTATTATTATTCACTAAAAAACTTCTTAGAGGGAAAAAAACTTATTATTTAGAAGAGAGGAAGAAAAGTGTAATTCTTTATTCCCTGGGGATAAGTAAAAAAGCAAAGAAGAAACCATTGTTTAATCAACAACATTGATAAGTTAACTTTTATGGAAGTATAGCTTTTAAACTATAAAGTTTATGGAGCTTAATTGAAAAATCAAATACATTTTTTCGAACAGTTTTGAGTAAACACTCTTTATAAAGAGAAAGCTTTTTTTTTTCATTTTCTTTCTTAGAATTACTGTTGTATAAGCAGATACTGTAGTATGGGCAATTAAGAAAGATCGCATAAAGCTTTATAGTAAAGCATTTTTTTTTAACTCACCTATATAAAAAAATAAACACTTTAATAAAAATACTATTTACATGTCCTTTCCAAATTTTTTACCAGGTAGGATTAGATCTGAAGATCTTATAAGTGTTATAATAATTTACAATATTTTATAACTGATGCCTTTATATAGCTTTACGATACATTATCAATACTTAGTATCATGTTGTTAAAATTGAAATTTAAACCTATATTTGCCAGAAAATATATTATTTTTGTAAGAATACCACTCCAAGGTTTTTGTAATGTACATGACTTTAAATTAATGTCAGTTTTTAAAATGTGTGTTACAGTAATAATATGTTATTGCCCTGAGATTTTGTATGCTTTCTTTTCCCTAAGATAGATGTAAAGGACTCAAACCACAACAAATAGTTTTGGTAGCTACGTAATTGTTATATCTAACTGACTTATTATGAAACATTTTTATGACAGGCGAAATAAATTTGTTTTGACAACTATTCTGAATTTTTGGTTTTGAAAATTCTGTTGAGTTTCTACAAAAAATATTGGAAATTTGTTATTGTCATTGCACAAATACTTTTAAATGATGGTTTTTTTTTAAACTTTATCTCTTCTTTTAAACTATAAAATATCTTTTTGTATTAAAAGTTACTTAAAATAAATATTAAGATGATTGTCATGTAAGAGAAAATTTAGAAATTATTTTTTTAGGTGTGCTACGAAACTATACATTAAGTTCTATTCCTAATTTTCCTCTAATAGTTCTTATTTATTATGCCTCGAATAAACATCTATCCAAATCACGAAGAAGAATATCTGCAGTAAAACAGCCATTCCAAACGTCACATAACTACCATAAAACAACGAAAACAAATTCCCAAATCGAAACCTCAAACTCCATACTACATCCGACTCTATTAGGCATAACAGTACATAGCAAAAAGGAAGGGAAACAGATATCAATGGCTACCAACGCGAGATTTCGCGGGATCCGTAATACCCAGTAACCTAGATACTTAAAAACGCGTGCCACCCGTTTCATATATAAAAAAATGATGGAAGGGGGGGCAAATAAACAAATAAAAAGTTCCCCCCTCGTCTTGGTTTGGGCCCTCAAGGTTACCCATTACGAGCAAAATGGCAGCTGGTGGCGCGTTTTGATGATGATGAATAGAAAGATTTACCCAGTTATACACGGAATGGAATGGGCCTTATCATGGAACGGGAGAAAAAAAATGGCGTCATTCTATGTTCCTATTTGTTTGTTTGGTTGATGTGATTCTGTGGGTCCCGGGGCTAGAAGGTAATTGAAAGAATATTCTTTTTTTGTGTGTGTGGATGTGTGTTGAGAATTTCTGAGTTGGTTTTTGGAGAATGGACAAGGCAGTTGGATTGTACGTATAGGTTGTCATTAGGGAATAATTGATGATCGTTTGCTTTCGAAATGAAAACGATGGTTAATTATTGGGCATTAACGGAAAATGACTCTGCTCACACTCACATAAATGTTTAAATTAATTGATATAGAATTTCAGATTCTGGTCGGTAAAAACAAGCAGTAAATAATGTAATTTGCATTTTTATTTTGTCTTTAGATCTATAAAAACACATCTTAAATGTAGTTTTTATAGACTTTAGGTTAATTTTACGATATTGTTGAGATTTAATTTTTTTTTTTAATGAAATTCAGTTCAGTATGATTTGAAACAAAACTACGTAGTTAATAAAAACAATTATCTATGCAATATTCCAAAAAATAGATGAGCTATTTGCTAGGGCTAAAATTCTACTGAATCTCTACCTTTGATAAAAAAAACAATCATGATTATAACAATAAATAGTCCTTCGGATGCAGATAAAACTCTGTCAATTTTAACTCTAATGTTCCTGTTTCATTATGAAAACTTTTATACCTATTACATTTTACTTTGAAGATACAAGCCAAGAGAAAACTTTGGCTCAAAGCACAGTTTTGCCACAGGATGAAAAGCTCGAAATTCTGAGCTAGAAAATCCCAAAGCCTCACACGGCATAAATCAATAAATCGCCAATAAAAAATACCAGAACCAGGAAAAAATTTTACTATGAGTCCAGTCACACGTGACCACACCTGAACTTGCGCCAGGATTCGTTCGCCAAGGGCGCCTATCGCGCCAGGTTCGAGTCCAAAGGCTGCATGGTCTGTGAACCGTAAATAGAGATACTGGCACGATGCCAATGCCCACTAATTAAGAGAAAGCTTCTCACTCGTTGGTGAAAAAAATTGCCAAGAAAAAAATGCCTTCATCTATCTGCAAGGGGTTGCAGTATTACCTTTATATAGGCGGTTCCACAAAATGTATCCTGTTACTTCTTTCGTAGAGCCTTTATTTGTATATGTTTTTCTACGTTTAAATTTCTAAGATAAGCATTGAAGTTTCTGTTGATTTTATGTTTTTGTTGAATTTGTAAGGTCCATTTTGACAGTCTCTTGAAAACCTGTGTGATATTATTTGCTAGTTATGTTTAAAAGAATGATTTTAAAAAAAAGCTAAGGTTGAATCGTATTGTGGCTATAAGTTATGTGTGAGCTTTACTTAAATAATTATTTGATAAATTATTCTTGAACGTAATACGTATTTCCAAGAATTAATAATTACATTGGTAATTATTATTGATGACTTTTTTTATTTTTATACTTCCTAAGAACCAATGATAAAAAAGGTTTTAATAGACAAAAGTTGATATTACGTTTGCTAAAAATGTGCTCTTCTCCTTAATCACTTTCCCAGTGGCTCGAAATGAATCTCTAGCGATCTTGAAATGTCAGAATGCCAATGTAATAAGTTCAATTGCAAATCGTTAAAAAAAGTATGTATTATTTATTTAAAAATAATTGTTATTTGTTTACTGATCTCAAGTTAAATTTTTACTTTTAGGTGGGGAGATAATTTCATTAGAAAGCAGAGTGTGTGCGAACGGTTAAAAATCACGAGATCTCGAAAGGAAAGGATCGTCAAATGTGATGAAATTTGCTTTGACAATTGAAAAATCCTTTTTTAAATGATGTTTCGATCTCTAAGATGGTGATAGAATTGAATTATCAGATATAACTGAATCTTATGTTTGGAAGAGATCGCTACTCTACATAAAGACTTTATCTACAAATAGCGAAAACATACTCACCCAAATGTCTGTGTCTTGCGGTGGAATAGAGAGTTCTTTGTCTTTTGTTGATTTTTGTAACCTGTTACCCATGACCTGAGAATCTAACCTGGGAGACACAGGGCCATCGCAAGTTAGGGTCTCAGGGATTGGGGAACAGGGGCATTAGACACTCTCCAAGACAAACCCCTAAAAAGGTTCACATTTGCATTAAGTTGACAATACAATTGATACATTGACAAAGACATTTTGGGTGAGCATGCTAGGGAGGGTTAGGATAGGTATATCTATAACAAAAATAGCTAAGAGCAGAAAGTTTGCTACAAGCAATTTAACTTGTCCATAGCAGGGTTGAAACATGCTGCTAGCGGCGTTTGCATTGGAATTGCTGGCGAAAATATACTAGTGTGTACCGTTTATTCCATTGATTTGACATGAAGAAGTGTTAGTTTTCCATGTGACATGACTTTTGGTGTAATTGCAAGTTAAAATCTTTGAGCCTTTCATTTTTCAACCCTACTTTAAATGTTTTATAACTAACAACATCAATTTCTATTATTCTTTGTACCATATCTTGAGGTAAGTAGACTAACATTTCGTTTTTTAAAAAAAAAAATCTGTGACATGTTTTTTTGGTTAAATTGCATAGATTTTTTTTATACAACAACTTAGAAACACATGCTGTATAAAAAAAGAAATTTTGCTGTAATTTTAAAATCATTTTCCTTTCGAAATCTTTTTACGAATGAACGAGCAATTGAACTACATTTTATATTTTGTAGAGAAATTTGTAATGCTATGAAATTTGTATTTTTAGAGAATTTTATATTTCTTTTATCTATATCTTATGAAAAAAAAATATGCCTGATAATAAGAATTTGGTTGTGTTAATTATTCTAAATCTTGCACAAGAGGAACTAGGAAAATTATAACATCATTATCTGTCAATAAAACGCTAAATTTTTTTTGCAGAACATTGAAACAAAACTGTTCCAGTTGTTTGTATTTCGTTATCAAGAATTTTAATTTATTTCAAAAATATTTAGCTTAAAAGTTAAAACAAAACATTTCACAAAGACCGTATATTACCTGCGGGAGCAGAAACTAGTACCAGAAAATGTTATAGTCATGCATTATTTTTACCCTAAAATAAAGTTTTTAATTATGTTTTCTTATGATTTTTCATTACAAGGTAATAAAATTGCTGTCATGATGAAATAATTAAGCAGTGGTAACTTTTTGTCATAGTGTTAATCTAAGAAATTATTCAGTAAATTTAAAAAGAAATATTTAAATTTGTTGACACATCAAATTCTTTTGAGTGAAGAATATTTCACTTGAACAAACTTATTAGCAGAAATCAATGTTTTTATCCTTATAATAGTGGTCCTATGATGTTTCTGAGTTCCATTAAATATTTTTTATATTTATCTTTTAATTTACTATAGTTAGCTTGACGTTGTCTAATTTAAAATATACTACACATTTAAAAAAATTAAAATCGATTATAATGTTGGATATGTACTAAAAAAGGGTAACTAAAAAAATACCTATGTACTCAGGGCTAGAAAAATCTCAAAATTTTTACATGCCCTGTCGGGCATGTTAAACTTAGAAATACATGCCCGAATAAAACTTTTACATGCCTAAGCGCAGGCCGAGCGGGAAAAGAAAGCTGAAACTAAAATGCGTAATTGGACGCATAACTTTTTTTTAAAAGCAGTATACTTATTTCACGAAATAAACTGTTACATTATGTAAGTTGGAAAACCAAATTCTCTGACTTTACCAGGTTTTCCCAGAGAATTTTGTGAAAATTAAATATTTTATCAATGTTAATTAAAAATATATCAAACTATTTTACCTTAAGAAACATTGCCAAAGTAACAAGAAATTCGAAAATTGTTGAAAGTGGTGAAATTTCCCAGCGCCCACCAGAATTTTAATGATGAATTTCTATTTGATGCCATGACAAAATTGTGAAGTGACTAATTTCGACTTAAGATTAAAATTATCTATTTTCAAGAAGCAACGAATGGATATGTTGGGGATTTATAAAAATGCAAAATGTTTAAATTTATGGAAAGGTATTTTTGATGAAATGTTTACATGCCCAGTCGGGCATGTGAGGCGAAAAAATACATGCCCTATTGGAATTTTTACATGCCCCGGGCATGTCGGGCAATATAATTTTCGAGCCCTGCATGTACATTTTGTTTTTGTTGTACTTTTCAATTTTTTTAGTAAAGATTTTATTGTTTAATAATTAATTAAGGATATTAGATAAACTTTTAGGCTTTCAAATGCTAAAATTTCGAAATATTTAAATATATTTCAAATTCTTGGAATTTTAGGATCAGAACTTCCTAGAAACTTGGAACCCGAAAATTCTAACTTTACACTAAAAAAAACTCATCTGAAAATCTCGAAAAGTTACTAATTTATAAGGTCCATTGCCTTAAAAAAATATTCAGAAATTCCATTAAAAAATATTCAGATTGTCAAAGGTACATTTGTTTCGAATTCCACACTCTCTTATAAGAATTGCGCTGTTATAATGATTTCTTGCAACATTTCATTTAAAGTATTTTAACCATATATGTGTGGTCTATAATATCTTAATAGAAAATGATTAATTTTAATGTGACAAGATTAATTTTAAAAGACTTTTCCAGACTAATTAAAAAAACATAATAACTTCCTAACTAAAAATCCTGTATTTTCTTTACATTGCTTGTATAATAAAGTGGGTAAACCAGAAAATCTCTATAATATGTTTTTATAAGTAAAAATTAACACTTATGACATATTTTGTAGCAATTCAATTTTAATGAAAATCGATATTACAAAATGCACTAATATATTTTATTCTTACTTGGGTGTTGAAAATTAAGATTTAACACTATAAAATAATGTCTAGAACTTAAATTTCTAAATAAAAAAAGGGTAATTTTGATGGCTAGTTTCCAAAAGTTAAACCAAAATCGGCCAAGTTGCTACAACGCAAATGAATTATGTTTAAGAAAAAATAAATTCAAATTGTTATGACAATGTTGCAAACTAATTTACATCAATATATTAATAAAGATAATTCATACGTTATCGATGATTTTGATATGAATTTAATTAAATGTATGTAAAAGAATTGTTTTCTTATATTAAAAACAATTTCCATATCTACATTGAAAAAATACAGCAAATTTAGTGTTAGACAATCATTCAGTAACTTTGTAAAGATTAAGAAAAGTAAAGGAGATCTTTCATTTGAGAAATATTATCATTTTCCATAAAATATAAAGAATTTCTTGACTCAATTTAAGATTCGTAGCAAAGAAATTCTCTTTACCTAAGAAATACCTAAAAATTAATTTCTGTTTAATACATTCTATTTTAATATATCATTTTAAAATAAACTATATTTTTCAAAATTAGGTTTAAAAAAAGAAAAAGTCGTCTTTTACTAAATTTTGAAAAAATAATTGTTTTAGTTCCGCAAAATTCTCATACAACTTTCAAAACTAAAACTCAGTATTTAATAATTTTTACTAACACTTGCGAAAATAAAAGGGAACACAAAAACAATAAAAACAAACTAAAGAATGGGTTTTAAAAAATTTATTGAATTTGCCTAAAATATACATTTTCATTACATAGTTCTGCTTGAAAATTTAATAAATATAAACACAAAATAAGATATTTAAAAATAGTTGGTAATTTTTATTAAAGATTGGTGCCAATTTCAAATGCAATTTTATATTATATTGCTAATTTTTTTTTCTGCAAAAAGGCTATTACAAAATAATGATTTAAGAGTATATAAATAAGACATTACAAAACCAAATATTGTGAGACATATTTTTTAAAAAGGAGCATCAAAAGTTTGTATTCCAACACATTACTGTTACCAAAGTTTTGTAGATCCTGATTGTTTTTACTATTGATAAAAAATTTGTTCATTCACTAAAATGGGCATCGAAAAGAAATTTTACAGAATAGGGATTTGATTTATATATAATCTCTTACAAGACCATGATTGTGAAAATTGGTGTCAAAATAACTACTGACTCTGACTATATTTCGCGTTTCATCAAAACGTAGTCACATTCGACAGATTTATTTACAAAATCTGATTTGTATGTTTGGTTGAATTAACATCGCATTACAGGGCTATTTTTAGTTAACTTTAAAAATAGGGTCTAACTGATAACTTGGAAACTATACATACTGTTAATCTAAATCAGACCTAATCAAATAAAAAGTAATGTAAGAAGTTAAAAATAAGGGTATCAAAACTTTATGGTCTAAAACATTGGTTTTGAAAAAGTCCTTCCAGCTTATGTGATCCTCATTATTATCATTTATTTATTTTAGATAAAGATAAAGCATATAAAAAAATAAAGTAACACAACCAGTTTTAAATTAATAAAATTACTAATTTTTAAATTTTAAAAGATGATAGAGAAGTATATCTTTCTAATTTTAATGCTCCTTATTTATATTAAAAGTGAAAATACAGATATAGTATAAATTTTTATCAGTTTTTTCACGTCAATGTTTCATTCGATTTTCAAACACTTCCCAATATAACAAACATTTGATTTACATTTCTTCAAAACTAGATTCCAATTCAACTCTAACACAAAATAAAATACCCTAATCAAAACGATCTACACAGATTTTCTCCTCGAGCTTCTGTCACACCTTTCGAATCGTTTTGGCCCGGGTTCCAGAGAGCCGAATTTGAATAAACATCGCATCTATATTCCGACAGATACAACAAGTTCCATTTTCGCCACGAAAAATCACCCCCGGTGCTTTCTTCGATCCTGCTAAGTTCAAGAACACTTCTCATCCTACAGACCCATTTCTTTTTGGAGGAGGGAACCCTTTCATTATGCTGGGTAAGATGTTAAGGAAGAAGCACCGAGTTACGGTTAAACTGTTATTTTGAAAAATTGAAAATTGGTCATTGTTTCCAAATATTGCATTAAATAAAAGTTTGAAAAGTTACAATCAAATCCATCAATTTGAAACATGGTCTTTTCCCTTGGGCTTGATATTTTTTGTTCACAAAAAAAGTTTAGTGATAATACTTATTTACGTTCAATTACCTGGTTGGAAATATAAGGTAATGAAAAGTATTGAGATGGGGTAGAAAAAAGGAAATTTCTGTTTGCTACACGTTTTTGGGGATGACGATAGGAATTTTTTTAAACATTGGTAAGTCTGTTATTCTACCTGAAACTGTGTAATGGGTAGCTGTCGTAAGGCTACGAATTCCAAACTTAGAACATGAGTTCCTATTTCACGTTGGACGTGACCAGAAAGTTGAGGAAAAATCTCAAATGCAGAACGAACTTCTACCATATAACTTCTTAGGTTTCAAATATAGTCGAAACTTGAAAATAATTACATCTCTAGAGATACATCTTTTATCGAATTGTAGTGTATCAAAATCTATTATTAAATGGTAATTAGAAGTAGTGAAGGGTTTGTGATGTTGAAGTAAATTTTTCTAGAAATTATATGACATGAAGTTAGATTCAGTTTTCTTTCTGATGATATTCTAAGTAACTTTGTGAGTTTTATAAAGCTGAAACTGTGTCATTTTAGCATAAACTGTGTCATTTTAGCATAAACTGTGTAATTTTAGCATAGATTTTTTTATAGTTGACAGCAAAAAATTAGTGACAAACTAAAATGAGAGTTCAAAGATTACGATTCTTGGAGGTTTTATGAAAATGTTAGATTAATTTTCAAAATTCACAAGCGGTTCTTTTAAACCAATGTGATAGAGATTCTGCAGAAAAGACAGAAGGCGTAAATTATTTTCAATATTTTATTACTTTAAAATCTAATATTGAATATAATATGCCAACATGTAATTCCCGATTAGTACACAAACGAAACATTAATACTCTCTCAAAAGCACGAACTCTCACACCTCTAGTCGCTACAAGATGCTAAACTCCTGTTATTTTTTTTTTCTAGAATCCCCCTCCTCTTTAAATCCAACAACGCAAGAAGTAAGACAGAGCCGGAATTGCGTTTTTTTTCCCATCCTACTACACGTAACCTAGAAGTTGCCGGGTTTTTTTTTTTGCCGTCCTGTCTACAATAGGTGTAGATTTCTTGTCCTACTTTCAAATAGCGGATTTGAGTATATGCGGATGCTAGATAGACAAATCTAAAACATTGATTGTGTTTTTGTATTACAGATCTAAGAAGATGCCAAAAATTCAAGACAGATGTGTACAGTAGCTGTCGATTTTGGCTTGGAGTAGTCTTTGTATTGTAACAAAGTCAGATTTTGATTAAAGATTTTCAAAATGAGAATAATAATAGAAAAAAATACTGAGTTCAAAATTTAAAAATAAAAACATGCGTTTTGAAGGTCACAATGAAAGTGATTGGTGTTTATTAAGTGATTGGAAATGAGAAATTTGCATGCATCAAATAGAAGAGTTAAAGAAAATGTAAGCACCTTAGAGAAAAATTTTGTTAAAGGTGTAGCGTTTTAAATGAACTTCACGATTACAAATAGTAAAAACATTGAGTTGTTTGAATGTGATGAAAGTACACTAATCCCATTACTAAAATCTGAAATATTATCTCACACCTACCATTGCATCGACCAGAACTGACTAACGAGGTGTCATTTTCAACTCAACGTTAAATACCCAACAATTAACAACAACAACACGTTGCCTTTCAAGCGACCAACGAAGGTGAAGACCAATATGAAATGCAACGATCGCACAATGGGCCAAAAACGAAAAACAAGAAAACAGAATCACAAATCCATCTTTCCTTTCGGATTCGTCAGACATCAAAGAGGGGGGCATCATAACTGAAATGAATGGAACAAAAACAACGAGCCCACCGAACAATGGCCGCTGCTTCTGAGTGCAGGGACAACAAAGGAGCTGCGGATTGCCCATTTAGTGGATGCGATTAAGCGAGTGGGGCGCCGTTTTAATTGGTGACCCGGGCATTGATAGGGTTTCGGTGGATGCTTTTGCTCTTGCCTCTCCCGAGTCATCAAGATTAGATAAAATATTAAACGGATATTGGTGACGGTGGCCAGTAAAGCTGGATGATTTTGTGGAGGCAATTAGGTGAGAATGCGAATTGCTTTCGGGTTGGAAAAATTATATCGGGAGAGATATTGAGATGTAAGGATTACCTAGCTTGTTGGATAGCTTATTTGGATAAATGAAGCAACATAAGATAATTTTATGAATTGTTTTGTCATGGTGCTAATTAAGCATTTGTGTGAGTAAAATTTTTATTGGGGTAAGGTTTACTTGAAAAGCTGATTTAGTTTTATGTATTGAAAAAGCTGCGATGTGAATGACATGTTTATAATTTAGTATGATTTCAATTTGTCGTAGAATAAAATAGCTCATTGAACTCATTAATGTACTGTCCAGAAAATCTCAAAATGAAATTTTGGTTTTATAAATTTGTTACACATCTCCAAAAGAGCTAATAATTAACAAACTGAATTTTTTCAAACAAAGGAAAAGAGCTATTATAATTTTTTTCCATTCTTCAATTTAAATCCATTGATCTATTTCCTACGAGACACAATTTTATCACAAAACTTCTATCCCTAAACATCATTTAAACACTTTCATGCAATAAAAAATATTTAAAAAAAAACTTGCAGCTTCGTACCTTTAGACACAAAATACTTTTATAAAGTTAATTGTTTTAGTGAGAAATTAATCCTCCTCAAAACAATGCATACAAAAAAAAAAACTTTCAGAGAACTTAGTGCAATTTCCGATGACCAGAAAACGACACTCACACGTTTTATAGAGGATGTGGATAGTTAGAAGCCTGTAATTGGGGAAAAGATCAAGTGCCTGCATACACATACAAAAAAAAAACACGCATTTAGAATAACTTTTAACTCTTTATTTTAAAAGACCTGACCCAATTCTCACAAGGCAAATTACCGCACAAACTAGCCACCTTAAACACGTCCATCCCAACCGTTAAAAAAACCACACACCAGCCCATTCTCACATTTTAAAAAACCTCATATATTTTTTTACTAATAACCACAGCAAGCAGCCCTTGCAATTAGCCCCCACAAAAACAACGCTAAGCACCACACGAACTTAGAATCTCCGCAAAAACTAGGCAATAAGAAGCCACAAGCACCTTCCGGAGGCTAAGAAGATTCGAAAGATGAATCGTGAGAGAACGCCTGAGGGGGGTTACTACCCCTCCCCCCCCCCCATCTTTTACAACAATGGGTTGAAGAAAAGGAGTGAAGTGTGCCGACCCCCTCCCCCCCCCCCAAATCTTACCTGAAACACCTGGTATGGATGGGTTAAGGAGAAGAATATTCGGGGTCGATACCTTCCGGAATAAGGATAGCTTTTGCAGGATCTTAAGATGCTGAGGATTTTCGTGAGAAGTTTTAATAAGATGGTGTTTCGGGTATTTGCGAGTGTAATTGGTTGCCAAAATAAAGGGATGTTAATTGAAAGCATCGTTGGGGTGGGGAGTAGCCTTACGGAGAATAATAAAATTTTTTAAATATTGAATGCTTGGATTTATAAAAACCGATGATGTCCCCATGATGATGGAATGAAAATTTCGGGAGAACTAAAAAAATGTGTGTCCCGGGTATTTACGTGTTTAACCCTTTCAGTCCCAGTGATGAAATTTGGAATAATCCCTTTCAATATTTTCCCCCCAAATGTTTATGTCCGTTATGACATCCAAACACATATCATTCGATTCTTCACACATTGTTCTGTTAGACAATATTTTGCATTAATCTCAATAGAAGTCAGAACTACTACTAGCGTTTCACCTGATTTTTGAAAAGTTCACTTCAGTTCCACATATTTAAAACACAATTTAAACTATTTCGGTTAAAATAATTACTTAAATTTTTTTGAATAATATGGTCAGATACCTTAAAATATATTTTTCGAAGTGTTTATCTCAAAATAATGGACTATAATAATTTATAAAATAATTTTTTTTCGTGTTTTTTAGAATTTCCCACGGAAAATGGTTACCAGATTCTCGCTGTTACTAAATAATATAAGTTAAAGTTATATTTAATCCACTTTTTTTTTCTTAAGGGGAGAACATAGTTAGCGACAACAAAAATAAGCAATACTTAGTAGGGATTTCGAAAGGCTCGAAATAATTTAAAAGTTATGTTACAAAAAAAAAAAATGAACCAAGTTAGATTTATATTGGTCACCTGGTTTTTTTTTTTTGCCTAAAATAATTTTTAAATTTGATTTAAAAAACATTATATTCTAAATTCATAAAAATTCTGATTTTCAACGCAGAAAGTGTAAAATAATAAAAAAAAATTAAAATTTGTATGACAAAATGAAGTGACTTAAATAGATCTAAAATGATTTTATAAGGTACAAAAATACTATTAAGAAACATTTATTAGCTATAGAGAAAAGTGTACCGATGTGTTGAAAATTATATTTTTTGAGAAAAAACGAAAAACAAATACAGTCGATCCCGTTAACATTTCATGTTAACCGTCAGCAATTTTTTCATACATTGAACCAGTGAATATTTTTTTTAAAAAAATCAGCTTAAAAAAATTCTTTTTTATAATAGAATACACTGATAATACAAGCATACAATTAGTAATTCAAAGGAGGCGTGGCACATTTGTTTATTTTTATAATTAATTTTTTATAAGAAAAAATTAACCGATCGATACAAAATTGGTCTCATTCGATAGATCGGGCTTCCATCTATCAGAACATATACAGGTTTCAAAAATTCTCTTTTTTGGTTTTGTTAACTATGTTCTCCCATTAAAGTTTTGTCTCATTAAATTTTCTAATTGGGGTGCTCTTCAATTTGGTGCTTACCAAGAGGAAATCTTTCAATGAGGATCGCTTTTCTCTTCGACAAGGATTTTAAAGCTAGAGATGCTTTGATGCGGAAGTAGAAGTGTTCGTATGCTTAACTTGTTTCGATTAATTGTTAAATTTAGGTACTGATAATAAAATGAATAATCATTAGATGGATAGGGAAGGATTTTATGTTAATTCGGAATTTCTTGAATGAAAAGCATCCTAAACTTTTATGGGCAAGGCTTAGAATGATTTTGTAAGATAAATTTATTATCAAATTTATTTGTAACCGTGCAATATCTTAAACAATTCTTTTCGAAAAATAATGTCTTTAATCGAAACATTGTTATTTGAGAAAATGAAGGGAAATTTAGTGTAAAACCAAACTTTTTTTTGTTATGAGGGAGTTATTTTTATAAGCTTTTATTAAACTAAACTTTTTATTTTAAAAAACTGATGAAATTAAGTTTTTAATGCTTGCATTTTCCCCTAACAGTTATAAATTTCATCAATCCACAATTTTTTATCCTTGCATTTACTGTTTAAATATAAATCAGAAATGAGAATCAATAGTATATGATTCTCTTTATCAAAGAGCAATTGGGTCACTGGAATCAATATATACCAAAAGAGTATAAAACAAAAAGATTGAGCAGTAAACTATAAAAAAAAATGCCATATGCATATATCAACAAATTTTTTTCACAAAAAAGTAATCATGAAACTAATTTTCTGAAATGCTCCCATTAGTTTTCGTAAAACTCAACTCCCTTCCCTTATATTTATTAATGATTCATGCCGAGAAGATATTGTGAATAGCTCCTCAAATCCCTATCGAATCTTAAGATGTTATAGATTCGGATGTGTTTATCAAGAGGTTTCATTTAATAAGGGGCTGTTCCGGGTGTTTGCACGTTTAATTAGTTGTCAAATCAGCGTGATGATAATTGAATGGGAGGAATTCGATTTTAATGTGGTAATACAATTTACAAGATTTTTGTGTGACAGAATCAGATGCGACATCGGTTAAATTCGTGCCTTTTCCTGATAAGAATGAATGTTACTATTACATGCCAAATTACAGAAATTAAAACGAATAAACGATGATTGCCAAAATAACCTATAATATTATGCTTAAAATAATTTTATTACCACATATATAATATTATGGATAAATTGAGCTTGTTAATTTTTTTTTTTGCGTCTTTAAATTTTCGACATGTTTAACAAAACACAATGTTTAAATTATGTGCATGGTTTCTTCGCATAATAACGGTTCCTAGTAGCTAGTGCAAAACCACCTTCAAAGGGTTGTCAAGTCAAGACGTTAGTAATTAAATGATTGCTGGCCCGGCCGCACAACGGTTAGGGACCTATCTTTGGAGGATCTGGGTTAGAGCTCGAATCCCGGTAAGGCATGGCTGTTTGTGTTTGTCAATAAATGTTGTTATTTGTATTTGTGTCGGTCTTTCTATGTGTGCCTGTGTCACTTCTAGCGAGTGGTGTAACCGGCTATAAAGCCTATAATGCTCCTCCCTTCTAGAGGGCGCATTCCAAATTATGTTTTGTTAATTGAATGATTGGTTGGTGAGATTTGTTTGCCTTAGCTTGCATAATATGACAAGGTCTTAGTTAAAAAGTCGTTATTTAGTAACCCAGTCTTTTGCCCTATTTGTGAATACCATAAAAACCTTCATTACTGAATAAAAATGTTACCTTTGAGATTATTTCCATATTTGCCTATAGTATGATTTAATTTGTCCCAGATAAGTGATCCAACTACGGATTTTATTTGTAATCTATTTTAGTTAATGGGGAATACATGGAGCAACATCATATATGTCATTTTTGTATCGATGCGATCATATTATATGAATTTGTAAAGTTTTATTTAAAAAAAAAACAAGATATGTTTGGTTTTATGCAAATCCCATTAATTTTTTCTGATTATTTTAAATTAAGTCATATAAATATCCATTTATTAATTTTAGTATTATCATGTGTGTTAACACCCTCTGTATAGAAGGATCTGAAGTGAGAAAAGATGTCAAAGATATGAATGCCCGTGAAGATGTTTAATGAATATTCCATTGAGAGACGCATGTTTAATTGGTGCCGAGAGTATTTGATTTTTATTCGTAGGTTGTCAGATATAAGTGCTTAAAATTAAAAGATTAGATAGACTTATTTGTAGTCTAGCATTAACAAATTTAAATACATTTTCACCAAATATGAGAATCATCAGAAGAGCAAAATAAAAGAATTTTAAAAAGAAAAGAGCATTTGTTTTTTTTAATTGATAAAGCTTAGAAATTATTGCCATCTTCAGAATATTTTGGGGGTGATCAAAATGTATTAGCCACTTATTTTAGTACCTACGGTCATGTGGTCATAATTAAATAAACAGATGAAATTTTCATTTTACATTTTTTCTTATTTTGCTGTTGAGACAAAAAAAAATTCAAATTGAAAAACATTTAAATTTTAACACAATTAAAAATATTTTATAATAAGATTTGGAAGAAAATCTTAAGAAAAACAAAGCTCAGGTAAATAACTTCTTGTTTAGTTAATGGGGGGAGATATTTTTTTTTCACTAATTATAATTCTATACATTGACTTTTTTAAAATTCTGCAATAAAACTAATAAAATTTATATTTAACTTATCAAAGTACGATTTAGAGCTTATTTAAAGAACCTTTATTTCATTTTATGTCTGAATAATATTATTCTTTAAAAATTCATGAATTTATTTGGGTTTTTTAATTGCTTCTATATTCACAATCAATTATAGGAATTGCCCCCGAAATCAAAACAGATTTCTTTACAAATCGCTAAATTTACAAAAAAATATTATATTTAAACTAGTTAAAAGAAAACTTCAAGCAAAAAAAGAGTAGCAAGTAAGCAAGCAAACACTTAGACTGTGGATACATTGGCTGTGTTGTTGGCTGGTGGTCTGGCTTGTCATCTGAGGCAATGTTGACTCTTGGATGATATAGCAAGACTCGAGGAAAGTTAGCAAGATGTATAGTTCGCCCTGTAAGATGTAGTTCTAAACTATACAACCTACTACCTCAACTCGAATACATGCAACTCCTTTACTTGAGTCTCTGCACAGTACGGGAACAGGGACCCTAAAAAGAAAAAGAAAAGTAGAATTTAGTTTTTGTTTTGTAGAGGATCGCAACACTTTTTGGTAAAAAAAAATTAAGGACTTTTCAAGGATATATTTCTCAATTTTCAAGGACAGTATTCGAACATGCAACTCCTAAATATCTCGATAGTTTTAGGAAATTTATTTAGAAAACGAATAAGAGATTTTTAAGTTTCAAATGAACTTAATAATACATATTTATGTGTAGTATAATATAACCCTTTAGTTATTAAAAAAGCATCTAAAATCACTTGGTTTATATTTGACGATGCAATTAAAGAAAACTCAACCAAGTTATCTCTAAGCAAAATTAAGGACTTTTCAAGGTTGATAATGTTTTTCAAGCACTTTTCAAGGTTTGAAGGACCGTGGCAACCCTGTATATGGGTTTATGTTTAAGATGATAATTTTATTTAATTTTTCAAATAGACATAAGACATTACTATACTTTTTTTTTGGTAATGTAATAATAATAATATTTGTAAATACAAATTAATATTTTTAATACTACTTTTTGTACATAAGAAGTTAAAAATTTTGTAAATATTTAACGAAATTTTTGCAGCCAATGAAAATTGTATCAATACTTCAAACCAAGAAATGTACTACAAAAGAAAAAAAAACATTATTGTAACTGAAAAAAGATGAATTTTTAAATTAAAAGCTTGTTTGTTGAAATTCCACAAGATACTCCTTTATAGTTATTTAAATTTTTAGCTAATCAATGTTTGTCTTTTTCAGGGTTGTTATGTTTAAAACATTTTGTTTAAAACAAATGTTTTAAACATGTTTAAAACATAGTAATAAAAAACATGTTTAAAACAATTTTATTAATTATTATATGTCTTATAATTTATTGGGCAAATACAGTTCATTTAAGGAAATAGGTTTTATTTTAGGATATATGACCGTGCTGTATTACCTTAAAGATTAAGATTGTGATAAATAGTAGACCCTGATGGAATGGTAAACCTTGTATGTGATACTTTAGGTCTCAAATGGGACACTACAGACATTTGTTAATATTCATTAATTTATTATTATTTCCCCTAATTTGTGAGATTTATGCTAATCATCAATGTGGTACATAATTTTAGTTCATTAAAATAATACCAAACATAAACTATATCACATTATTAGTTTATAAATTCTTCTATTAGCCCATACGATTTAATCAAAGGAAGACACCAAATCGCCAGATAATCGAATGATTTCTTGTATTCTATGATTCTTCGACAAATAAAGATGTAAGGGGCATATGCCTAAAATTATTGGGGATTTAAGTAAATATGGGAAACCAAAATGAAAAAAAAAACCATGTTTTTTTTTAAAAACTAAACAACTTGTAGTAATATGGGATAAGTAAATATGGAAAACCAAAATGCAAAAAAAACATGTTTTTTAAACCTAAACAACTTGTTCAATAACCAAAATTCAATTATTTGAAAAAAAAACATGTTTTAAACAAAAAAAACACGTTTAAAACAAAAAAAAAAACGTTTTTTTGTTTTATTTAAAAAAAACATGTTTTTTTCCAACCCTGGTCTTTTTATTTGCACTCTTTGACCAAATAAGTTTTTGCATTAAATTCAATCGACCCTAAATAATAAATATGAAAGATATTGCATTAGTATATATTTATGTCGACACATTGAAAAATAGTTTGCTAGTTCCGATGCCCTGCATATTGAGAACTTTAACTGAAATTTTAATTAACCCTTAAATAGCTTGTTTTTAAAAACACAAATATCATTTTTTTGGAATGATTCACAAGAAACTACAAAGTTTTAATCAATCTAAGCACCTGAAACCTTAAACAGACTTCCCATAATTTGCAATTTGCTAATATGTAAAATTTTTTTAAAAAAAGAAACACCTTTCTTATTTTACAAGTTGTAATTAACTTAAACCTTAAAAAAAAACTGCCATAATTTTCACCTCCATTCCCTAAATGGTTATACATTAAATCATTTAATCGTGTTCACAACCACCCCGGAAGTGGAGTGTAGCAAACTTGAAGAGAGTGGGAGTATCGAAAAACGCTATGGCCAGGGCAATAAATATAATTATAATTTCAAGTAACAGGCCACACCTAGATCGATAGGCTTTTTGGAAAGAATTGCTGAGAGCTGCATTGGAAATATTTTGGGTGAGTTATTGGTAATCTGAATGTGAAAAGACGTAACGAGTTAAGATTTTTTTATTTTAAATGTGCACTACTTCAACTCTTTCAGTCCCAGTGATTCCATTTGGCATCATCATTTTTCTGATCATAATTTTAAAAAAATAATCGGTCTTACATCTATTGGGATTAATAAAGAATATTTTTTAATAGAAAAAGTACGAAGAATAGAATGACGTGCTTTTTGATATCATAAATGGCTATAGACGATCAGAATTTTTTTTTTCTAAAAAGATGATTCCAAATTGTCATTGGAACTAAAAGGGTTAATTGTTACTACTATTATTTAAAACTAAAACCATTATAGGCATATCAAGTAAATTAAGCAAAGCTAATTCCTATCTAAATATATTACGTCACGAAAAATTTATTTACTTTCTTGCAGTTCACTTTTGTTCATGTTATCAGAAATTATAAGTTTACAGAAATAGTATCTTACGAATTTTAACGACTATATCATTAAAAAACTATTGCATTAAGGTTAAAGAAAAATATCAATAAGAAATGATAATATCAAGTTTTAAGAAAAATTAATATCAGTTTTTAAGTAAAATTATAAACAATGATTTTTAAATGTTGCAATTTTCTTATTTTATTAGTGATTTACTAAAGTTATAGAAACTCATGAATAATTTAATAACTTAAAACTTAACTTTTAATTGCTTAATGCTACTAATAAAAACTAAAATCACACCAATAAAAAACTACTTTCCAAAGGAAATTGTACAGATTATAAATAATTATGTAATCAAGAGAAAAAAAATAGGTAGCCATAGGGTTTTGAATTGATGTTTACACAAATAACTTTCTCACGGATAAAATTTTGCTTATCCGTATATAATCAGTAAAATGCCAATCGCTAAAATGTCAACAAAGACAATTTGAAAAAGACGTTAACAGTGGATGGATACAATAAGATTCATCTTTTAACACTATCACGCACTATAAAAAATAGATTTCCTTCTTGTATTTTTTCAAGCCCCGATGTTGTAAAGCAGGATGCAAGCAACAACTGCAGTAAACATTTAACCTCCAATCAAAAAACAAATTGTCAAAATCTGGCTAGAAAAAGTCTTCTACAAAGTATATTTTACAGTTCATCATGCCATTACAATCACAAGCCAAAATTTTAATATCTCAACAAAAAAAATCCATATCCAGTTACAACAGCTAAAAGTAAAACATTTCCAAAATCTCCACCCCAAGCCACCATCCACCCACACTCAAAATATCCTGTGAGTATCCTCAACAACAAAAAGAAACCTGACAAAAACATTTCCTTTTTGAAATATATCACCATCGACAGTCACTTTCCCCTATACTCTTACACTGAGTCCCCAGAACATTATGTGGGTACATTACTGAAAGTATACATAAAAAAATATTACCATCCCACATATCCGGAGGCCTGTCATTGGACAGTCAAATCCCCCCCCCTCCCCCCCAATCGACCACCTGACCCTTCCGGGAGGGAGTGGGTGTGATATAGTTTTTTTTTTTTTGTGGAATTCAGTGGGGAAAGAACGATTAAATACTACTGGTATTCTTTAAAAAACTAAGCTATATATTAGAATGCACGTTTTTTCTTCTTTTTATGGTTCTCATTTATAGCACATGGGGAATAAAATGTATCAAAAGTTATGAAGTTTAACTTTAGGTATCCATCAGTAGCATAAAAAAAAACATGGATAAAAATTTGTTTGAAATTTAGTAGAAAAAGATCGATTGAATGCTATTGGTATTTTAATCTACAACTTCGAGTGCACCCTTTTTTTCTTATGGTCCTCATTTTTAGTATGTTGGGAGAAAAAAGCTTTGGCAAAATTTATGAAGTTTAGAACGTAGCGTAAACAAAAACTGTTTTTTCTTTAAATATATCTTAAAACATCCTTACAATTATTGAACTGAAAGAAGCTAAACATTCAGTTTAGAAATAACTACAAAAGATTGTTGAAAAATAGATATAATTTAAAAATTTATGGTTTTTTTTAACTTAGTAAAAAAGATCGATTAAACCCTATTGGCTAAACTGTCAAGTGAGTGCATTAATATTTTAAATTACTACATTTTATCGGTAGCACATTTCGACTAAAATTTTATGAAAAGTGGTTTTAACCCTCTTGGAGACAGCACGTTCTATTTTAGTTAAAATTCTTCTATGACATATAACGTTAGGTAATACTGCGACTCCATAAACATGTTTCGTACAAAACTAAGCCCATTTTCTATTTCCATATAAGCGAAGACATCGATAGAAAGAGGGGATGTATCGATTTTCGTTCATTTCCTTAAGACTGGTAATTACTCGCCCATTTTTGTTTTAAAGGGGCGCGCGAGAGAGGTGTTGCGATCACCTCCCAGAAACGCGGGAAGAAATACACGAAAGGGTTATTATTAAAAAAGGGTTATTGCAGTGAATTGTTTATTTAATTTTTTTTGTTTTGTTTGTAAAGTTAGAAATATTTTCAACGGGTGAATTGTTTATTTAGAAAGTATCAAGAATGCCTAGTTAAAATGCGAAACACTTTTTTAAATTTATAGAAAACTACAATCATTTTATACGTGGATTCCAAATACATTCTAGAGCACACTGCACAAGTATACATCGTGCAAAGTTTTACTTAATAACTTAAAGAGTAAAATTTAAAAAGAATTCATCGATAAAACGACACAAGAAGAACAATTAGAAGTGATTTAGATTTAATTAAAGTACCTAATCAAAAGTCCAGCAATCAAAAGGTTTCTAATCAAAAGGTTTATAAATATTGCAAAAATCAAATTTTGTTAATAATGTGATTGCATGAAGCTGCAATTTTATCGGAAATTGTCACATAAAACCTATGAAAACGAAATTCTTGAAGCATTCTTAAAGTTTCCTAAGAATTTAATATCGATGCCCACTGTCAATGACAATGCTTGTGAAAATATACCGATGCACTAAGTTTAAAAATGCAATCAAAACCACCATACTTATATTTCATTATTTTCTTTAATACCACAAATTTAAATTTGGTTTATCATGAAAATAATATTGTTATAAATTTATCTATGCACCATCTGGAGTCCTATATTAAATAGTATTTATAAACATTAATTTTAGTAAATTGCCTTCTCAGATCAAATAACACTTAAAACAGGTCTTCGTATGTAACAATCTTTAATAGCATACAACGGGCCATAGAAACTAAACGGTATCTTTGTGTGTGTTGGAAAGAACTCTGCCGTTGTTAGAACTCGTAGTAAGGGACCCGGGAAGAGGAGTACTAATTAGCAGGAGTGATTTGTATTTGTTTTCTGAGAAGAGTTATTTTAATGGGTACTCTTGATATATTAGAAAAGTTGGTTGTAATTATATCTAGAGATTTTAGTTGGGCTGAAACTTTATATGCAACCATTTTTCATTCCTTTTATATAACAGAAGGGGAGACCAGGGCTATTATTTATTTTTTTACTTTTATTTATTCTCAGAAAACAAGATATTATTGCCATCTTTAGGCTCTTACCTACAGACAACACGTAGTTAAATTCAAGCATGTACAGCTAGAAAATGTGTCCCGTTTACGCAGCCCCATAGCCTGTCAAAAGTACATCGTGCAAATAATTTTTTTTAAGGGGGCCCAGACCCCAAAATCTTTTCAGAAATGACATTTAAACGTTTTTAGTGTACCTTAAAATACGAAATCTTAGATTTTTAACGATATCATACATTAGAAGTTTCGAGTACTGGAAGAATTTTTAATATTTTTTTTAACAAATGTTGTTTAGTTAAATTCCAGTGGTATTGTTTACTTTAAACGTTTATATCTCAAAACTTACTTATTTAATGTTCATATACCTTTTACTCAAAATCTACTGTTAAGTATCAGCATGAAATTTTTTATAAGTATTTCAGAAGTTGGTTTCAAAAAACCGCCGGAAGGATTTGACTATAACTATCTTACTTTTTTGTTCTTCTTTTTAATATGTTTGATGTTTTTTTAGGTAAAAAATATGCAGTTTCATAAAAAAAAAATTTAAAAATCAACAACAAAAATTGAGAATGCCTCCATTAAAGTATAGTTACACATCCATTTAACAACAGGTGAAAATTTCATTTTAAAGTATCCAATAGATTCTGAGAAAAAGGTAAATAAAAAAGGTCATTTTAAAATGGGCTTCAATGGAGGGCTCCGGTCCCCCTTAAAAAAGAATTTTGGAAAACCTGCCCTATCTAAATAATTTGGTTTTAATACTTTCTTGACGAGTGATGGTTTAAGTTATTTTGAAAACAAATGCATATTTAAATCGTGAAAGGAAACATATATTTTTGTTCACGCAACGATAAAACAAAAGTTTTATAATATGACGTAAATAAAAGTTTAAAAAAAAGTGTAAGCATGAAAATTTACTCCAAATTCACACATAATGCTGCATCATAAACGGACACAATGAAAAGTACCCACAATAAAAGAGGTTATTGTGATAATATTTTTTAACAAGATAGCTTTTAAATTTATATTTTTGTAAAAAAAAATATCCAAACCATAATTTCTAGTTTAAAAAAGATGTTTTTTCACAAACTTACCATCTGGACTGATATTAAACCGTTCATAATTTCAAATCCGCATAAAAATGTAATAATTTTTTTGTAAATTTTAAAGTTTCACATTCTGTAGTTACGAGTATAAAAGTTAATATTCAGTCATTAGCAATCGACAATTGAATACCAGAGACATGGTAACAACTATCAAAGAAAACAGTAACAGATAATTGAAGGATGTTTATAGCAACGTTATAAACATTTCATTTTCACTTCACAAAAAAATTAGTTCATTAAGAGCAACGACCATTAAGATTCATTAACCTTTCAAAAAGAAACTTTCAAAAAATCCCTTTACAAGTGACTCTTTATAGCGATGCATATTTAAAAAGTTATTGAATAATTAACAAAGAAAAGAATGATCGATTATCATCAAATGCGGAAACATGATTGAATACGGTGATGATGCTTGTGGTGATGATATTCGTGATAACTATTCAACGAAGATAATTGGTTGGTGATTAAACGTACTGATAGTTGTGGTCAACGATTGGTGCAGAAAAATGTAATCAACAAATCATCAACGATTAAGGTTTTGTTTAAGTTAAGTCTTGGTCAAGTGCAATGTTAGCTATAAAATTGATTTGAGCTGGTTGGTTACATGTATTAATGAATGTTTATGTACTTTTTTCTTTGAAAAGTCTGTAAGTTAAAGAAATTGTGTCAAAAGTTTTATCTTAATTTGATACGAATCATAAATCTATAATGCATAATGTTTTTTTTTTAATAAATTTTTGTAATGTCAGTTAAAAATTTCAATAAACTAATAACACATTTATCTTTTTATCATAACTATGTGGCAACCATAACAAGTAAAACCAGTGGTAGAAGGAGAAAAAGATTTTGTTTACTGGGATTCGAAATTTCCAGAAATAATTATCGTTGTTTTGATGATTTCATGTTGTAAAAATCCAATAATAAATTGAACAAACAAAAGTGTAATATGTTCAAAATAACTAACTAAAGCTTACATATTAATTTTAAATTACGTTTATGTTAATATATATATACTTATTTAATATATATGCAAGTACTCAGTGACTGATAATTATTTATATTATATTATTATATATTAATTGGAAAAAAAAATAATAATAAGATGGAAGTTACACAAATAGCGGCTTACTAGTTTGTTCCGAAATTATTTTTTATTCGATAGCTCTTTAAAAATACACTCGCTGTTTAATGATTTTAGTTTATACAGAAGTAATTCAGAAGATGAATTTGATCAATATTTAAAATATAAATAAAGCAAAATGTGGTATTCTATTTAATAATGTTTCGTTAAACAAACAACATAATAATATCGTTGATGTTGGTCAACTTATTTGAATTGGTAGAAAATGATACGTGGGAATTATATTGCATTTTAAAAACGTTATTATTTTTTACATTTATGCATAGCAGATAATAGACTCCAAACTTTAAATTTTAAACTTTAGTAAAACTATATATTTTTAAAAAATTTTGTGCCTTACTGGAAAACCTGACAGTCAGGCGACGGGTTTAACAATCCCAAGCTTTTAAGATTTTATCCGGAAAAAAAGCTAGAAAAAAAATTCTGAAGCGTCAATCTTCGCCACTATTTCAATTTTTTTTTTGGTGGTTATGACAGAAAACCACGCTTGGTTTGCCATGCAGAAAACAGAGATTACTTTAAAAATGAATAGAAATAACATTTGTCTTTCTCCCATACATAATAAGTGCTACTTGAAGTTTCCAAAGATACTATCCTTTAATCTTACATGATGGATTGCAAATAGAATGAGTTTTAGAATAGTTTTAGTAAGACCAGAAGCTCGTTTTTCAGGGGAAAAATCAATAAATAGTAATGTTTGCACTGATTTTTAATACTAAGATTGTATTGATATTTATCTCAGATTTTAAAAGAAACTTTTTATTTATACAAAGAAGAAAGTATGGAAGTGCAATAAATAGTAAGATATTTTTGTTATTTAATATAACTTTTTATAAAGTAGTTTATCTCTGAAATTAAAGTTCTTGATAAACCGGACACATTTAATAATCACGGTGTAAATAATTACTAAGATAAAATCTAAGAGGAAAAGGCGAGATTTCTTACAGTTTGCAGCATTAAAAAAATAATCATTATTATAAAAATGGGATATTAAGCTGACCAAACTTAGTGGCATGTGAAATCAATTTTTGAGCAACTTATAGCTTATAAAAATAATTTTCGCTCTACATGAGTAGAGGTAACATTAAAATTTGAGTTCCCACACGCCCCTACAATTAAGATTTTTTATTAGGTGAGTTTGTGCAACATTTTTCTGCAGCTAAAATATTACCAAATTTACCAAATCAATTTTTGAGCAACTTACAGCCATTATTTTCGGACTACATCATGACTGGAGGTAACACCAAAATTTGAGTTCCCACATGCACCTACTATTACGATTTTTATTAGGTCAGTTTGTGTAACATTTTTTTTGTAGCTAAAAAATTTATCAAATCAATTTTTGAGCAACTTATAGAAATAATTTTTCGCACGACATCATGACTGGAGGTCACACCAAAATTTGAGTTCCCACATGCACCTACTACTATTAAGATTTTTATTAGATAAATTTCTGCAAATTTTTATTTTGCAGCTAAAAAATTTATCAAATACATTTTTGAGCAACTAAAACCGATAATTTTTTCGCACTACATCATGACTCAGACTGGAGGTAACACAAAAATTTGAGTTCCCACACGCCCCTACAATTAAGATTTTTAATTAGGTGTTTTTGTGCAAACTTATTTTGTAGCTAAACAATTAACCATATTTGATTCAACAAACTTTTTTTTACTTTTTACAGAGTACTTATTGTGCTTCGTCTAGTATATCGAATAGAAACAAAATACACCTACAATATCCTCAGGCGAGCCAATTCAACGAATTAAACGTTATATCCACCATCGTAGATTGTCAAACGTTTCGTATATAGATTGTCTACTATCAGCGACGTTTACGAAATAATTTTAAACAATGACTTTTGGCGTTGATAAATTGAGTCATTATCCAGTCACATCTACAAACAGCTCTGCTCATTTTACCCGTGCATGAATAAACCAACTCTGAAATAAGTATTTTGAAACCGCCGAGCAATTGGGGTTCCGGTAACCGTCAAAAGAGTACGTGTAGCCAGATAATGGGTATCGAGTGTCAATAATTATACTATAAGCAAAATAGATTATTCATAATTTACTTACAATTTATATTGGTTTAAACAAAAGAGAAATATCCAGAATATCTTTTAGGAAGATGATATTTTATTTAAGATTTTCTTGCAAGGAAATGCCAGTGCAATATAATAAGAAACATTATTTATATGATGATTTTTTACGCTATCATATTTCTATACCATACTTATTTTCTTTACTCTTTATGTTTTTTTCACTGCCTCAGTAAGAAAATTATTTTCAGTCAATTGTATAGATTTGTCTTCAGTCCCTTGTAAATTTGATTCAATCACGTTACATGTAAAATTACTTTCACTGTGTTACATGTAAAGTTACTTTCACTGTGTTACATGTAAAGTTACTTTCACTGTGTTACATGTAAAGTTACTTTCACTGTGTTACATGTAAAGTTACTTTCACTGTGTTACATATAAAGTTACCTTCACTGTGTTACATGTTTAGTTACTTTCAATGAGTTACATGTAAAGTTACCTTCACTGTGTTACATGTTAAGTTACTTTCACTGTGTTACATATAAAGTTACCTTCACTGTGTTACATGTTTAGTTACTTTCACTGTGTTACATGCAAAGTTACCTTCACTGTGTTACATGTTTGTGTGTGTCACATGTTACTTTCACTGTATTACATGTAAAGTAAAATTCAGTCAGTCACCTTTAAAATTGCATTCAGTCACTTGTAAATTTTGCATTCAGCAATCAGCAGTCACTTGTAAATTCTCTTGCTTAATTCACATGTCACGTATAAAGTTGCATTCATTCTCAAACTATCTTTCTAAGTATCTATCCACTTTAAAAGCTTAAGTTGCCATAGAAATAAGTAAAAATGTGAAGTTGCACACAGTCACTTGAAGAAGAGTTGTCTCCAGCTAGTTGTGGGGGTCGTAGACTGGTTGCCACCCACATCAGCCCGTAAAATCAAACTTGTGGAGTAAATGGACACAAGTTCGGATCTACGGGTAGAAGTGAGTTGCAAATGGCTCAACTTGGACATCACCCTTTTCAAAAGTATTATTTTCTTCTCAGCTTGGCACTTGACTGAAATTCTTCATGAAGAGACATAACTTTTTTTTATATATATCTATCAACTATCTATTTTTCTATCTTGTACTTTGTCGGAGTTTCGAGAGGCTTAATTGAAAAGTTTTGAAAAATTAAATTCGTTACATATTTAGCCTGAGTACTTGTTTTTTCTTTTCGATTCCAATTTTTTCCATTCATGTGTCATAAGTTACAAAAAATTGAAAGAGGAAACTTCGACTTTAATCTAAAGAAATCCGTAAAGAGAAAAGCATTAAAGTAGAGAGAAAGCAAAAAACAAGAATTTATGCTTCTAAAGTAGTTTTTGCAAAATAGATTAAAATTTTACAAGCGGTAAATGTGCTGCTCTTCAAATACGGTTTGTTTCAAATCTCAATTATGCACGTAACCCCTCCTCTAGAGGCGAATATTCCTTTATCTCGTTAATATTATTTTTAATTTTTTTAAACTAGTAACATAACAGTTTTTTTAACAAGGTTGTTTGGAATTACTTTATACTACTTCATTTTTAAAAAATATTATTGTTTTTTTTTAAATGAATAGTTAAAATGAACAAGTCTAAAAAACCGATTAATTGAATGCTTTCACTAAAATAGTCATATAAAATTAAATAGGTTGCAATCGACTTTAAAGTAAGACAGAAAAATTCGTAGATGTTGCAAGGTTTCGAAAATAAGTTGAAAATCTCTTTAATACAAAATTAAATGCACATATTAATTTGCAATGTTGATGCAATTTTTAGTAACTGAGAAAGAAATCTTAAGATACCAGGAAAAAACGACTGTTCAAAATATCGAATTTTCATTTCAACTTTCAATCATTAAATTATGTCTTACAAAAAATCTTATCCTACAGATTTTCATATGGGGTTTTAGTTACCCGAGAATAAGAATTAATTTCAGACAACTTCGTTGCTATAGCTTCATATGTCGTTATTACAAAAGACCATTTTTTAGATTTTAGACAGACTTTTCTCTTTTTTTGTAATGCTTGGACGGTTGAAAATTCAGTAAAGTGATAGATGGGAATTATCGTCAAAATTAAAGTTCATTGCGTTTGCTATTTTAAACTATAAAATATTTATATTTAAGCTTTCCAAAATCATTATCAGAGACACGCAATAATTGTGTATACACGCAATACTGGAAAGTGCATATAAAAGTTTTAAATCGTTGTTATTAAATAATGTTTGGAACTGGCAACAAAGTTTTATTGAAATTAGCTATCATCCTTTCCAACTACATCCCGTATTCAAAAGTATATTTTAAGAGATCTGTCTTAAATGCACAATTTGTGATTAAAAGTTAAAATACTAGAGCAAATTAATACCCGTCCTTCGCATGAAACAATAAAAAGCATAATATTTAGAAAAGCCCTCCTTCGAAATTTCAAACGCCTCGTTCAATATTCATATATATCCCAATTTAGCAAGTTAGTTATAATTTTTAAGTATTACCTTTCTTTTTTTTTTAATTACAACTTAAATTTTAAGAAAAACATTTCTTGGCAAATTTTTGTAGTGCTAATTTGGCGCTTTTTTGGATTTTAAATCCTTATCAGAATAAATGGTAATTTTAAATTCCAGATTTTACACAAACAAAAATTACACTTCTAAGAACTTTATGTTAATGTGTAATAAGGAAAAAACTTTTTTTTTTAAATAATACCTCATTGTGAAATGTCTGTGTTAAAATAACAACAATATATAACAATCACTTTAGAACTAAATAATTTCATTAGTCATTAGATGTAATTAGTTCCACAACAATTGCTTGATGCAATTAATTCTATACAAAAACATACGACTTTTCAGAATGTTTCTTAAAATTAAAAGTTAAAAAGACAAAACTTTTTTCATTAATTGTAGCATTTTAACATAAGTCTAAACTTTAAATCTACTTTAAAGACTGCGTAATTAAGAAATGACCTTAAACTTATTTTTATTTTTCAGTAAAATGTCAACTTCAAATTTACTCGGAATTTTAACAACATTAGAAATCCAAAGAGAAGACATCATTTTAAATAGATAAAAAATATATTTTCCAGCCACCACAAAACCGTTAGAGTAAAAAAGCTATAGAAAATCGATAGCTTACCGTTGCTTTCCACAAATCCACCCAGCCTAGAAGCCGAGTAAGCACGTGCAAAAGCGGATACCCAGACAGAAAATAGATTCGAATGTTTTTCTCAAAAAACCGTCGACCGTTACAGAAACCAGCACCATTTTTAACCCCTCTCCCTACTCAACCTTCTAAAAAGCCTTCTTCGCCACCAAGCCACATTTTTTAACTTTTATTTTTCGTTGCCAAGTTCTTTTTATTATTGTATTTTACTGGATTCCACCGTTGGACTTTGGCAACAAGAAGAAAGTTTTGGCTGTCTGGGCCGAATCGGCCAATGGGCACTCGGTATTTTTCCCGGGCGATCCGCCATCTTGTCCAATGGCTGTCGAGCAAGTCGGTCCACTTTTGATACCCCCACCTTCGAGAAGATGAATATCTTTGGAATCATTCCACCATCTTTTTTTTCTTCTCTTTCCTGTGGCTTATTTTATGCGATCGGGCGAGTGATAGTCATTTCGAACTGCTGACCTTCGAATACACGTTTTGAGGAGGAGTTGACTAAAAGTTTATGTCGAGACGTTTTTTTGAAATGTCTATGGGATAATTCTTTTAATTGGAAAAATGAGAATTTCAGAAGCATAATTCACAAGATGAAATGTCTTTTAAACAACAAATTACCATTATCATTAAAGAAGTTTATTTTTAATTTCCTTGAAACGCTTAAAATCGTTTACATAAAACTTACAGAATTTATTATCCAAAACTTAACGAATATTGAATAGCAATAAAAACACTTCGTTTATCAACCAAGTAATATTTAATTGAGAAGTTTTTATAAAAAAAATACTTTAGTAATCAAACAAATTTTAATTTTGTAAATGTGACAAAGAAAGCAATTGGTTAATCGACACATTCAGAGAGTTCTTTTTTAAATGGATATTTAATTTAAAAGTAGAAAAATTTAATTGTTTAAATTAAAGCTTAGACTTACAAAAAATCACGATAGATTGTCAGGAAATTTTTGTTGAAATAGGTTCCTTTCAAAAGCAAATGGAATTGTCGCAAAATCAAAAATCCGTTAAATTAATTTTTATAGATATTTCTTAATGTAGCAGATGTTTGAATACATATAATAAAAATAAATAATAGCAGGCTTATTCAAGTAATCGAGGTGTATTAAAAGAAGATTTGTAAAACACATATTTATCTCAAAATTGAACATAATTTGATAAAACTTTACAATTATTTTCATTTATTACTTATGGAGTTTCAATATGAAATGAATTTCAAGTTATGAAGTTATTTAGTTTAGGTTTAGTGAATTATTTACTGTCTATTTTTTTTTATCTAATTAAACAAATAAAAAAAAGATTATCCAACTATGATACATATTAACGACCAGCAACATCGCTGTGTAATAAATACTGTTTAAATAAAATAATTAATGTTACAAAAATAAATAAGAATTACAGGAAAAAAAATATTTTTTTATAATAATGACTTCAACTTTTTCTAGTATAGTCCCACCAAACTCTTTTTTAACAATCCAATCCCTTCATGAAAATAAAAAAAAAAGTTTTTCTAAATGAAGATGCTTGCACATTACACACCAAAAGTATTCTCAAGAAAAATAATAATTGGAAATAATAAAGTTTTTTTTGTGAATATATAGATCTACAATATATTATGTACTTTCCCTTTCAAGAAAATTTATAGTTTAATTTCTAATAAAATTTTCTAGGTAAAGTTGTTTTTTTTAATTTTGTAATTGTTGCAAGTTTTTTTTACAGTGCAATAAGCCTGTAAGGCTGGCTCTGTCAATGTAAAATTAAAAATAAAACGTATTCTAAGCTATATAAAAACCTACAATTAAATAACATCATTCGTTCATTTAACTGAAATCGCAACAATTTGTATACAAATATTAAAAAGAAGCTGTTTAGTTGTATGTGTATAATTGTGCTGTTTCAAATAAATAGGAGAAGGCATAGTTGGCTTGAATTAAAGTTCAACGAGAGCGACCATATAGTATATATTTATCCATGATTTTAATTAACTTACTCTAAGAAGTTGTTGATTTTTAATGTATTATTGGTTAAAATTAGATATTAAGCTAATAATTGTATAAGCTATTTTTATTTAAGTTCTTAAAAGAAAATAATTAATAACAAATCTTACCTGGTAAAAATAAGTATTCCAATAGGTAGGATTGAAACATCATAGAATTTCTTCAACATCATCTGAAAAAAAGAGAAAAAAAAATTAATATTCGTATTGGACGGAAAAAAATGGACGCTTCTCGATTTAAATAATTAAGGCACGAAATGTACAGTATATGTTGGCACGGCGTGATATATTGCTGTGAATTAGCAAAACATTTTGTTCATCATAAACGGAATTTCTTGCTCTCAAGTTTTTTTTAAAACTGTTATCCACAAGGAAAATTAGAGAATTAAAAAAAGAAAAGGTTAAATTATTTTCTTTTTTCAAATTTGGAAGGGTTTTTTTTATTATATTTTCTATTTATCCCTAAAATACTCATATTCAGACTAAATTAATAATTTCATTAAAAAGATATAAGTTTGAAACTTTTTCACAAGCTTAAGAACACATTTCCAAAAGAAAAAAGAGTAAAAGAAATCATCACATTTAAAGACTTTTAAAATACGACAAATAAAGATTTTTTAAGTGTTAAATATTACCACAACAGCAAGTGTGGGCAGAGAAAAACGGCACTCGAAAAACTTGTCAAAAAAAAAAAAAATGCGGTCAAGCAGTAGACTCAAGAGTTTGAAAATCACAACTCCGAAATAAATTTTATTTAAAAGCTAAAGTAGCTAAGAAGCTTTTTACAGAACCATAAAATCTTAAAAATACATTATTTTTATACATTAAATAATAACAATCAGCTTTAAAAAATGTAATTTTAAAGTTAAGCAGAAACCCAGAAATATATTCTACAGTATAATGTTACAGAATCTTACAAAGAAAATTTTGTACCAAGCACAATTAAATATAAGTACGTAGCTTTAAAAAAAAGTCAATATTTTTGTTTGAAAAATTTCTTGCGAAATTTTTGAAAATAAACATTTTTTTTTAAAGACAACTAAGCATAAGCTAAATTGCAAAAAAACCACAACATACATTTATTTTTCAATGGATTACAATATATTTTAAGAAATTGTTAAAATTTTTGTTTGTGAGCTTGTTTTTTCATTCCTATTCAACACTTATTTTTTTTATTGAAGTAGATTTTAAATTATTTTTTTGTTATTGTAAGGTAATTCAACAACTTCCCTACACCCTTGTGTTAAGTATTTTATATTGCAATTATAAAAGAAACCTTAGAAAATTACTCCAAATGAATATCGTGATAATTAAAAATCTTAGCTCTA
Organism: Hylyphantes graminicola; assembly: GCA_023701765.1. NCBI lineage: Eukaryota > Metazoa > Arthropoda > Arachnida > Araneae > Linyphiidae > Hylyphantes > Hylyphantes graminicola. Next base: position 54,962,811 of record CM043113.1, read on the forward strand.
AGAATATGTCAATAAAGTCTAATATTAAAGTTAATCGAGTTCAATATTTCTGTTTGAAAAATTACATGTAAATTTTTTGAAAATATGCAGTTTTTTTAAGACAACTAAGTATAAGCTAAATTGCAAAAAAAAAACCCATACATTTATTTTTCAATGGATTTCAATATATATTAATAAAATTGTTAAATTTTTTGTGTGTGCGCTTGCTTTTCATTGCAGCCCAAGACTTAAATTTTTTTTATTGAAATAGATTTTAAGTTATTAAGTTTTTTTTTGTCATTGTAAGACAATTAAAAAACTTCCCTATGCCCTTGTGTTACGCTTTTTTTTGGTATTGCAGTGTTGTAAGAGAAACCTTAAAAATTACTCAAAATGAATATCTTAAAAATTAAAAATCTTAACTCTAAGAAAATATTAATTATGTCTACAGAGTTGCTGTTAGACTCGGGGGAAGTTCCCACCTGTTAAAATGTGTTTGTGGAAGTAAATTGTTTGTTATTATTTAAAATTATTTGATTTTGGTAATTGTTTGATTTTACAAATTGATTATTTAACGGGGACCAGAACCCTCCATTGAAGCCCATTTTAAAATGACCCTTTTTATGTACCTTTTCCTCAGAATCTATTGGATACTTTTAAATGAAATTTTTACCAGTTGTTAAATGGATGTTTAACTGTACTTTAATGTAGGCATATTTTCTAAATTTTTGCTTAGTTTTTAAATAATATTTTTTTTAAGTGAAACTACATATCTTTTACCCAAAAAAACATCAATAGTATTAAAAAGGGAAAAAAGGAAGATAGTTATAGTATAATCCTTCCAGCTGGTTTTGAGCATTGAAAAAGTAAGTTATGAGATACTATAAGTAACATAAGTAAACAATATGACTAAAATTGACCTTAACAAAAAATATTAAAAATACTTCTAGTAATCTAAGCTTCTAATGTAAGATATCGTTGAAAAGCTAAGATTTCGTATATTAAGAAACACTAAAAACATTGAAAGGTCATTTTTGAAAATTTTTGGGGTTCTGTTCCCCCTTAACATCATTTAGTAGCAAGAGTCAAGAATTAAAGAAACTATAATGTAAATATACCATTTGTATAAAAGATTAATGAATGGATTGAAGATATTACAAATCTATGGCTTTAGAGGAGCTAACTTCTTAGTTTTTATTCGCAATAAAACATAAAGTAAATTTTAGTGTCTTTATAAAAATTAGTTTCAGATATCACAAAAAGTTTGTAGAATTCGAATTCATTAAAAATAACTGAAAAAACATTAATTTAAAATCGTAAGCTCAAGTTCTCAATTGAGTAGTAACATTATAAAGGGTCCCTTTTAATAAATATTGTGTTTTAATCAAGCAAAAGTCTTTATTGAATCGAAAGCTTTTTAAAGCTTGTCTGAATAATATTGCTTTATAAAACTGTCTTAGGAATGTCAAGGAGAAGAGAAGGTTATAAAAACACTATCAGTACTAATTTCAAGTAATACAGAAATATTATGAAGTTAACATTTTGAAGTTTATTAGACTTTAACTGTAAAAAAAGTATAATTTGAAAATTAACAGTTATATTTTTATAAAATATTATTTTTACTGTCATTAAACTGTATCATATATAGCAAAATATGAAAGGGTGCGAGAGAAATAATTTATTAAATAGTTTTGGTATTAATACGCACACTGTAAAAAACTGTTGTTTTTACAGTTAAAAAATTGTCAACTTTGACATTTGCTAAGGAAAAGGTTTATTTTGAAATTGGACACACTCAAGTATTACTTTTTAAATTTCAAAATAAATATCCATAAAAGTAGTACACAAAACATCTTCGCCACTTTTAAACCTCTTAGGGATTAACAAATTTGTTGAATTGTAAAATTGTTTTTTTTTAAGTTAGATTCTATTAAGACTTGTTTTAATTTTTTTTTTTACATTTTTAATAGAAGATTTCATTTCTTAATTTAAAAAAAGTACATTTCTGTAGTAGGTGATTTTAACGGACTCCTCCATAATTAAAATTTTAAAATGTGATAAAATTTTAACTTTGAAATTTTTAAATAAAGTTATTTGTAATGCTGGAAAACCGGACAGTCAGATGGCGTGTTCATACTGTGTCGCTTTTAAAAGCATCGAAACGAATGCTACCTTCCACCTCAAACGATACAACCGAATAACAAAAGGTGTGTAAAAGGAAGAGGGTGTAAGCAGGGATTCGATCTAACCCTTTTTTATATCCCGAAATGCCGGTGCCTGCGAAATAGGCCACTGGAGTTCTTAGGGGCAGGTGTTGCCAACCGAAGATACCTTAACTCTACTCATAAAAAGCATATCGCTTAGGGCTGAAAGAGGTAGGACCGTTACCCACCGATTGGGCTCCGATTATATGGGTCAGGGTGAAGAAGCTGATCGGAAGGGTTCTATAATACACTTGAAGATGTGAAAGGATTTCCCACGTTGTTAGGTACATTGGAATCGATGGAATTGATAACCAGTGTGAAAATTTGGAACACTTTTTCTTTGGGATGATAATTTTTTCTTATGGGATGATGATTTTTCAATTTTTGTTTCGTTTATAATTTTATGGTTTGCAATAGATATATTTTTCTTACAAAATGAATGGAATCAAATTTATTAAATATTTTTTCTAACTTAAAAGGGTTTTTTTTCATTACATTCCCAGTTACAGACATAAAGGCAATAGTAGCTTCAATTATATGGGTCAGGGTGAAGAAGCTGATCGGAAGGGTTCTATAATACACTTGAAGATGTGAAAGGATTTCCCACGTTGTTAGGTACATTGGAATCGATGGAATTAATAACCAGTGTGAAAATTTGGAACACTTTTTCTTTGGGATGGTAACATTTTTTATGGGGAACGAATTGTTGAGGATAATACAATTTCAATTTTTTTTTACAAAATGACTGGAATCAAATTTATCAAATATTTTTTCTAACTTAAAAGGTTTTTTTTAAATTACATTCGTAAATACATCAGACATACAAGGCAATAGTAGCTTCGATTATATGGGTCAGGGTGAAGAAGCTGATCGGAAGCGTTCTATAATACACTTGAAGATGTGAAAGGATTTCCCACGTTGTTAGGTACATCGAAATCGATGGAATTAATAACCAGTGTAAAAATTTGGAATACTTTTTCTTTGGGATGATAATGCTTTTTATGGGGAACGAATTGTTGAAGATAATATATCATATTTTTTTTACAAAATGAGTGGAATCAAATTTACCAAATATTTTTTATAACTTAAAAGGTTTATTTTTTCCATTACATTCCTAGTTACAGACATACAAGGCAATAGTAGTAGCTTCGATTATATGGGTCAGGGTGAAGAAGCAGAACGGAAGGGTTCTAATATACACCTGAAGACGTGAAAGGATTTCCCACGTTGTTTAGTACATTGAAATCGATGGAATTAATAGTCAGTGTGAAAATCTGGAAACTTTTTCTTAGGATGATATTTTTTTATTAGTGGAAAATAATTGTTGATATCTAACTTTAATTTTTACTTTTTGGTTGATAGCAATTTTATATACATGAATGTAGTTGTAATTTTTTTTTACAAAATGACTAGAACAAAGTTTATTTAATTTTTTTCTAAGACAAATGGGTACATTCTTAATTACTGAAATACAAGGCAATAGTAGATTCGATTATGTGGGTCAGGGTGGAGAAGCTGACTGGAAGGGTTCATACACTTGCAGATATGAAAGGATTTCCCACGTTGTTAGGTACATTGAAATCGATGAATTAATAACCAGTGTGAAAATTTTGAACTTTTTAGGATGATATTTTTTTCTGATGAGGAACGAGTTGTTGATAATATTTTATTTTTTTTTTGTTCGATAATGTTATGGTATTTAGTTGGTATTGTTTTACAAAATGACTTTAAAAAATTTATTATATTTTTCCAAACTTGAAGAGGTTTTATTTTTGTATTACATTCTTAGTTATAGATACAAGGCAATACCAGCTTCGATTATAATTGTCAGGGTGAAGAAGCTGATCGGAAGGGTTCTAATATACACTTGAAGATGTGAAAGTATTTTAAACGTTGTTAGGTACACTGAAATCGATGGAATTAGTAACCAGTGTGAAAATGTGGACCACTTTTTTGGGGGGATGATAATTTTTTTTTGTTGGTACGAATTGATATCTAACATTAATTTTTAGTTTTTTATTGATATCAATTTCATATAGTATGTAGTTGGAAACCTTTTATTGCAAAATAACTAGAAAAAAATTTATTTAATATTTTTTCTAACTTAAAGGGGTTTGGTTCATTTTTTAAAAAATTACATTCTTAGTTACAGACATACAAGGTAACAGTAGCTTCGATTATATGGTCAGGGTGAACAAACAGACTTAATTATGAGAGCCGTGAATGAATTTCCTACGTTACATTAAATATAGACTCCTGCAAAAAGTCTGTGTTAATAGCCAGTGTAAAAGCATGGACAAATTTTTCTACTTGAAAAAGAGAATAAGTTTATGAAGGAGAAGTGATATGATTTAGATTTTTCCAAGTGATATCTATTAAAATTATAAAGAAAGTACATAACAATCATATTTTTAAAAAGTGTGAAAAAATTCTTATTATTATTAAAATATGATGTCTAGACAAAAACATATATATTCTCTGTTTTTCACAATTACATTTATTTTTTGAAGAAATTTACTAAAATAAAAATCATTGACAACGGATTAGTGTTTTTTTATATAATTATTCAACTTTGTAAGCATTTTCTTTAAAGAAAACATTATTTCACTTGAATTTGCCTTTCCTAGAAAAAAAAACTCAAATAAAAAGGTTCTATTAAATTTAAACTAGTAAAAAATACAGGTGAAAGTGTTGTACCTCTGACCATATTGTTCCTTCGACCACCTATTCTGTGGTGCCCTGTAGCAATAGGTCATAAAAATTAGTATGGTTACAACATAGTTTCTCCACTGGGAGAGCTTCTGTACCCTAATGTGGATTATTCTAGCCAAAGAGGATTCGCATGAAATATAACAATCCATTTCCTTTCTGAAAATGTAAGTATTTTTTTCATAAGGTTTTGCCTAATTTTTTGTGTGTTCTGTTTTTGTTGATGGAAGTCATTTGACATAGTATCTATCTACAATTTAAAAAATATTGTGGAGCATTCGAAAAAGGTTATTCTAACCCTTAAACTGTAGCATGCTTTTTAATTTGGATTGTCATGGTGTTGTAACTCTGACCAGATCAGTTGCTGATACTTTTACTAGGTCAAAAGTACAACAATCCAAATGCATATAAATTTTCACCCTCTGAGGGATAAGCGAATTAGCTGAAGTGTAAACTTGTTTTCACTGCATCAGATTAAATTGGTATTTTTATCGGAAAATTTAATTTCTTAATTTTTAAGTTTAACAAAATTATTAAGTTAATATCTTTTTAAAAATTATATGTGTTGGTGAAAAACCTGACAGTTAGGCGACGAGTTAAAATATATTCAACTTAAAATATAAAATATAATAAAAGAAAATTTAAAATATAATAAAATGGCACTACCACCTACCATTCTATAAATCCTTCTTAGATTCTTGACTATTATATTTTAAACAACATTTTTTATTTTACTTTTAGAGGATAATTCTAATGAACTTAAAAAATATAAATAAATAAGGTGAATAAAATTATATAGTTGGAATTTTGTTTACCTTAACTATCTTCTCCCTTTGTAAATATTCCCTGAATTTTAAATGTTTTATAAACTGGTCAAAAGTACAACAACCCATGGTCAAAGGTACAACTAAATGTTGTAGTACCTTTTGAAAAAAGCAGTGTCATTAATTTTTTAAAATTAAATAAAAAAGGAAATTATTTGAAATATTTATATCTCACATTCAAATTCAACAAATTGAATAGTATTTCATTTTAAGTTTGTATCTTAAAAGAGTTTCTTTTTTCAGTTATAATTCAGCTAATAAATATATTATAAGAGGGACTTCAAGTCACGCTCACAAGAGGCACAAAGAAAGAGTTTGCTGCATGTATCATAAATTTTCAAACGCAAAAGGTTTAAAACAAAACTATAAGGATTGTTATATTAAAATCCAATATAAAATTTGATAACGTTTTATGTTACTAAAGCATTTAGTGGTTTCAGATCCTAATAAAGCCTTCAAATGCAAACAGTATTACAGTCATTGTAAAAATTTAATTATGTACAGTGAACATTTAAAATTTGAACGATAATTTAAATACTTAAAAAAAATTGTCAGTTATTTGTTGGGAATTTCCGCTCAAGGTGTTAGACAAATTTAATAATAATAATATAACTATAATTAAAATTTACCAGTTCTAAAAAAGCTAAAACATATCTAGACGCATTTAAACAATCAAAGGACATTTAAAGGCCTTTATTTTAAAGTCGTTATTTCAAATAAATAAAGTTTTTTTTTTTGGGGGGGGGGAGTAACACTTAATGGGTTTTAATATTTCAAAGCGCCCCCTTCCCCCCCTGAAACTTAGGTACAACTAAATATTATTAATTTGAACATATTGTTTTTTATTTAATAGCAGTCGATTTTTAAAACAATTGTTCATAAAACTCTGGATGCATGACGAAAAAAAAAAATATATGTTTTTCAGTTCAAATGTGTCAAAACAAACTTTGAATTACTTGCTTCAAAATCAAAGAAATATATACGAATAAAAATCCCTTATTCGATACATTTTCATTTATAAACGAGCTATGAGTAATTGCAAAACATTTTTTTCTTCTAGTTCTAGCTTGTTGTTAAAAAGCCTTAGGTTAGAAATATGGTTTTAGTATCACACGAACAGTTTTTTACAATTTTAGGTTCAACAATTAGTTTTTTTTCCTTTTTTTTTGCCAAATTTCTGAGCGTGTTATGTATGACACATTCTTCCAATGGTTAATTTCGCTTCTCGTCTTCAAGTAATGCAGTTATTTTTAATTTGTGGCACTGTATTGAATTAGTTAAAAATGTCACAATTAATATTAAAAAAATTGTAAGTGTTGAACGTTCCACGTAAAAATGTTGTTTCATTTTTTTAAATATTTACTTTGCAGTTATAACAATCAATTGGGAGAAATAAAACGTCACAAAGTACAACACTATGCACCTTGGGACATAATATTTATGTTATGAAACAATTTAGCAAAGTTTTCTTTCTAGGAAAAGTTCCCAATTCAATTAATTATCAAATTGAAATTAAATTTTAAGTAACAACAATTGTATAATTATAATTGTATAATTTGAATTTATTTAATAAAAAAAAGCTTTTTATTAAACGTAACGATTCTACAAATGTGCCAGAACAAAACAAACAAAAAATGATAATGAATAATACTAAAAAGAATAGTTTTAAATCGTTTAAAGCTTTAGTCGAATAACAATTCTTAAAATTGCCTTCAAAACTAAAAGTTATTGTAGTCGCGCGTGGGTTGTAAATTACAGCAAAGCCCATTTTTTTAAAAAGTCATTTCTAAATTATATTGTAAGATATTTGTCCGAACTCAAATTGTGTGTCACAGCTCTCTCGCTCATAAGAATAGATGTTTTAATAACTAAATATAAAATTTACTTGCGAATTCATGTACTTATCCAGATTTAAAATTAAGAATAATAATACTAATTCTTATTTTAAGCAATACAAATATCGATGAAATAAAATACAAATTGCTGTTCATTACTTTAAGCTTTTTAATTGTTTTCGTTTGTTTTAATAACTACAATATCTAAATATAAAATTTACTTTCAATTTCATGTTTTTAGATACTTAAAATTTAGAATAATAATCCTAATTCTTATTTTAAGCATTAAAAATATCGATAAAATAAAATACGAATTGCTGTTCATTACTCTTTAGAGGTTTAAAAAGGAGTAACGAAACGAAATAAAACGCTTGGACCTTTGTTTAGCCAGGCAAATTATAATCAACTTCGTTAGTTTTTTCTATTGTTTAACTATTTGGTCTAAGTTGTCATTTATTTTAACCAGTAACTTCCTATAACATCAAATGAACGATTCATATCCATTGTGAAGACTAAAATGGTTATCCATAAAAATACCCAAAATAACACTGAAAACAAATTTTTTACAATAGCAAAAAAATATTACGTTAAGTCATCGTCCTTAATAAAGTAAATTTAATCATTGTTTAAATTTTTTGGTTCTCTAATATTAATTTTTTTAATAAAAAAATAAGTTAACAACATTTAAAGAAGATTTATCATTTTATGTAACGATATTAGATTGCAGATAGTACTATTACTTGTAGTAATTTACGTTATGGTATTTAACATTCTTTTAATGCTGTATGGGTTGAGGTAGATTATATATAAATATTATATACTCTTTTTATCTTCAAAACTATATGATTAGGATACGCATTAAAAACAATTAAAGTAATGAGTGAAGAGCAATGATTTAGCATATGGACTACAATTCAAGAATAAAAATTATTACAACGGGGAAATAAGTACTAAATACAAAGAAAGCTTTTTGTATTAATCGTCATAGTATTTAAAATTAATTTCATCTTAGATTAATGCATAAAATGTAAATCATCCGAAAATTAACTATTCCCCTAACTCCATAGGAACATTGATTCATATTTTGGTAAATATTTAAAAATTACACAATAATTATTCATGTTGAATTAGTTTTAACATTTAGAAATGCTGCACTTTTATTTATTAGAAATGGCAAGTTTGAAATAAGCCGTTATTTTTAAACCGAGTGTAATTGTTATAATAATTTATAAAAATAATATTAACCTCTCAATATTTTGAGTCGGTTGAATGATAATATCCTACTGTGCTATACTGAATATTTAAAAATTAACATGTATTTTTTTTATGTCATTATTGTTTTTTCTCATTTTTAAATCGTTGTTTGAGTTACATACATCCCAACTAAAAAGTAAAGAGTGTATGCGTTTATTTAAAATAAAACTGTTAAACTTAATTCTTAAAAATCTTACACAAGGGCGCTTGAGGATAAATTTTAAAACTACGTGAAGATGGAGTTAAGAAAGACTAAATTTACGGCAAACTTTTGGTGGTTACAGAATATTAAATGATCGCTACTATTTAACACGATCAAGAAAAATATAGCTAACTCTGTGTAGCTAGAGTTAAGAAAGACAACATTTATGGTAACGTTTTTGATGTTGATAAAAATTTAAATGATCTCTACTATTTTCTACAATCATAAGATTTTAACAATTACTCAATAAAAATAAGTAGATCTATGTAAAAGTTTGTGAATTTGCACTTATTGTATGTGCAATGAATTGGAAACAAAGATCTCAGTTAGTGAAGGAATAAGTGAAAAATTGCATATCATTCAATGAGTATTAAAAAAATATTACGATAGTGTAACAAAAATAAAACGTGTCATTTATTTTGCTGATGAATGGACAATATGAACCATGACTAATAAAAAAAATGGTACACCATTTTAAACATATCTGAATTTAGTTTCTTGTTTTTTTAATCGTTTAATAATATTTAGCCTAATGCTTATATTTAGGTCAAATTTGTTGTCATTTGTGTGAAACGTATTTTATTTTCAGAAAATTTATTTTCCAAAAGTAAATGGTATTTAATTGTACTTTTTTTGTCCTACATTTCTCTTAGATACCAAAAAAAATGGAAATAAAAATAAACATGACTTACCTTTACAGGAGTCTTCTTAAAATACAGACAATATTTTAGTCAATAAAAATCCTGTAATCACAATCCAAATCACACAACTGCATCAGTCACATGTTCCAACGTTCACAGAATTGCGTCGTCCAGGGCATAATTTGTTCCATACAAAGCTCCATAGAAATCGCGACTCCTGTTCCAAAAGGGGAAAAGATAGGCTTAGCATCCTCCGGCGACACAATCGGCGATAGGCATAGCACACAAACAATCCAATAGTGATCAAAACAACAACAGTCATTAGAACAATCCACGGAATAGTGCACAACAGGGAGTGGTTCACAAGGTACATGTGGCACTAGTGCAGAGTCGATATCGGAATTCCACAATAACAACCGGCAGCCAGGATAGCTCGGCACCTTCTTAACCCTAAACACTGAGCCCGCTGTGGCGCAAAGCGATCCGGATCCGACCGTGGCGCTGCTAGGCAAAGCCGGCGAAAAGAAGCATGTCCGTTGAAAGGGGAGTAGCCAATTACGATCCGCATGCGCCGGGATCAGATTCTTTTTTAGAGCTTCCATTCAAACGCGCCAATGGAGGACGCCGTTTGAGTTTGATTGACATTTGAAGGCGGGGTTAAGAGATGTGGGCGAGGTTAAAATGCAGAAAGAAGCGTCGGCATTGGAGCGTCTGTCGGCTAGGGAGGTGATCATTGGATGAAAAGGGGACTGACAGAGGCGGCTCCGCCTTTTTTGCCCCCTCAAGGGGGCCTTGAAGTAGGCCACTAAGCAAAAGTGTTGCTCAAGATTTTTGGCTGGGATGGTGGAGAAATTGTGGGCAAGTGCGCATGTCTGTTCTTTTGGGTTTCAGCAAAGTGAAAGTATGTTTTTTATAAGGTACAAACTGCATTTTTGTGTGGTAAATTTTTTTGTTTGATAAATTCTTACTATATATTCACAATAGTAAACTAAAAAGAGTAATTTCAGATTGTTTAAAGTCGCAACAAAATCATTCACAAATGTCCATACATCTTTTAAACTGAATTAATGTTGGCAAAAAAAATTAAATAATGCAAAATTCATGTATTTATTAACTAAAAATAACTTGTAAAAAATGTATAAAAAAACAATGTTTTTCCACTTAATATTTATGTTCGTTCAATATTTCAATAAAATGGTGTTTGAAATTGTGTAAAAAACTGATTTGCGTTATTTAAAAGCAAAATAAAATTTCACTCATATTGTCTAAAAAGTATTTTTTTAAAAATTTCTAAAATTAATAAAAGCTACACAAATTCATTTGCTTCTCCTTTTTAAAAAAAGGCAAAAATAATAAAAGTAATTCAAATCTGCGTATGTAAATAAAATTGTTAAAAGTTCATGGTAGACATTGTTTGGGTAAAAAAAACCCAATTTTTCTACTATTATTTTTATTTTTTAGTACTTAACACAAATTACGAAATATGTTAATTGAATATTTTAATTTTAAATTTTACATGCATCGAAATTTTTTTTTATTCAGGACTGGTTTGCATTTATGTTATAATTTACCCAGGGCTAACCACTTCAACTTAAGTATATTAAATTTTAATTCTTAATTTTTATGTAGTAAGGTAGGGCGTACATTTTTAGATTATATATTTTAAATTGAGTTTATTTAATTTGTATCCTAAATGAATTTATGTTGTATAAACGCTATTAGAATAAATAAATCATAAAAAATAATAATAAGTTATGTTTTTTTTTGTATGCCACACAGAAATAAATACTTTTAACGTAACTATCTGACAGACAAGCATTATTAATTTGAATGTATATTAAAAAAAACTCTTTATGGTGTTCAATACTAGTTAAAATTTTAATAAATACCAATGCAGATGGAATCTTTTTCTCATGCTTCAACTGCTGCAAACTTCATAATTATAATGGAAAACTAAATAAATGAAAAAAAAACAGTGTAAATTTGTATGATAAGTAACTAATAATAGAGATAACTAATAAGTAACTAGATAATTAGAAAATTAAAAAACACATGTTTAAAATGCTAAATAAATACATAGAAACCTCGTCACTTAATAACTTTTATTTTAAATTTATAAACAAAGAATTAAAAACGAAACAAATTCTGTATTGGTAAAAATAGTTTTAAATGATAGATTGTGTATATACAATCAAAGATTTTTTTTGTGTGTGTGCAGAAGTAATTAAAACACCTTTTCTTAATATTCAGATAAAATTGAATTTTGTACAATTCAAATTTTTTTGATAAGCAATATTTTCTTAACATTCAATAAATTATTTTTATTAATTTTTTTTTAAACATTCAGTCCGAATTTATTTCATAAGTTTGTACTCGTTACTACAATAACTTTTTGTAAAATTAATTTTAGCTTTATCGAAACTTGATTAAAAAATTTTGCGGGTATGTATACCGGGGTATGTTGTGTTGTAACACTTATGTTGAAAAAAATTTAGCCTTATTTGTTGCTTATTAATAACAAAAATAATGCAATGATTAAAGAGAACATTGCAACGAGTCGTTTCTATTTCAAAATACATGGTTGACATTTCGAGTATAAATTCTTTTTTGATGACTTCATTTCAGAAAACAACACATTTTCAAAAACTTATTACCATAATACACAATTCAGGCTTTGTGGTAGATTAAGAGGAATTGTCAGTCAAATAGAGCTTAAATGCATTTGTTTTGGAATCACAATTTCAATCAGAAGCTTAATGTTTACCCTTTTTCCCCGGGTATTGGGAATCAACATAACATCAAAATAAAATAAATTTTTATACGAAAATGCCATTTAGTTATTTAATTATGCATTTTTGAAGTTTTAAAATGCCAAAAATGTACAGCAGATGGTGACACTATTTTAAAACTTTATCAAGTGATAATTAAATAACGGTATGTTATTTTCTCTAGAGTTTTGTTTTAAATTGATGTTATGATGATTCTCATATACCTGGTGAAAATGTGTTAACATGGCAAAGCAATTCTTTTGCAAAAGTTCCGATTTCAAAAATAATGCATTAGCTCTATGGGACTGAGAGTTCCTCTTCATTTCTTTAACGTGCATGAGAACTGTTAAAGGTAAATATAAATAACACGTAGTAAATTTAATGACAGCATTCATTGGAATTTAATGGGATATTTTCATCATTTGTCAACCAAAATTGAAAACAACCTTTTCAAATGATTTTATAAATTTATTATATCAATTTATAAAAATAGCATAATCAATGAAATCACGCAATTAATCAATCAATAAATCGAAAAGTAAGCCTTAAAAAAGTAGACCATGACCTTATCTTAAAGGGTTCTTTCATGCCTTATTTAACTTAGGAGTACACTTTTTTTAGTACATGATACTTTTGAAAAAAAATTAATTGAGAATAATTATTAAGCATTAAACTGGCTAGAATTTTTTCCTAACAGTGCCACATTAACAACCCTTTTAGATACTGTACATTTAAGCGAAAATAAATAATCATCACTTTATTAAAAAAAAAAGAAAGAAAGCACATAAAACTTTTTTTCATTCCCATTTATATATTTTTATAAGCAATCAGTACAAGATTTAGTTTTAAAAGTTTATAATCGCTTTTGAAAATATTTATTAGGTACTTTTTGTATAATTAATTTTGGCTTTACCGAAATGTGATTATATATTTTCCCCCAAAATACCGGGTAGGACCACAGTTATATTGGCACAAATTTAGCTTATTTGTTATAATTAAATAAAGAAATGATCGAAGAATGTTGAATGTTGTTTATAATGTTATAAACGAATGTTTTATGATTATAAATATGGTTTTAAATGAATGTTTTATTAATGTAAATCTGGTTATAAATTAATATGAATAACATAAATGAATGTTTATAAAAATATATAAATGGGAAGGAATTTCTTTTTGTAGTTTCTTTTTTTTAATAAAGTAATGACCATTTATTTTGGCTTCAATGTACAGTAACTAAATGTTGTAAATGTGGCATACCATTATTTTGTTAGGGAAAAATTCTAGCCAGTATAACGCTAAATAATTTCAATTATTGCTTTTAATTTCAAAATTTGAGCTCGAATTTTAGAAACGAATTTTTTTCGTCCCTCATAGAGGAAAACAATTTTACAAAATTTATTATGAATAAACTATGGATTAAAACCTATTTACAAAAATTTATTTGTGGAGTAACAAAAATAATTCTAGTTTTAATTTCAAAAATTAATATATTTAAATTTATAACATATTGAGGTAGGTACTAATTAAATTTATAGAAATTTGGCTGAATATTTATTTTTGTAATTGTGTAAAAAATTAAAAAAAAAAATTATGAATCAATAATATTAATGGTATAGTTATTTAGAGTTTCAACAACTTAAAGTGGCAACTTAATTTATTTAATTCTATGGAAAATACGGGTTTTAAGCTTTGAATGTGTATTTTATTTTGAATTTTAAATAATAGTTGATTGCACAAAATAAAATACATTGATATGAAAATTAAAGTTTCCTAAGTTCTGAACTGATTTTTATGTCAATTGAAATCCTTTTAAAATATTCTTGTTTTCTAAGACTCAAATAAAGAGATGCTTGGAATATTCTAGATGCATTTTTCAATATAATATTATAATGTAATTTGCCTAGCTAAATACAATTAAATTAATAAAAAGAACAAAATAAACTATTTTTTAACATTGACTAGTGCCAATTTAGTCTTATAAAATTTCTAAACATAATATATTTAATTTTCCAAAGTTAAATATATTTCTACACACTTATTTCTAAACTGTCATACTACCAAATTACAGTGTTTTTCGTCTGTAAGAAATTAGTTTAATTTTGAATATTGATTCACCACCAATTTTATCCCTCATTTACTGTCATGTACTGTCGTTAATAATAAAGAAAAATTTAAGTACTACTAAAAAGAAAATCTATCAACAATCAAGAAACCACAATAATTTTATATTCCTTAATATATCCCATATAAATATTATTCGAGATTTTGTTTAACAATTACTTTTACTAATATAATTTTTTTAACATTTTTATTGCAAATTTTAACATGTACCCTTTATTGTTCAATCTCAAAAATAAAGTTATTTAATAGTGTCGATAGAAAATAAGGTGCGTTATGTTATGATGTGTATTTTGAGCAATAAATTGAACTATAAAAGCTATTTTGTCTTTTCTTGGTTGGATGTATTTATTATAAAAAAAAGGTAAGCTGTAATTTAAATTTCTTAATTAAGATAAGGATAAATATGAAGAGTCAAATTTTTAATTTCAGTACTTAAATTTGCAGGATCTAAAACACCGTGTACTTCTGCTGAAAAGTTTTCAATTAACAAGATATTCACAAAAGAATTAGTATCCATCTTTGATTATCTTTCAGCGATAGTTATCTACCCCGGTATTATCTTTGATTATCTGTCCTATACATCACAATCTGATCATTCAATAATTGTTTTTTCATGAATAAAATATTATAAAAACTTAAAACAGCATTTAACGCAAACTTATTAAACTTTCACTTAATACGATATAAATATCGGATAAATATCTTTTTAAGTAGTTTCTAAATATGATACAATACAAAATCCCAAACCTCACAACCAATTCACAAACGAGTAGACTTTTTTACTGTTCCACTTTCACACCAAACTTTTTTTTATAAAATTTAAATCAGCTTGGTCCTAAAATCTCCCACAGACTTCAACAAAACCATTTCCAAGAAACTCTCAGAAAGGCACAGGTGTCCATGCTCAGCCACTCCGCACAAAATCCACAACAAGTTTCTGACCTACATAAGTCCGCACCAAAGAGAAGATTCCGTAATAAAATTTCAGCAAAAAAACACCCCTTTAAACACCGTCCTTGACACAAAATTCCAGAACAGGAAGCAGACCCCCCATTCCAAGCAAAAAGAGGTATGGGAAATCGCTGTACACTCCCCTATCGTAAAAAAAAACCTCAACCCCTTCGTTTCACTTGCATAGCTTCACATGCGAGCTACCCTTGAAAACTCCCCTTAAAAACCCTTTATGCCTCCCTTGTAAACAGAAAGGGTTGGAGAATAACCTACATTTCAGACTCCGAGCATAAAAAATGGATGACTAAATATCCCCCCCCCCCTCATATGTATATCAGTAGTACCTATAGGGGGAGGGGGAATCAGGGAGAGTATTGCATAGGTCTCGCCGTTCCCATAGCGTATGTGGTTTAGTGTGTAAAAAATAACCAGGTCAAATCGAAAAATGCGGTATTAATTCCCCTTTTATTTTAACCCTCCTACAGGTCCTGACAATGGGACACTTGGTTTGGCAGTGAAACTATTCCTGGTGTGACCTAGTTAGGTACTGGAGTTGTGGGGATGTGTTGATGATTGTTACCAGGTGGTCAAGCTTCAAGAGCAGATAGGGATGCTGTGTGCGGTTTTTTGAAGGTTATTTTAAGGTCAATTGAAATGGTGGTTTATTTGGGTGTTTGAAGGATGTTGCAATATCTTAGTAAACACGAAGAAAAAAATCTGTCACTGCACTGTCAAAAATTGCTGTAAAATTGCAACGCATTTTGCTGTTATTTTTACATCGCAGTGTTTGTGTTAAAACAAAAGGATATTTTCTTTCGCCGATACCAAAAAATGAATTTTACATAACTTCGCAGCACAGGGTGATGAAATCTATTTTAAGACCACACTGTGAAGGTAAATTACAGGGTTTTATTGTTTACAGTTTGACATCTAGAAAAAACTACAATTAATAATTCTTGATCAATTCTTCTAGTTTTGGAACTGAAAAAAATCAATATTGTTAATTCAAGTTAGAGTCACATGTTTTTTCTGCGTGAATTAGTAACAGATGAGTATAGTAATGTGCATAAGTCCTAAAATGTGTTGCATTTTTATTTTACCATTGTAACTGTGATAGTCGAACTAAGTCTACAACTGTTATATGATGCTCTACTGTGAATCAGTTCTGCCGTTGGATTTAAATAATTGCTTTTAATATTAAATATAATTAAACTGTGTAATTTTGCCCGCATTAAAATTTTTTATATGAGTTATTTTTTTCAACACTTTTCATTTTTTCCCTATTTTTTTATGAGAAAAACGTTACTATTATTTTATGTTAGAAAATTATTTACTTAATAACAGTTTTAATATTTTAAATATGTTTTACTAATTATAATCCAAACAATTCAATTGGATTTAAATGTATGGCGTATTGAAAACGGATTGGATACAAATTTCAAAAACCCCGATTGGCAAAAGTAGAAAATTCATTTTTTGTTGCCATAAGATTTTTACAAAAATACCAGGTTTGAAAAATGTCGCGTACCATAGTTAAGAACTTTTTCACAATAATTCGCACTGCATGGTTTTGTAGAATTAATGGTAATTTTTTTAATATTAATACGAACTTAATAACTGAAAGTAGAATAAAAATTTTAATTTCTAAGAAACTAGTTAAAAAAAACTAGTTGTTGGTCATCATTATTCAAAAGTTGTTGCTTTAAATTTAATAAAATCATAAAGAAAAACATACCTAATTCCATCATTTCAGGCATTTCTTAACCAACCCAAAGTGAAGCCATTGCTTTTTCACTGTATCCTAAAAATATTACATTGCACATTAATCCAAAAAAAATAGTTTCATAATCAACAAATAAATACCATATGATAACATTTTCACAAACAAAAATATAAAGTAAAATATTTTAAACCGAACAATAATCATCTACAATGTTTGGAAGCATTAACATTGAACTATATATATAGTCTTTACTTATAGGAATTATAAGAAAGAAAATTCATTTAGAAAAGTCAGGGTGGAATATAAATATAATTAATAACTACTGCTGACATAATATAATAAACAACTTTTTTTTTGTATATTAAAAGGCAGTATGTAGTAAAGATACAAATCTACGATGTTTTATAACCAAATCCGAAGCAAATCTTATATTTAAAATTCAAAAATAATGAAATGTTTTCAACGCATATAAAATAATTTGTTAGTTATTAATTTGCACTTAAAAAGTGCAATACAGAATATAAAGTTGCATATTTTAGTCAAACATGAACACTTAAATGAAATATTGATGATAAGTCAAAAATAAAAATAATTAACAGTTTGCTTTAGTTATAAAGGTACACACAAAATTCGTCAAGCCAATAAAAATAATTATTTTTCTAAACCATTACCAGCTATCTCGTAAATTTTTCACATCACCACAACATGACCTTATCATTCGTATATTACAATACAATAAATTTAAAAAAGTATTTTCTAATTGTTTCACATAAATATTAAATCGTTCTGAATTTGTTTTTTCATCTGTTACACTACCAATGTAGTAAAGCAACATTTACAGAACTGCTCTAATAGTTTTACCTACTCGTGTAACAAAAAGTAACTTTTCCGTCTTAATCTTTATGGCTTTTTGAAATTCCATCAAATTGTTTCAAAAAAGCAATATTTTTTAAAATTGATTTTTGTGGAGCATGCACTGAGCAATATTTTAGTGTACGTAATTCGAAAATTGAAACGGTTTGCATGACAAAAAAAACATGGATTCCGTTTCTGTAAATGTTGTTTTTCTGCTTAAATATGGTAATAGAGGAGAAAACAAATGAAGAGTAAATTAAATTTTCACGAATGCCCCACAAAACTAAAAGTAATAGTTAGTAAACATTGTAGTTTATGATGCAACACAATAAATTTATTAATTAACAGGATATTTTGAAATGTACTTTGGTATTTTCTATGAAATTTTTGAAAATTGCAAACGTTTGTATGGCAAATGAAAAACTAACACAACTGCATATGAATAACTTTTTTTCTAATAATGGAGCAAACCAATAAGTTATTCGTGAAATTTAACAAATGTTAAAATTTTTTGCTGATAAATTTTTATCATTAAAAAACTTGTTAATCAAAAATAAAAAAAATAGCTTTTAGATTAGACTTTTTTTTCTCAAAGAATTCCTTACAACTTTCGTAAGTAAAAGTTATGGTAAAGATAAAATCAAATATAACTGAACATTAGAAGTCCTTTTCCATAGAATATTTTACGCTGCTCAAAACAATTAGAAGAGCTCATGTTTTAAACCTTTTCACCTCTAATGATTCTATTTGGAATTATCAGCTTGCTTTTTTCCCTCACAAAGTTGAGCACGCACTTATGTATAGGTAGATGGAATAATCGTGTATTTTGAAGAATTAAATAATGTTTGTTTTAGTTAAATGAAAAAAAAAACATGGTCTGTGTCTGTGACGGTTCAGACTCAAAAAATTTTATGAAACAAATTGACCCTAAATTCTTCACACTTGCATTCTTAGATGTAGAAAAAGTAGTTTCGAACAAATAAAGTTTTGAAAAATTATTGTTATAATTTATTCAAAAGTTATGATTCTAATTTTTCCCCTTTAAATTTCAGTTTTAAAAATTAAGATTTTTATCCCAGTTTTTTACCATTTCGATCTGATGCATAATGAAGCTATTTCACAAATTTTAGATTTTTAGAATAAAAAATAAAAAGCTGGAACTGAAAGGGCTAACAAAAATACCCAAAGTGCTTCCCTAATTGTTTTGAGCAGTGTAGTTGCTATACATTTTTAGTAGTGAAAAATTCATCTGACCGTAAATAATAGACTTTCTATTTGTATGTCTATTTATTTTAGCAACAGATGTAGAAAACTCCTCATGTGTTCAAAATCCAGGCAAGCAGTTATTTTATGGGTTTAGTTGAATTAAAAATGTTTTTGGATTAATGTCATACCCCAACTCTTGAATGAACAATTTACAAGATATCAATTCAATGAAAGATATCCCTAGGATATATGATAAAAATTGAACACTTAAATTTCTCTTAACATAGAGTGATAGCGAATATAATAAGAAAAAGTGAATTACTCAAACATATTATTGAAAGCTTTGGGCTATTGACATATAATATTTTGTACGGCAATAGCCCATAGCTTAATTAAGTTATTTATAATTATTTGCAACTATTGTTTTTTTTAAAAAAAAGAGAGTGCAATTAATATGTTTTGTTTTTTATCATATCGTTCATGAATATAAGAAAGTTCTGAAATGAATAAATAACTATAAGAGCTATTTTTTGTTTAAAATACGTTGTTTACCTTGGTAGAAAAACATCATACTTCAGCTGCCCACAGGTTATTGGAAATGAAACGCATCAAATGAGATCAAGTGATGATATCGGACACCTGAGTTTCCACCCGTGACAAGCAAAGAGGGTGTCAAACTCAGAATTACTACATTGCAAAATTGCTAATTTTTCTAACGTTTTGTAGTAAAAGTAACAATTTTAAGTTTTATATATTTAAAAATAAAATCATCTGTAATGTCATTTGATTAAAAACTCAAAATATTGATATAAAAGTAACAACTATGTGTTATATATTGCACTCTTTAATAGGTTCCAAATTGAGTACCATTAAGTATGATAAGAAAATCTGCTCGCAGAATTTTTTTATTGTCTTTTTAGCTCCACGATCATTTCAAAATGGGTAAAATGTCGAAGACCTATTTCGACCCAAGGACCTGAAGGTTTGAAGTATAACACTTCTCTAAGTGGATCTCACATGAATTTGCAGGTAGGAATTCGCTTCTAGAGCTTTCCAAAAAATTTTACATAGCAAAATTTAAATTTCGACTTTGATTTTGAGAAAATTTAATCTAATCTTACATACTTAAAACGTGAGAAGTAATAAATGCCTAAGTTAAAAATCTATAAATTATCTGTAAATTTCATCCATTCTTATAATTTATTATTCAAGCAACTGATGTTTTAAAAATCTTGTTACTAGAAAATTTGTAGGCAACTCAGATGTCATAAACTTTCTAGAAACAATACAATTTCTTTTAATTAATCTTACTTATCTAAACCTAGTAAAGAACTCATGCATTTCGTTAGTAACCGTACTAAAAAAAGTTTAGTGGTCAATACATATGTTCTGTAAGTGTACCAAAAAAAAATCCTCACAAGCGTATTTTTGTGATGATATATTGTATCGGTGTTAGTGTTTATTTGGCGCAGAAATCAACTTGTTCGGCTGAGACCAAAACTATAACCTTGATAATATGGGTCGAGAGCTCTAAACATTATACACTACGTCGCGTCGACGTTACTGAAAGCAAGATATGATGGAGATTTAAGCTTCAATATATTTTTATTTGCATTTCTACTTTTCCTAATTTAGTTCGAATATTTGTTCAATTGAGCACGAGTATTCATTTTCTATTCTGGTATTAATACATCTTTTGTTAATATGCTTTTTGTTTTCTAAGTCATTTTAAATAAATATTTCAATTTATATTTCTTCTGGGCTAATTATATTATTAGGAAAAACGTACCTAAGTTTTTTTTTTAAATGGTCCTATTGGGAAAGCCAAAATCGAATTCACCGCTATAGTAATAACCAAATTGGCTGTTGTGTATACTTGTTTTCACTGTATTAGGTTAAACTTCAATTTTTTAAAAAATAGTTTTTAAAAAACTATTTCTGTATTAGAAAAATAAAAAAAAAAACTGATTCCTCTATACTTAAGATATTTATACTTAACCATTTCAGTCCCAATAACAATTCGACATCATCATTTTAGAATTTTTTTTCTGATGGTTTATAGCCATTTATGATATCAAAAAGCACATCATTCGATTCTTCAAACTTTTTTCTATAAAAAAAATATATTTGTTATTTATTCCAATAGATGCTAGCCCTATTATTTTTTTTAATAATGATCAGAAATATGATAATGCCAAATGGCATCACTGGGACTGAAATGTTTAAATAATAAAATTATAAAATGTATGGATTTTCAAAAAAAATTGTGTTGCTGGAAAGCCTGACAGTGAGGTGACGAGTTTAAACGTCTGTATCTATCAGTTCATTTGTTTAAACGAAAACTAAGACAAAAGCTTAATCCCAATGCATTCTTTGTGTATAAACTGAAAATCTTATGTTACAACGAAATAGAAAAACTGGGGTAATAAAAATAATAACTGGTTTAATAAAAAATAATAACTGGTTTAATAAAAAAAGAACATTATTTAGAACTTTCGAAATAGAATATTGAAAAATAAAGCTTAAATAAAAAAAAATTGGTATGGAAAAAAAAGATGGCCAGAAGGCGCATAGAGCAATACAAAAACTTATTTAGCATAACTATAGCAGTTTGCTTAGTACAGTATATCGGTAAACCTAGTATCTACTATCGAAGATTTGTTACAGGTTATTTTCTAATAAAGAGCGTGTTACCTGTAAAAATACTAAGTAATTGTTAATTCTTTCCCAAGACATGATTGCAGTCAACTTAATTTCAAAAAATAAATGTCTCTTAAACAGAAGTTCAATTTATCTGAACTAATAAAATACTTTGGACTATAGGCACGATTGATACGAAATTTTTTAATGCAACGCTATCACATCATCTAGTTTTTTATTATTATTATTTTTAATCTGCTGTAGCATACATGATAGCAAAACGATGTTTGGAGACAAGTGTAATAGATAATTACTGTCGATGTCTCAAAGGGATACCCATTGTTCTACAAAATATGTCACACACGTGTGTCTATCAAAATCGAGTTTTATGATATTATTTAGTTTAGATCTTAGAACAATAGCTTTACACTATAGTGAAGGCGATTAAAATTTTCCCGAAATGATTACCTTTTAAAAATGGATGTTTGGGGGTTAAATACAGGGTGGCCCAAAATTAGCCCAACAGTTAATGTCGTACCATTGGTAAGAACTTTGGATTATTTAGAACAGGTATGTTTGACCCTCTAGAAATATGCAAACGTCACCAGAGAATAAGAGAGACCAGAGAGTAACTTCGAATCCCGTAGACGATTTGAACACCTTCGGGATTAAGAATGTAAATATATGTATGTAAATAAAGCTGTCACTTTTGACTATGGTTCTTAATTACGATGCCTGTTCACAATAACTCTCCTGTAGCTCTAGTACTACGATATTTCAACCAAACTTAACTTAACCTGTATTAAAAAATAACTGTTTCTGTATAAATATCCGTATACCTAACTAGTTAGGCTATTTTCGGGCCACCCTGTATTAGAGAGTATTCGTGTTGTGAGTGAGTATATATTACACTCATTCAGAGATTTATAAAAGTGTTTTTGAATGCTTCAAACAGATTTTTAATATTTAGAAAATAAACAGCTTTGTGTTATGGAATGGAAGAAGTCTGTGTCACTTGGGATTTGATAAATTATCTTTTTAACGTATAGAAACTCATCTACCATAAAAACTAAAATATGAAATCATTCCCTAGTTTACTTTTAATATTTTTCATTTTCTAATTATTGTGTTCGACACAAAGTGCAAGCTAAAAAATAATTTTCAAGACAAAAATTGATTCTTACTTAACCTAATTTTAATTGACCTTACTTTATTAACATTATCTAGATCAGTTTAAAAAAAAAACCATAAGTTTAAAAACATTAAATAAAATATAAAAAAGTTCGATTTAAGTAATTCAAAACTAAGTAGCAATTGATATAAAATTAAAAAATCAAATGCTTTATTAATTTCAGGAACTTAGCCTTATTTTTATTTCACAACATAGAATTTTTTTATGTCAAATAAAAATAACCGAAATTTTCTAGTAACTGCAAAAGACTTCAGATGAAGCAATGATACCCAGCAGCAAATTGAATAGTATTCATGCCTAACCTGGTCAGATATCCTTCATTTGGCGTGACCCTCAGCGTATTATACAACAATTTTATGATTTCAAAATATTTTAACACAAAGTTATTTTTAATTTTAAAATTGAGTGAAACTGTCATCAAAGTAACCATCATTGCAAACCATAACAATACATATCTTCCGAGAGGCCTGGATACTGGTAAATGTGAATGGTGGCTTTCTCTGCATAAATTTGTAATTAAATTTATTTCTAATGACATTTGATTAATAAACCATAAATAGTTTTTTTTTTGTGAAGAGATGATCCTAAAAGTATTACCAAATGAAAAAAGTACATTATAAATAAAAATTTATCAGTAATAAAATTTTAAATTTAAGGTTATTTTTTAAATTAAAGCTAGAAAGACTAATGTACAAAATATGGAAAAGAAGCCGGGTATAAAGCTAGCAGAGAACTTTAAATACTTCAACAATAGTTTTTTTTTTACTTCCATGTGTATCTGATATATTTAAATTCCCGGAAAGAAAATTATTGTTAATTTATAATTTCGCCAGAAATTATTGTTGTTAAATTTTTTTTTTGATTTAATGAAAGTAGAATCGATACTATTCTTTAGTGCAATCCCACTCCAGCAATGCCTCAATGTCATCGCTAATTTTTGACAGATATCCCAACACGACCAGTGTTTCAGATTTCTTTGTTAGCAGCACTACCTCAAACAGCCTTCCACCTCGGTCCACGAATCTATATCTCCAATATGTAGTTATCACCTATCCCAGATACCTGATGACAGATACCAAGACGTCAGGTGAGGGATAATTCAGCTGTAGACCCAACAGAATTGACAACTTCACATTCCCAGCCGCTAAATACACGATAACACCAATCGTTATCGTGTAACAAACTCTCGCCTATGTTGCGACTGAGTCTGCTAAACTCTGAACCCTTTTTTCGTTGAGCCTTTCCAAGGGCGTTTGTGATATGAAGGAAAGGCGAGATAAGACAGGGTAGCGGTAATGAAAGGGGAATAATAAGGAAGTATGGTGTTGGTATTTGGGTTTAAGAGTGATGGTTAGTTTGGTGACAGTTTTATACTGAAAGCATGATATTTAAAGTGTGCCCAAATATTTATAGTTTGACCTCTGTGCCCCAGAGGTCCACATACGTGGGACTTCGTAAAAATCACTTCACAACATTATTTTTCAGTGTTTCTTGATATACTAACTTTCATATTTTAAATGGGAATGTTCTAGTTTCGAATTTTATCAATATCGAAGCAGGGGACGTGTATCACTTGCGTAACTCGGTCTGAGTTCATTTTCATTCCTCTAGTGTTGAAAATGCACTTCTCCTATAGGAGTGGATCCTTTGTGTGTTAAACCTCCGACAGAATCACTCCAAACGGGTGATTTTAATTCAGTCTGAGTAAAAATTCACTCCTTTCCAGTGTCGAATATGCACTTCTCCTACTGGAGTGGATTTCACTCTTTTGTTTCAAGAGTGTACTTGTAGAAAAAGAAACATTGCACGAGGGTCAAGTTCGGAGGTCTTGCAAAAAGTTTTTGCACCTGTTAATCTATTACACATTTTTCTTAAAAAAATTTTTTGAATGGAATATGTATTACAAAACACTGAAACGGCTTGTTTGTGCATTCATAACACACAGAAATTGTGTATTTTTAAGACTTTAAACCTCTAATTCCGCTAATCGATGTGCCCCTCAGAAAATATGAAAAATTTCTTAAAAAATGCAAAATATATATTTAGATAACGTAATTGTGCGATTTTGTTCGATGGTTGCGTAAAATTGGGGGAATCTTGGTTCAGCTCTCTCATACAAAAAAATTTACTAACAGCCTTTAACATTTTTTTTTGTATTCTTTTTCAAAAATTAGTTATATTTAATCATATTAATACAAAATTGGTCATGTGTTACAAAACAAATTATATTATCTTCTGCATTTAATCATCTCTGTCCCAATTAACACGTAGGTCCCTCGAACCTCACCGGAAGTATTATTTTTACCTCTTGGATTAGTGTCCTACGTCGTGTAATGTAAGCTCTTCAAGTTGCATTAGTTAGAACAACCAATGTAAAAATCTTGGGGTTCAATAACATGATTTCAGTTCCAAAAGATTTACTCAAAGACTTGCATTTCAAGTTATAAAAAAAATTCCCTTTGAAAGTTACTTAAAAAAAATTCATTAAATACTTTCAAATGTTTGAAATACACATGAATACTTTTTATTTATTATCCAAATTCTAAGGATATTTATGATGAAACGCTATATCAATACTGTGATTTCATTGGTTGTTTTATTTTCTTTGACAGTGTTGAAACAAACCCATTAAAAGATAACTTTTATAAAAAGTTTACAAAAGTGTAAAAGTGGCATAAAAAAATTAATCACATGTTACATGCTACCTTTTATCAATTATTTGTTGTTATTATTAATTTTCCTGATGTTTAGGAATGCTTCCTGTGCTATTTAAAAACGAATCAATCATTTAATTTTTTTAAAGTAAACTTAAATGCATATCAATAGTATTTTTTAAACCTCAACCAATAAAAATATTTTGCATTTGGTGAACCCCTTTAAAGTAAACTTAAATGTATATAAATAGTACTTTTAAACCCTAACCAATAAAAACATATTGTATTTGGAGAACCCATTTTGTCAAACCTACACTGTAAAAAATTTCCTTAACTTTAATTATATATACCAGGAACTTCCCTGGATTTTTCAAGTATCCATCGCTTTGTGATAAGTTCCTGGGATTTTCAGGTTTTCCCTTTCAAATCTGGCAACGTTTGCTATGAACCGCAGCCTCGCTCAAAATCAGTTGTTTTGTAACCTTGTTGGTATAACTAGTTCATGAGAGGTCCGTCCGAGGCCGAGTGGTTAAGGCATTCCTCTCAGGGTTCAGCCTCCTCAAGAGTGTGGGGGATCGAATCCCACCTACTGCCAGATATCCTATAAATCGGATATCTGTACTGGGAAAGAGTAGAAAATCCAATTCGTGACGGATGGGCCCGAGTACACGGGGACATACGTGCTCGTTAAATCTGTGTAGTCCAAAGTCCCGACGGCGTCAACGTATGTTGTCTCTCGAAGTTCCGTTGGGTGCCGCTCAGTTTCCCAGGAATTTTTTAGAAAGTATTTTTTGTACTTTTCAAAAAGGTTCCAGTTATTTTCCAGAAAGGTTCCAGGTATTTTCAAGAGAAGTTACTGTCTCTAAGTGGGATTGTTTCTATGTTTTGGGGGAAGGTTACTGATATATTCCAGGAACATTACTGGTCAAAATTGGGCAGCTCAGCTGCCCATTATTTCCCAGTAACGTTCCTGAATTTTTTACAGTGTAAGCTTGTAAATAAATTAAAATATACTTACTAGTTCTGTACTCACCTAACTTTGTATTTTGGAATATGAACGTTGATATCTAGATCTTCATTTGACAGCTACCTCCAGATGAAAGGCATGAATTTTCTCTTCAAGATAGTCCCAGTATGGTGTATATATGGTGTGATTATGTCCAGGAAGCCCTTTTCACAAAGTAATCCATTGTTATTTTCATAGAGTCACAGCATTCATTTTCAACTATCTTGCAAAACCATATTCGAAGAAATTCTCTTGAATAGTATTTGTTGGTACTTGGAAGATGTTTAAGTTAAGTAATATAAATAATTTTTTTTATTTCCATTTCTATAAAATGGCATAAAGATTGTCAAACATTTTGTAAAAGATATTTTGTCCTGATATTTGATATTGTGGAATAATATAAACAAATTCGCATTGTCGAAAACAATTTGTTATTGTACAAGTTTCATATTATGGAATATCTTCTATTGCGTTTCTACTAAATTTTACTGCATTTAGAATTCATATTATATTAATTAAGAATAAAAGATTCAATACTAACAAACTTTTCTTTAAAAGTGATGAATATGGGAATCATCAAAAAAGTCAGCTTAATTAAAGCATTGCAAAAGCATTTAAAGAGAAGAGCGCTGTATCAAGCAAGCAAAAGAGTACAAGTGTGTACAAGCAAGAAGAGTTGCATAAATCACAAAACTTTTCCTGGTAGTAAAATAAAATTTTAATTTTTAATTCTCTCACTTAAGCACCGATCAATGAAGTTCTTCAAAAGCATTTTAACGCATAGAACCACCAAGTTGTCTTCCATCTTCCAAGAGAATCATCTTTAAAGAAACAAATCTTCTATCTTCTTTGAGTCTACTTTGGTTAGATTGCCGTCACACTAGATCTATAAATTTGCTATTGGCAACACTCATCGTAAGCTTGGGCTGCCTTCTTCTCAGTGTGCAAAGAAAACGCAAATGTATCCAAGAATTTTATCAACCATCTTCTTGTAAATATTTGTTTGAGACCTAGAAGAAAAGAAAATAACACATTAATACAATCATGCCAGTGAAAAGTATACACAGTAATACAGTCATGTCAGTTAGCTTCACACAGTACAAGGAAAAGTGATATTACTGCCACGTAAACAAAAAAAATTAACTTTTGACTGTAAAGTGTTCCAACTTATGCATGATAAAATAAATATGTTAAATCTTTGAAATATTGTACAGCGTTTTGAAATGATTCCTCAATGTAAAATTAAGCATGAAATTAATGAAGTATCAATATCATTAAATCTAGTAAATTATGATACATTTAATACATATTTTAAATGAAGTCTAGAAAATATTTGTACATTTTAATTGTTATATAAAAGGGACTGTGTAGTTGCAAAACTCATATCCCCCCAAAGTATAACTGAGATATAGGGTCATAATAAATTTACGACTTTTGAAAATAGTAAATTCAATTAGACTAAGCCTCCAATAAACGGACCGGACCAATATTTTAGTTCCACTTTAGAGAATGTGAGCTTTTGAATTTGAACTATACCTTATAGGATAATTTTGTTTGTTTGATAGGTTATTAATGATATTCAATGCAAATTTAAAGTTTTTAATGTTGAACAATGGGAAATGATGATGATGTCGTGTCAGTGGATAAAGATTATATGGGGCCAAAGGTCTCAAAGACTGCTTCAGCGATTTGTAGACAGTGGTCTTCATAAAGGTCTTCGTAGGGCGTGTTGGTGAACAACGGGAAATCTTCAACATTATTGATTCATTGACATTATTATTCATATATTGACTATTAACTTTTTTTCTTAATATTTTTAGTTTTTGAAAGACATTGCAATCATGGTCACCAAAATGGAAATAAATAATATTAAAGAACACTTTTTGTTCAGCATTAAAAACAAATTTGATAATAAAATCATCAAATAACTAATCAAAAACAACGGGAAATCTTCAACATTATTGTGTTTAACAAGTTATTAATGATGATTTTACTAGCAAATTTGTTTTTAATGCTGAACAAAAGGTGTTCTTTAATATTATTTATTTTCATTAAGGTGACCATGATTACAATGTATTTCAAAAACTATAAAGTATTAAGAAAATAAAAAGTTTTCCTTGAAATTGTAAATTGCAACAGCTTTATTTTACAGCGTATATGTTTTGCAATATTTTTAAACAAAGAGAGATTTTGTACCGATCGAAGTAAATTTAGAAAAAAAACTTAAAGCTTCTTTTTGTGATGAATATGATGATTAATTGTATGACTAGCCCTGTTTCTGAAAATTTTAAAGCGTTTTAGATTTAAGAAAGGAGAAGAATTCTCTATGTAATTCCATCTGCTAAAACAACATAAATTTTTAGGATTTGGGATTATATCCAAGGATATTTAAAAATAACCTATGAAAAGCCATCGCATTTTTACAAAAATACTAGTATACACCATACCATATTTAAGATATCATAAGAAAAAATAGGACTCGTAAAAATATCGTCACATGGCAAAATTAAGATACATGCAACATCACGAAAAAACTATCACTTCCTCAACGTCACATCCTCAAATGGAAGTCACGAAAACATATCAACCCAACAAAAAACGACGATAAATGACGTCAAGGGAAACACGTCACGAAAAATGACGACATCCTTCCGCTAGTTATACCAATCTTTCGAAAATCCTAAGCTGCAACAGCCAATTCAATGGAAAAGCTTAGCGCTTTCCATGTACCTGTATTCAGTTGGAGAAAATTGAGAAAAAGAAGAAAATTTAGAAGAGCCGCGATCTGTCGTCTTTTCCTCGTGACGTCATTGGAAGGGCATGCGCAGTGGAGGTGGGAGGAAGATTGAGGGTTCTTTGCGCCTTTTGGTCATTAGACCTTTGATTTTCAGTGTCGGCTTCTTCAAATCGGGATGGCAGCCAAAAGATGATATATAGGGTTGCCAGATATCCCGGACTGGCCCGGATAAGGTCTGGATTTTTAATAATGTCAGGGGACTTGAAAACGCCCGTTTTTAACGATAAGAATTTTTGTCCGGATTTTTTTTTACTGATATTTATGTGATTTTTTGCACTATAAAATGCTACTTTTAAAGCATTTTTAGTATTATAGTGTTTGATAAGCAATTTTTGATGAATAGACAAGCAAATTTAAAGTTTTATTGTTGAGCAAAGGGTATTATTTAATTTTATTTATTTTCATTAAAGGATGACAATGGTTACGATGTATTTTGTAAACTTTAAAGTCTTATATAATTCTAATCTAAAAAGCTATCTTATTAATGTGACAGTTATCTCTTCACAAAATAAAATTGGCCACGAGTTTTAAAAAATCTTTTCTTTTATTTTAAATATTTAAGAGAAAAATCAGAAAAGAAATAACCATGAATTTTCTTTATTTGTCTAACAACTTTTTTCTTTTATAATAAATTTAAAACAATATTCTTACGATTTAATATTGATTTAATAGGTACTGATTTGCAAAGGATAATTTATTAAAACATTAAAAATAAGGAAGAAAAAAAATAAACAAATCTTTTTGATAACAACAGATAAAAGTACCCACCAACCTTTATAATGTAAATACATACAGTAAAAAAAAATCTTTTGTGCAAAGTAGGTAGGTAGGTAGTAGTTAGCGTTTTTTATTCAAACTTTGTTATTTATCTAAGAGTGTGGATGCTGCACTTTCAAAATCCTCAATAGATGGCAGCACGTTAGCCTTTCTCATCTAATTCTATGTTTCCCATAGTCATACAGGATTGGAATTATTAAATCATCGAAAATCTAATACGTAAAACAAAAATAAGAATGAATTATTCCACTGAATGTAAAAATAAAAAATTTATCTGAGCTTAAGACTAGAAAAATCTGAAACTTATATAGAACATGAAGAAATAAAAATTAAACAAAAATCAGTAAATTTTCACAAACATTTCTTTGATTTTTAAAAAAACAGTGTTCTAAAACAAATTTTGATAATTTCTTGCACTAACATGTGAACTTATATAAAACATGAAGAAATAAAAATTAAACAAAAATCAGTAAATTTTCACAAACATTTCTTTGATTTTTAAAAAATCAGTGTTCTAAAACAAAATTTGATAATTTCTTGCACTAACATGCGAACTCTGCTTAAGAAAAATCAACAAAGCCTTGGAGGAAAAGCACATCTGTAGCAAGCGCAAAAGTTTTTCCATTTTCATTTTTAAATTGAACCATGAAAGCCTATAACTAAACAAAAGAGATTTGCTTATAATTAATATTAATATTAATTTTGAAAAACGAATACTAAATTAAAATAAATGGTACTTATATTCATTACATAAAACTTCAACAGCATATAAAATGATAGTGATATGGAGCTCGAAACTATGTTTTTCATTTGTATGTCCTTCTGGTTATTCCCGAAAGAAATATTTGTAACTCTTAATCGTTTTCATTACTTTTTATTTTATGTTTGAAAATTCAAATGTCGAAACTCTTGAAATTTTTAAAGTTTGTAACTATTTTTATGTGAAGATGAACACTTATGCAAATTTTATATTAATCTCATCAGAATATTTTAACTTAGAAAATTTCTTCAGAAGAAAAGTTATCATTTGAAGCAATTCTTGACCTGTTAACTAAAAAAAATTAAACATTGGTGTTTTGTCAGTAACTAATGCATTTAAAATATTTGATGCTAAAAACTGAACAAGATTTGTGTTTCTTTTCCACGTGCATTTATTCATTGGCTCACTCATCCCATAACGTTAATTGCTTGCACTAACTAAAACAGCAAATTGTATACAATTAAATATACATATTCATTATATATTAAGAACATCAGTTCAAATACTTAGTATGATGAATTTAAAAATGAAATTTCTGCTTAAGTTTATCGAAATGTACAAAATAGTATAAGATAAATGAAAACCATGGTCCAAACATTTTACATAGTATAAGTTACACGAAAAACGAATTTAAAATACTTAAGGTTAAACTAACTAACTTTAAGGTTTATTCTAAAATGTAGGCGTTGACGATATTCACACAGTCTTTGTTAATGGGTTAATTAAGTTGCAGTTCGACACATTTTGACACAAAAGGGACCAACAAGACCATACTGTGAAAACCTTAATGACATTTAAGGCAGATCGGTACCCTGTATACGGCTGATGTTTAAATTGACCTTTTTTATGTTACTTTTCCTTTGAAACTAACATACAAAACAACACAAAAAATATGTACATTTATGCACTTTGAACAATACACTGAAATGAGACTTTATCAATATATAAAAAAAAAATTTTAAATAGTATTTAAGGTAATGTGTTATTTTTTAAAGCATTTTTACATCACAAAACCCATATATTTCTTCACTTTCAAATTTTGAGAAATGCTCATTTCAGTAAGCAAAACACCCTGAAACAGTTTTCCAGTAAAAACTTTAAGTCTATTCATGAAATGGTTTTTAAGAAAAGGTACATAAACCAGGATAAACTCCATTCTGAGAATTAAAATTGAAAACTTACATTATGAAAATAACACATACTGCTGATCCATATCCAAAAATACTGCTGATCCATATCCAAATTAAAATTTAACTAGATTAAACTTGTCTGAATGATATACAAAGGGGATAGTTAGAAAGCTCTTGAAATGTATTTTACATAAATACTGAAATCAAAAAATTGAATTTTGAAAATTACATTGTATTGATCTGCCTTAATAATGCAAATGTCGTCCACAATCATTAAAAAACTTTATTATGTTTTTATTGAAAACAATTGTCACCCCTGGGTTTTCTAACAAAATAACTTATTTAAAATCGGTACAGCATTATTTACTAGCGCAAATTTAGCACAATACACCAGTTAATTTCTAAATATTTAACAAGATAAACGGTATTGGTCTGAAGAGCACATTATAATCTAACCATTTCATCGAATAATACAAATGCATAACCCCTTCGTTTGGTGCATTAAACGTGCACGTGCAGTCTGTGTTCCTGTATAGGTCGAGGTCCCAGACATGGAAGGGTGCAAAGGAACCTTATCACCCACTCTTATCATGGTAAATAAATCCCAGGGAAATGATAAGGCTACCGAGGAGGGCAGCAGCACGACTTTATCATTAGGATGAGAAGGATGATGAATCTTGGTTAATTTGTACTTGTTCACATGGACAGTTTGTTGGGACATGGAAGAAATCTTAGATATTTAAAATTTTTGGTGCAACACCTTAATTCTGGAACTGTCTAGAGCTGCTATAACGATTTGGAGCATTGTCAGGGTATGTTCTAGGAAATCTCAGACTCTAGGAACAACCTATATTGACCTAAATATCAAATTTGTGCTACAATTTTATAGGCTTTCTTATAAACGTGGATCAAAACAATCATGTCAAAATTGAGCAAAAAACAAAGCGGAGTATCAGAATATTTTTAGTTTGCTGATAGTTTAGGGATTTGCAGCATATAGCATAATAGGAACTGAAATTTAGGGGCCCCTAAAATTTGGGGACTCTGGACCCGGGCCTAACGGTAATTATGGAATAGCAGCCAATGAAGCATTGGTTTACCTTTTTTGGGGTGCACTAAAGTATGTTTTTCCCTCAAAATTGTTAATCCACGGTCCAAATGCTGGTAGCAGCTAGAAAGTTCCGGAATGCAATCCTGTACCACAATCTTCCAAAGTGCAATCTTGCACCAATTTTTTAATAGCGTATAGAATCTTAATGTGTCGAAAAAGTTCCATTGTGATCCAAAAGATTTTCCTTGTAAAATAAGATAAATTAAGATCATTTGACAATGTCACAAAAACAGAATAATACTATATGTATTGGGAAGATACATACAAGGTAACATACAAGAAGAAATACATCCCAATGACTAAAAGATGCATAATTTTCCGCAGATATTTCTTTGCTTAAATAACGAATAATTAAAATCAAATTGTTTAAAGATCATGTATTTTTCTTCCAAATTTGCAATTACCAAACATATCCTTAAAGAATAAAAACATTTATATTCCCGTTGCTGAAACAAATTAGCATTACAGTTCTTTAAAAGAGCAAGAATAACTGAAACGATGAATAATCGCTGTTTAAAAAGATTGTTAGTTTGTGCTTACATACTTTATCATGCGGCAACAAACGCCAACAACAAACAATCTGTAGAAAAAAAAACTTGTCTGGTTCTGGCTATGGGGGCAAAGCAACACAGACAGAAGAAAGGTGGGCGGAATAATAGAACGTTTTATACACTGCAGGGGGATGTGATGGGTTTTATTTATGAACCATTAGTTGAATGGGTTAGAATTCCAAAGAGCAAGGAGATACATTTCTAACGTTAATATACCTATGCCCAGGGCCTGCTCTTCCATAAGGCCTGTTAGGCCCGGGCCTAGGGCCCCCAAGTCTTAGGGGCCCCTAAATTTCAGTTTATATTATGCTAATTGTTGTAAATCACCAAAATATCAGTAAACTAAGAAAATTCGGATACTCCACTTTGTTTTTTGCTCAATTTTAAGTGAGTAATTGACCTAACGTTATTGTTTTGATCAATGTTTGTAAGGAAGCCTATAAAATTGTAGCAAAAACTTTATACATGGGTCCTATAGCACCATCTTTATTGGAAATCATACATAAAATTTTCCGTAAAGGGGCCCCCATAATTGGTTGTGCCTATAGTCTGAGATTTCCTAGATCAGGCCCTGCCTATGCCGACAGGTCGAAAGCAATTTGGGTTCTTTAGACCATTGAAATTAGAATGAACGTTAAAATTAAAATTCAGTTGATATTAAATCTACCCATAGAAATTCAATTAAAAAAATAGAAACATAATAATATGCAGTTATTTTAAATATATCGTCAACGCTTGACCAGACCGCAATTATTAACGTTTCGTAAAAGAATTTAAATTTCTGGACAAATGTGAAGTTTTTCTTGTCCATTGCAATTCACTCTGAGAAAGTTAAAATATTAGTTCATTATAGCACAGCTATTTATTAATTCGATAGATATTTAAATTATGCATATTTTGGCAATCAGAGCATCGTAGCTTTAAATTCGACAGTATTTTATGTAAACTCCACACACCTTTTAAAAATAGGACACTCAAAAGTTAAACTAATAAGCGTAATTAAGATTTATTTTTCTCAAAACTTATAACAACAGAGGTAAAGTGAAACGCATTCAAATATGCAATGTTTTGTCATCCTAAAAAAAAAGAATCAGTAAAGCCGCCTAACCGTTTTAAACGTCCTTCCATAAAGTACGTCCACTCCTTTCTCCAGCCTTTTACAGCCTTGACCTCCAGCAGTATTTTTTTTCTCTTGCATTTCCAACCGCTTTTTGATCTGTATTCTTTAGGAAATGGAATTGCCAAAGTTGTAACTGGCAGTATCGAAAATCGCTTGATATTTGCATGAACAATTACAGCATGTGGACATTAAACATGCTTTGTGTGTAGACGTCTTACATGCTTTGTTTGTTTAACAAATAAAAATCTTGAGTTATAGACAATTATCTCTATCGGTTTGCATTGTTCGTAATCTTGTGAAAAACGTACGATCGGGGTTTCACTGTATCGCTGTACCAGTCATATCACAGGAAGAAATATCGCCATTTCTATAAGGTTTCAATGAGGATCAACCACTATTTTCATAGTCCATTTCCACATCGCCCCCTTACTGTATATACTGCTTATCGCCAAATCTTTTCGTCGCAATTACTCTTTCAATCGAACTACAGCCAAAATTCAGATAGCTGATAAGAAATTCTTTATTTTTCACCAATTTAAAAACTTTACTTTAATTTTAAGCCAGATGATGATTATATTTTCACATATAAATTACAAAATTACTCAAGTGCTCTTGAGATCTCTTCGATAACTTTTCACACAATAAACTATTGATAAACTATTAGCACAATAAACTATTAGCTTCAAAAATAGACTTAATTTTCTTCATGTACTTTTATTCATCAAGTTATGGTCATTCTTTGATTATCAAACTTTACAGTCAGTTACGGGGATATCAAGCCAACGGGGCTCGTTTCCCCGTATATATGATGCATGTGCCATGCACCTTCGGAAATTAAACCTGTTTCTGCATATTCCGTGCTCTTCTTCTTCTTGTGACCCGATGAATTATTTATATCTTCTAAGAAATCGAAAGCTTCTCGTCTGGGCGAAGAACAAAAGAACGTTTTGGATGTTCCACTCTTTCCAACGGATTTGGAAGAATTATTTATTCAAATCGGTGGCAGCGTGGGATTCGTGAGTTATAACCATCCGATCTGGTATTTGGGTGTTTTGACCAGACATTTTGATGGGTGAACTTGGAAAATACTAACGACAACTTTGGTTTAGTTACTTTTATCTTAATGGTCACTATTCTGGACAAGCACTTTTTTATGATAATCATTTTCTTAGATTTCAATAAAGATTTAAACTGCACTCTAAAAAATGAATGCTCAAAATCAACGAAATTTTCCTTAATTTTGACGATCCGTTTACTGGCAAATGCTCCGCGTTTTCGTTTCCTCAAAGTGAGGAAATTTGAATCGTCATTTTTATGAGGATTTGAATGTCGTCTAATCTAAAGAAATATTTCGTCATTTTTGAGCATGTGAGTACAACAATGAGATTCAGTTTCCTCAAAATCAATATACAGAATCGTCAAATCACGATCATAAAAGTGAGGATTCGCGTTTACTCAAAAGTCACGTGATAGTTTGACGAAACAATCCTCAAAATTAACGAAATGAGGCTTGAGGATTCATGAATCGTCAAAAATGAAAGTGTTATTTCTGAGAGTGTAAAATAGTACAATGAAAGAAAGACTGAGAAGAAAATGAGAGAATCTTGAAAATTAAAAATGAAATAGTCTTAAAAGAGTACTGTGGGCAGAATAGGGACGTTTATTTTATTGAGTTGTGTCAGGTGCATCTAGCATCTCTTTAACCAAAAATAGTCAATACTAGTTTATTCTCAGTAGCCCCACACATAAATAAAATGTGGCAGTAAATTATTAATGTGCATAATATTAAAGCAAATGTATTACTATTTAGGAAAATAAAATAAACATTTGATAAAAGATAGATTTATGGTTTCCCATCTTCTCAGAATAGTTGAATGCTTAAAAATAAATGTCTTTATCTTTCCTGAAATACGTGACAATCAGAAAAGAGCCGTACTTTCGACTTCAGATAACTCTTTTTATCAGTGAAAGTGGTACTGTGGGGTGGGGCTCGATGGGATGAAGTTGGCTCGTGAAATCGTATAGTGGTTATGAAGTACTTCCCTGGATTGAAATCATGAAAGTCAGAAGCAATGAATAGAACACATATAAAATACAACAATCATTTAATATATCTAAAAGTATACAGGTGTGTGAATTGCAAGGTAATATCATAGATGAATTAAAAGAGTTATCTCTTGGCAAAAATTCATGAAATTCGTATAACACAAGATTGGTAATAAAATAATAGTCAAAGACAGATAAATATAATGAGGGTTAAATCAGTGAGATCTTAGGTAGATAAGCAAATTGTGTATTAAAATTTAGGCAAACCAATTCTTACAGTAAATATCATGGCAAAGAAATATAGTCTGATTTTAAAATCCGACAGATTGAATAGAGTTATGCAATTTGGATCCAGAGGGGCTCAAACTCAATAAAAACCTAATTAAACCTATATTGCTAGATCTTGTGGAATGTATGCGAAGTTTTAAATAAACTTACCCCTTTTCGGGATGGGATATCTGAATTGAAGAAGGGAGAACATCTATCGAACTCTAGAAATAACTAAGCAGTTATTCCAAGGCTTAGAGTCAATGGCCTGTGTGTAACACCAATCACAAATCAGGGAACGTCCGGGCACGGTTTATATTCTTGATAGTTCAATCCGAGGAATAGGTATATGTTTGAATGTCCGGGAATTCGTGGAGTGGTCGAGTCCGGTGGCTAGTGATGGGGTCCTTCGCTGGCTCGTAGTGGGGCTGGTGGGGGGCTTCCTGTTCGTGTCCGGTATCCGGGGATGACATCCTTCGCTGGCTTGTAGTGGGGCTGGTCAGGGGCTTCCTGTCCGTGTCCGGTATCCGGGGATGACGACTGAGACTTTATCTGTCTCGTCGGGGTTCTGGGCACTTGCTTCCCTGGTTCTACCTGGTCGGGAGTCCGGACGCTTGCTTCTCTGGCTCGTAGTAAATTCGGGAACGAATGGGGTAGACTTTATCTGTCTGGTCCATTGTCCGAACGCTTGCTTCTCTGGCTCTATCTGGTCGGGAGTCCGGACGCTTGCTTCTCTGGCTCGTAGTAAATTCGGGAACGAATGGGGTAGACTTTATCTGTCTGGTCCATTGTCCGAACGCTTGCTTCTCTGGCTCTATCTGGTCGGGAGTCCGGACGCTTGCTTCTCTGGCTCGTAGTAAATTCGGGGACGAATGATGCAAAATCCGACATCTGATGAGGAATCGTGTCTTGCGGAAATGAGTGAAGTATGGACGGTGACAAGTATTCTTCTCGTCATGCGGAGAAGAATGCTCAGGACCCGTGTCTGTGTCCTAAGTATGTTCACTAAATGTCCAAGTCTTCAGCTTTGCGCAGTACACATTCACTTCTTCATTTCTCGCCGTAGTCGTCGAGCTCCATCTCCGTCTCTGGACCGAGGTCCGTCTCCCTCTCTTACGACTACATCCTCTCTCTCTTAGGTCAAGCTTCTTAATGATCTCTTCACACCTAAAACTCCCCCGCTTTCTATCTCTAGCTCCGCCTTCGTAATCAAAAAACCTCTTACCATTCGTTGGAACCAGCCATGACGTACACCGTCTCTCTAAAAAGCTTCCAGAAACTTCTAGAACTAAAAACACCCAATTAATCAGTAAATCTCTTCCAAACCACCAGAATCCCTTTCCGAAAGGAACCTAATCGTATCCTTCCAAAAATCGCTGATCACCTACATCCGTAGTAAATCACTCCCTCCAGGTTCGAAGTGTGTCCCTCAAAATTACCTTCCTTGGGAATCACTTAGCAAGTGCAGATGACTCGCGCCGCCTAATGTCCACTTCCTGTTTTCTAAGAAGAGTCCTAATCAGTAACTTCACCTCTATTTCCAAAGTATAAACATCTGTTCGCTATCTGTCCGACAGTCGCCTGACATATTGCTGTCTCCCCCTTTAAAAAAAAAGAGCTCGCAATGTCCAAAACAAGAGAGGGCTTTTTTTTTTCTCAAAATGTCACCAAAACAAAATGCTAAAGTGTCTCCCTTCGCTCTCTCGAAAAAAAAGAAAAGAAGAAATTTGAACCTCTCTGAACTCCAACTGCCTTCCACTTAAACAAATTAAAGTGTCATAAATATATACCCCTTGTCAAATACAAATTTTTTTCAGTATATTTCAAATGAACACATTTTCTTCAATCGAAGTTTAGAAATTTAAACCTATAGTCAGATTAATCCTGTAAGGAAATTTTACATCATAATATGCATTGGAAATTCATGGTCTAAATATATCTCAAAGGGTTATGTTTGACAAATCCTGTTCTTGGATAAAATAGCAATTAAATATATACAATATATATAAAATTATGTACAGCAAATACCATCAATATGTTTAAATCAACAAGTTCAAACAAAGCTTCATTCTCAGCTTAAAATCAATTATTCACACAATTATTCAAGTAAATTGTCAACATGCATTTGAACCTTAATATGTATATAATAATTTGTACTAGTTTTAATATAACCTCCACAACAGTTCACACACGCAAAATTTAAAGCAAAACCAAAAAACTATCTATCAAATAGTCATATAACTCTCAGCTCTCAGATTGCCCAAAAAAAATGTTTCCACCAGAGATTTTCTCTCCCTCCATTTTCATCACACAAAAAAACAAAACCTATCCAATTAAGAAAAAAAGCAAATTGAATAGACCTCAATTAGGTTGATCAGTCCCAATTGGTGCCATTCCTTGCCCAGAAACAAACTGTAAGAAAAAATTTACTCCTACCAAGCGCAATTTTTAATAAAAAAACAAAAACCAATTAGTCCTCAGAAAATGTACAAAAAAAAATCCCCAAAGCATGTGTGGTGTGTATGTCTTTCATCGCTGTGCTTTCTGCTGTGTGTATCGAAATGGGCGTGTCTGTCCATTGTGTCGTGATGGGCTTCTGTGTCCACTTGTGTACCATTGTAGTACAAATGTTTTGTATTGTGAAACTCTGTGCTGGGGGGTGTTTCTGCGACTCTGTAAGGTGGGTCTGGTTATGGGGTGTATGTTGAGTGATGGATTGCCTGTGGCCGTTGGCATGGTTTGTATGTTCCCTGCAAAAACAATTGAAGCGGTAATTGAACTTCAAACTCGTCAAAATGCTCGTAATGATTTGTGTCTACAGATGGGGTAACGATATGGGTATTCATGTTTGTAACTTGTGAACAGCACCTTAAATCAACAGAATAACCAAAAAATATTTATCTACCCTATCCCTCTAATCAAATCTATTCACCGCTTCTAAACTTCCAAAATCTCAATCCATAAGTTCACTGGTTTTAGGCACCACGTGTGGGGTCGAGTCCGGGGGCTAGTGATGGGGTCCTTCGCTGGCTCGTAGTGGGGCTGGTGGGGGGCTTCCTGTTCGTGTCCGGTATCCGGGGATGACATCCTTCGCTGGCTTGTAGTGGGGCTGGTCAGGGGCTTCCTGTCCGTGTCCGGTATCCGGGGATGACGACTGAGACTTTATCTGTCTCGTCGGGGTTCTGGGCACTTGCTTCCCTGGTTCTACCTGGTCGGGAGTCCGGACGCTTGCTTCTCTGGCTCGTAGTAAATTCGGGAACGAATGGGGTAGACTTTATCTGTCTGGTCCATTGTCCGAACGCTTGCTTCTCTGGCTCTATCTGGTCGGGAGTCCGGACGCTTGCTTCTCTGGCTCGTAGTAAATTCGGGAACGAATGGGGTAGACTTTATCTGTCTGGTCCATTGTCCGAACGCTTGCTTCTCTGGCTCTATCTGGTCGGGAGTCCGGACGCTTGCTTCTCTGGCTCGTAGTAAATTCGGGGACGAATGATGCAAAATCCGACATCTGATGAGGAATCGTGTCTTGCGGAAATGAGTGAAGTATGGACGGTGACAAGTATTCTTCTCGTCATGCGGAGAAGAATGCTCAGGACCCGTGTCTGTGTCCTAAGTATGTTCACTAAATGTCCAAGTCTTCAGCTTTGCGCAGTACACATTCACTTCTTCATTTCTCGCCGTAGTCGTCGAGCTCCATCTCCGTCTCTGGACCGAGGTCCGTCTCCCTCTCTTACGACTACATCCTCTCTCTCTTAGGTCAAGCTTCTTAATGATCTCTTCACACCTAAAACTCCCCCCGCTTTCTATCTCTAGCTCCGCCTTCGTAATCAAAAAACCTCTTACCATTCGTTGGAACCAGCCATGACGTACACCGTCTCTCTAAAAAGCTTCCAGAAACTTCTAGAACTAAAAACACCCAATTAATCAGTAAATCTCTTCCAAACCACCAGAATCCCTTTCCGAAAGGAACCTAATCGTATCCTTCCAAAAATCGCTGATCACCTACATCCGTAGTAAATCACTCCCTCCAGGTTCGAAGTGTGTCCCTCAAAATTACCTTCCTTGGGAATCACTTAGCAAGTGCAGATGACTCGCGCCGCCTAATGTCCACTTCCTGTTTTCTAAGAAGAGTCCTAATCAGTAACTTCACCTCTATTTCCAAAGTATAAACATCTGTTCGCTATCTGTCCGACAGTCGCCTGACAGTACGATACAGAAAACTCGGATATAGTCTCCACGTCCGAAGAACAACCAAGGATAGTAATAATACCGTGCGAGAGCGCACGGATTTACACTCTCTATGGGAAAAACTACATTTAGGAAAAGCAGAAATTACAAAAATAGCATTAAAAACTTGTTGCAACAAGGTTTGTAATAAATCAACTATTAAAAATTTAGCAATGCAATTAACCCTTTCGGTCCCAGTGATGTAATTTGCAGAATCATTTTTCGGATCATAATTTTTTTTAAAAATTGGGCTGATATCTATTGGGATTAATAAAAAATATTTTCTAATAGAAAAAAGTTTGAAGAATCGAATGATGTACCTTTTGATATTATAAATGGCTATAGACGATCAGAAAAAAAAATGTTAAAGTGATAGTGCAAAAATTGTCATTTGGACTGAAAGGGTTTATTGTCTATGATTTTACTCGAATAATGAAATTCAGATATCAAAACTTTCGAAATGTTTGTAAACGAAAATTCTTAAATGTTTCTTTTAGATAATTTTATCAATACGTCAGTTATTTCTATGGCTTTAAAATTGGAATTTTTTTCTTCAAATATTTATTTTAATTTTTATGTTTGAATATTTACGTTACTGAAAACGATTGCAAAAGTTAAAATGTAACGGTTACTAGATTGGCAAAAAAATGAGGTTTGTGGTAGGCAAAAAAAAAAAAGAACTCTTGCTTCCACTTCTGAAATCCCTCTAAACATAAGTTTCTATTCTTGTTTTGCCTTCGCCCAGTTCTGAAACCGCGGGAGGTGTTAAAACATTTCGCAGTTGCAGAATTCGAGAGCAATTTTACAAAGGGTGAATTGAAAAAATAAATGACACCAACACTGTGCAAGGAAAACAGAAACAAATGTATATGACCCTGTTTTTTTTTTTTCAAGAGCAGTGTCATTGCAATGAAAATTTATCTTTTACTAACTGACGTTAAATTTTTTATATAATATTGCCTCCTTATTTCAATGTATAGTTATATACTTTGAATCACATAAAGGATATATATTCTTCATTGCAAAGAAAGTTTTAATTTTCTTTTATAATTTGAGTAAGTAAATTAATAAG
Source organism: Hylyphantes graminicola (assembly GCA_023701765.1). NCBI lineage: Eukaryota > Metazoa > Arthropoda > Arachnida > Araneae > Linyphiidae > Hylyphantes > Hylyphantes graminicola. The sequence goes on from CM043113.1 coordinate 55,005,430, forward strand.
TACTAATTAGTACTATTACAGTTGAAAAATAAACGCATTTATTAGTTTAGTAAAACATTTTCCCATTGAAATATATATTTACTGGGTATTTTCAAAAATCTAAAATAATATCGAAATTTAAAGTATATTTTTAAAAAATCCTTTTAAATAAAGCCTTGCTGTTTAGAAACAAAATCACCCAATACAGAATTTGTTTCTAATTTAAAACTTAAGTCACCCTTATTGCCTATTTTTATTTGCATTCCTTCTCAAATTCAATTAACGTTGTTCATCGTTTGCTAAATTATTTGCAGTTAAACGAATGAAAACCTAAAATAATAATAAAACTAACTAGTTTAATGGCTTGCCCTAAAAATAAAAGCGAAAGTTATCAAAACTACCATAACATCGGTTTTTATACTTTTTCCGAATATAAGAATTTATAAATTTTCTAGCAAACAATCTAAAGATCTATAACAAATCTTTTGTGAAGTTAAGCAACCAGAAAAAATTTGCATTTCCATGATGGATTTATTTTTCATGAATTTAATAAAAGCAAAATGCAACTATCGAGATAATTTGAGAAATTTAAATTATTTTCACACAAGTAGTAATAAGTCGAGTTTTCATAATGAGACACAAACGCTTTATAATAATCACAAAATATCTCCGGCACTGATAATTTCTAACACTTTCGCCAAAAAAATCTTGTCCAATGAACTCTGATGTCTGGTTCTCAATTTATTGCTAATGGATAAGTATTAAGTTATTTTATCAGTCTATATCACAGCATGAGGTGTTAATTTTACGGAACTTAAAGTTGTTCACCGTCTGCTTCAGATAAAGTGTTAAGTGGAATTATTAAGATAAGAAATGTTACGATATTCGTGTCATTAAACTTCTGAAAAGCTTAATTGATGTTAAATTAAAGTTTACTTATATAAATGAATATTTAGGATTAAAAAAGTAGTTAATTTGAAAAAATATAATGTAATTTCGATTCGCCTTATGAAATAGCACTTGATGCAACATTTCTAACTTAGAAAAAACTATACTGTAAAAAAAATCCCGCTCACAGTACGACACTTAAGTGCCGCGACCACCCTGTGTTGTCAATTGCCATTTGATGTAACATGTTTACATGCAGTCAGGGCCTGTTCTTCCCTAAATTTCAGGTTCGATTATGCGAAATGCTGTAAATCCCCAAAATATCAGTAAATTTAAAAAAAAATCGATACTCTAATTTGCATTTTGCTCTGTGACTGAGAAATTGACCAAATGTGATTATTTTGATCGATGATGATAAGGAAGCCAATCAAGTTCTAAAAAAAAAATTCAGATGTCTTATAGCACCATCGTTATTGGAAATCATACACAACATTTTCTGTAGGGGGGGGGGGTGTAATAATAAGTTGAATAAAATAAGTTGTGTCTATAGTCTGAGTTTTGCTAGAACAGGCCCTCCTTGTATAGTATGTAGTTGTACATAGTATGTTACCGGCAAAAACATTTACTTTACTGGCATGTGATTGAATGCTCTTATCCTCTCTTTTTAAACGCTAATTTAGTAATTTGTTCTTGTGACTCTGTGCGTCACTCTGTACGTCAAGAAAAGATAAATTTGCTGTAAAACAATCATCACAACACTGTGATGCAAAAAAACAACAACAACCGCAAAATGTGCTATGACATTGCAGATTTTTTTTACAGTGCAGTTAAACATTTTTTTTAAATTTATAACTGAACAAAACATACACCAAAACCGAGCTTAAGTTTGCAGCAGAGAAATGTACGAGGCGGAGGAATCTGCGCAAACAACGCTGCTGGCGCCGAAATTTCGCCTGCTCCTGTTGGCTGCTCCTTCGACCCTGATATTCGTGCGCCCTTTTACGTCAAAATCGAAGGAAAAAAATAATTAAAATAACACTCTAACTGAAGCTAAAGTAATAAAAATAATAAATTTATGTCTTGAAATAACAAATCAATTTGTTTATTGAATGTGAAATACCTTTTGGTATTCTATTCTCGCACTCAAAAATGAGAACTATTTACCCTTTTTCTCGTAGAACATTTGTATACTGCAAACTTAAGATCGGTTTTGGTGTAGTATCATCCTATGCATTTTGTCCTCCCCAAAACAACCGACTACTTCCCATCAAGCAAAACACTGCCACAGTTAGGAGTATATACAGATAAAAAAAAATAGTCCAATCAACCCCAGACATAATACCTGCTTCGTCTAAATAAAAAAAATAAGAATAAATTGTCCCCCGGGCAGCAAAAGGCGAAGAGGTGTAATCTGTTATATCAGGTGAACGGCCAGGTATGCCTACTCGGGCTGTCCTTTTCCTTTTCAAGGTCAAGGTGCGAGACAAAGACCTGAGACCTGCTTTGGGGGGGGGGGGGGGGGGGGGGGCTGAGAATAAACAATGGAATAAAAAATGGTTGAGGTAGTTTCATTTCTGGAGATTATTTGGGATGGTTTCTTCCCTGAACCGAATACTTTTTGATTGTTTGGTGTATGTTTTTTTAATGGTTTGTTAGCAATTGTTTTGTCTAAACAGTTCATAGTTTTTATATATTGTTTCAGCTACTGAAGTGGGCAATTTAAACAGATATGATGTGGCTGGCTTTGTTTTTGGGTTGGTTCTATTACCTCTCACATTGAAGCCCACATATTAACAAAGTAATATTCATGGTTGGAAATCTTAAAAATAAACATTAATTAATTAAACAATTAGAAACTCTCAAAATAGTTTGACCCTCTGAACATTGTGTAAAATTCATCTACTGTCCAGCAATACACACGATCTTCAAACAGTTACAAAATAATTAAAACTAAAATTGACTCAAGTCAGTACGAAATTTGCTTTATCCCCACAATTAACCCTTTCAGTTCCGATAACAATTTGGCGTCATCATTAAGAATTTTTTTTATCGTCTTTATATTTATGATATCAAAAAGCACATCATTCGATTGTTCACAATTTTTTATGTTAATAATCCCAATAGCTGTCAGCCTTATTATTATTTTTTATTTATGATCAGAAACATGATGACGACAAAATGGCATTATCATCAAGGTTTAAAAAAAAATGATTTTTATATAAAAAAAAATCTTACAAATTTCTTGAAAAGAAATCTTCTCACTTCGAAAATAGTTTTAACGGTCAACGAGTTTTAACTATTGTTTACTACCCAAAAACCGTGTGAGCTGATTCCGGGGAGGTCTCAGGGTATTCCTTCCGCGTTTTCTTTGTGTGTGAGCGTTCAACCCAGACAAGCGTGTATTACGTATCGCCGTCTAGGCCCAAATAAATGTGCAAACGGAAGCGGACGAGACGCGTCAAATAAACTCTACTCCACAATCGGCATATGCCACATACACACGTACATTCCGTAATGGCAAATGCAGCCTTGGTCAAAAAATATCGCCACGTGCAGGATAACTCAGCCTATATACACAAAAAATTTGGTTACAATCAGGTCCTGTTCTAGGAAAATTCATAACTATCGGCAAACTTATTTTGGGGCCATTTTAGGAAAAAATTTATGCATGATTTCCAGTAATGAAGGTGCTAAATGACCTATGTATCAAATTTTTGCAGCAATTTTATTGGCTTCCCTTATAAACATCGATCAAAACAATCACGTTAGGCCAATTTCTAAATCAAAATCGAGCAAAAAGCAAAGTGGAGTGTCAGAATTTTTAACGTTTACTAATATTTGGGGGAATTACAGCATTTAGCATAATAGGAACTGAAATTTAGGGGCCCTAAGGGCCTAAAGTGCCTTGTGGGTGAACAGGCCCTGGTTACAACGTACGGAACCCTCTTTAACCCCCTTACGGAAATTTTTTTGTATGATTGCCTGTGCTGATTCTGCTTGTTGGCTGATTTTTCACATTTTTTCTTTACCATTTTATCGGCTTCCTTTATAACATCGACAAACCAATCACAACTGGTCAATGTCAAACTCAAGCTAAAGGCGAAGTGGGGTCTCAGAAATTTTTAAAATTGACTAAATTTTGGGGGTTTATAGCATTAAGCACAATAAAATTAAAATCTCCTTGTGCCTGGCCAATAAATTTTTGTGTTGCAATTTCTAAACTGTGCAGTATTTTTTTTTTTTTTAGATTGGATTGTTGCAAGTCCTTAAGTAATATTTACATACATCTGACATTTGAGCTACAAGGAGCAAGGAGTCACTATAGTCACTTTTGAACAAAAATAAAATGGAAAGGGAAATGCAAATTTTCAAACCTCATAAATCTTCTTTTTTTTTAGTTTCAATTTTAACTTTTCGTGGTAAGATATAATAAGGCGTTTGGTTAAAAGAAAGAGAGAAAGGCCTTCATAAGGAAGAAAAACAAACATTAGGGATTATTTCTAAGTTTCTAACTTTTAATATAAGTAAGAAGTAGCTCTAAACTGCTTATCAAAAATACACATTTTCTCCTTTATTTACTTTCGGATAATAATAGAATGGTTTCGTTTCAAAATTTGCTTAGTAGATAAATTTGAATAGATCCTCGTCTACTTCTTGTAGCGATTATTTCATGCTTATATTTTTATGTTCTTAAAAAGTGTCTGCAATAGATAAAATGTTAAACGTTTTCGGCGGTATATTTGATTGAACATTTATAAGAATTTTAAATCTCTTAACAACTTTTCTCATACAAATACAAACTAAATTATGCATTCTGAAAAGTAATCAGTAATTAAAAAAATTTTATATCTTTTAGTATGATATCAACTCACATTTTAATTATTTCACCATTTATGTTAAAAGATCAGTCAGCCTTACGCAAATAACATGTGATAAATTTTCTTCCAAAACTATAAAAAATTATGTGCAAACAAAACTAAATTAACATTTGAAGTGAACTCATCTAATAATTCTTTAAATACTTTAAATATCGCTAAAAGTTTTTCAAATAATAATTTGGAAGTTCAATTTCAATAATGGACAATATTATTTTTTTCAACAATCATTAAATTTTCAAACTTGTGACTGAAATGCAAAAAAAAATGAAATCAACATATTATTTAGTATATTATAATTACCAAATGCTTAAAAAACAATAAAATATGCATATTTGTAAATTGAAGAAAACATTTACTGATACATAGTATATAGTATGTATTTTTATTAAAACTTTTACTTTTATTCAAATTTAAGAGAATAATTTCAATTTCATAGAATTATCATTTTTATTAAATATTTTATTGTCCTTTAAACTTTTCAAATTCACTAATTCACTAATCACTCAATTTGGAAAAAAGTTGTGTTCTGTTAAGCGATAGTAAAAAAATGCATAAATTTTTTGAGAAACATTTAATGAAATTTTACAAAGAACTTTAGAATGAAGAACAAAAAAAAAAAAAAAGGATTGGGACAAAACGCACATTGCAAAAAGTATTCAATTATTTATTTTTTCAATATTATCAAAAAGATATATCTACCTTTTGATTTTTCAAAATTATCTGCTAAGTCAACTTTGAATCGAAACCATCTTCTCATCCGAAAGTAAATAGAGTAGATTATTTGTCTTTTTAATACGTAGTTTAGTAACTTTTTACAAGTATGAAAGTCTTGCAGTTAAATCTGTTCAACAAGTTTTGTTTACCATGTTTTGTAGATAAGATACATAATTCCAACGCGGGAAAGTAACCTTAAAAAAAAATCGATTTTCTTAAGTTAAATTCACTAATTTGTTTGTAAAATGCACAAGAAAATTAAAGAAATAAAAACTGTTTATTAATCTTTGTAAACTTAAACTTTAAATTACATCTCTAAATTCCTGAGCAATCGATTTTAGAAAAGTTAGATCGTTGAAAGGAGTGTAAAACAACGTCGAAATTTTTTTGGATACATGTAAAAAAATTATCACGATAATTTTTACTAAATTAATTCCGTATTTGTCTAAATAAGTTTTAGTAAATGGAATGTTAATGCGTGGTTTGCACAGACTTTAAACTAATAAACTTAACTAGTGTAAATTGGATAACTAATTTAAGGGGGACCAGACCCCAAAAATTTTCAAAAATCACATGTCAATGTTTCTTAAAATATGAAATGTTAGCTTTACAATGATATTTTACATTAAAAGTTTCTAGCACTGGAAGTATTTTTAATATTTTTTTTAACAAAAGCTGTTTAGGTAAAATACAGCCATGTTTTATATGTAAGAAATCACTATTGTTTACATTAAACGCTTATATTTCAAAACTTGCTTTATCAATGTTAAATGTACCTTTTACTCAAAATCTACTAAAAGTATCAGCCTGAAATTTTTATACGTATTTAAAAAGTTAGTTTCTAAAACCCGCTGAAGGTATTTGAGTAAAACTGTTTACAATTTTTATTCTTTTTAATAATACTGATGTTTTTTTAGGTAAAAAATACGTAGTTTCACTTAAAAAGTTATAATTTAAAAACTAATCAAAAAAATTTTAATGCTTCAATTAAATAAGAGTTAAACATCCATTTAACAACTAGGAAAAATTATATTGAAAATTATCAAATAGATTCTCAGAAAAAGGTACATAATCCCCTCCACATGGTCAAAGCTTAAAGTCGATCATTAGGAAAATTTTATCTAAGGCCAATCCTTTAAATCTGTCACAAATACTGAGAAAATTCCACTCTTATGCTTGTCGTTCACTTACGCTTTTGTATGTGTATGTATTTAGCCTTTAAAAAATATGTCTTTTTTTTTTTTAAGATTTGGACTTTGGAAAGGGGCAGAAATAGGAGATTTGATGGGAAATTCGAGTCCTTGCGCACTAGAGTTGCGCCTCTTGAATCAGTGCCTTGATGCGTGGGACTGTGAAGGGTTCCATTGGAAATCTTCTGAGTGAATTTTCCGAAGAAACTATTTTTTTTTAACCCTTTCAGTCCCAGTGATGCCATTTGGTAGCATCGTGTTTCTGTTCATAATTAAAAAAAAATAATCGGGCTGATATCTATTGGGATTAATAAAAAAATATTTTCTAATAGAGAAAGCTTAAAGAATCGAATGATGTGCTTTTTGATATCACAAATGGCTATAGACGATCATATTTTTTTAAAGGTAGTTTTAAGTGTCTTAAAATCGAAAAAAGGGTTAATGTTTATTTTAAAAGGTAAACATTATTAGTTACTTTTCAAATGAATGGCTTTTATTCAAATGACTTTCAGGCTTCTTCTTCGATTCTCCCCCCCCCCCCCCCAAAAAAAAGGGTTTAATTATGAAATATTCTATCCTGGATAATTATGCCGGGTTGCCACACTTTTTGGTTAACATTAGAAAATACTTCAAGATAAATTCGTCAGCCCAAAAATTTGAGGACTTTTCAAGGTGGATAATATTTTTCAAGCACTTTCAAGACAACGAAATTCAAAGTTTTTTTCAAGCACTTTTGGCACCGTGGGAACCCTGATTATGCCTAATAAGAAAACAAGCTCTTCAAAAAAATCTCAAAAATGATTGTTGCAGCAATGGGCTTTGGCAAAAAAAAGGCTAATGCCGTTCGAAAATCAAACGCCTCTTCCTATGATTGTACAAAACACTAACTAATGAAATACAGCCATCATAGAAAACCACATCATTAGGCTTACCGCAATTAGCTCTCGGAAAATAGTCCTAAGTGTGGGCCCCTACCAAGGGAATGTAGCCAATAGCAGGTTGAGGCCTTCTTCAAAATGTGGGGGACAGGGCGAGAATAACGACTTTTCCCTCAATCTGGGGAAGACATGCCTCAGTGAAATTGTCCAATGATATTGGAGCTGGAAGGAAGATAGATTTGCACTACTCGTCCCAATTGTCAACCATGTACGATTCGTTGTTAGAAAATGGCAATAAAGATAATTCTTTTTAATAATTCATGAAAACTAAACTAGGCATAATGTGTAATTATTATGGAACGTTATATTTGCGATGCTTTCATTTAACAGTGTATTTCAGCGGATTTAGATGGATATTCTGTGTATGGATTTTTGTAAGTTTGTATAAGAGACATCTGGAATTGAAAAGAAAATCAATTGATGGACCCCCTAGATTTAAAGTCAAAGATTATACAAACTAATATAAAAAGGATAACTAACTCAAAAGTTCATGTTTAAGAATGATTTAAAATAATGCAATATTTCTTATACATTTTTAAAAAAAGGAAAAATTTAGTTTTGTCTTACAAGAACTGTAATTGGCTATTAAAGTTTCTAGGCTTATGTATCCCACTTATGAGGAAAATTGGTGTTTCACGTATTTATGTCAGAAGCGCCTCTATTCCACGTACATCGTCCAGATACTAATTAGCCACTAGTTAAGAATAATTTTTGCTTTGTAATTTTCTTGTAATTATTGTGCTTTTGTAAAAAAGGTAAAAAAACCGTTTCGTTATTGATAAGAGTTTAAGAAAAACAACGTATTCAAACACAAATGAAAATTTAAGCTATCTTAAAAGCATCACTTTCTTCGAATTAAAAGCTGCTAAAGCATTTCCAACGTATTGTTTTTAAACAATCAGTTGGATTTACTTCGTCCCGAAACAGCTGTATGCTATCTTAGAAAAGCATACAGCCGTTCCGGGACTTAAACGAAGTAAATCCAATTGATTGTTTAAAAACAATATGTTGGAAATACTATAGAGGCAGCATTTAATTCAAAGAAAGTGTTCTATTTCTAATCCCTAAAGACGATACATACATTACCATTTCTCAAAGAATCAAGTTCCCAATAGTGTTACCCCAAAAATAGGTGCCCTAAACACAATTTCAACCCTTCCACTCCTCGCGCGAACTGGTGCCAAGAATTCCGTGGCTTCTCGCCACTGCCAGGGAGATCTCACGAGGTAAGAAGATGCAACGGTACTTATAGAAGAACAACTGCTTTAGATACTGCTTTTATTTAATAAGGTTATACTATGCAATTTAAAAATAATTAATAAACCATTTCCATCGTAAAATTGCATTTTTATTATAGACAGCTTTATTATCATTGTGCATGATTTTTAAATTGTACAAAAGTCAAGAAGAGTTACCTTAAATGGAAGAGGAGAAAAAAAAGCATTTAAAAAATCTTATGTTATTTCGATAGTTAGTATGCACTTATATTGGTTCATGAGTAAAAGTATACTACAACTAACGGGCATAACAAAGACCAATAGCTAATTTTAACACTTTTAAATAAACAACTTTTGCCGTTGTATCCTAAATTAGCTAGTGAACATAGATACATCGCAATAAGAATTTAATGTTAGAAAGCCAGATTTACAGCAACTTACACTGAGAACTGCTTCCACACAACATGTCATTATCTCAATTACAATATTTACCAAACACACCCCTAATTATACTTAAAACTTTTCTCGCCAAATTAGCCAAATTTTTCCTTTCATATAACATCACCTGATTTATCATTATCGGACGCATTTACAAAACAATCAATTTCATTAGATCTAAAGCTGGTATAAAATAGAAAAGGACTCTTCTTCTTTCCCATCCGAAGAAGAGAAGCAACCGAAGAAGAAAAGAAAACCAGGAAAAGAAAAAGAAGAAAAGAAGCACACGTGAACGGTGGGAGTCGAGAGGGGTAAGTGACCGGTTGTTCAGCAACCTGTGCTTGGTTGGTTTCGGGTTGTTATTTGGACGTTTTTGAAAGAAAGAAAAAAACGCTATTTGTTACGTTTCAGTTGGTTTGTGTGGGTTTTAGGAAAGTTGGTTATATCCTAATTGAAAAGTGTGACTTACTTTAACTCATTTTACTGAAATTGAAAGGTGTTTTTTGACAGAAAAAAACTTGGAATAAAAATGTTGTTTTTAACGCTGTTGATTAATAGCATAGTTTCCTCTTAAAAGCTGTGTGGCTATTTTAGACCCAGGTGAGAATGTAATACTCTATAATATATAGAAAATTAAAGCTTCTGTCATTAACGCAATGTAGAGAAGCGTTGCTTTCTTTGCGTACGGTGAGGAGTGTTGTGTTACGGGAGGAGTGTGTAATTACTGAGAGTTAATTTAATTGTATGACCGTTTGCTGATTATTGATAATACCATCTATGGCAACAAAGGAAAGTAAAAAAAGAAAAGAAACTAAGGGCAATGGAGATCTAGCACTTGTCTTTCAAATCAAAATTAATGCGAGTTTCTTTGTGAATTTTTTATCCGTTGCAGCCTTAACAGCTAGCAAAAAAAAAAAAAAATGATTACAGCTAAATCTTTTTGAATTCGTTCTTATTTGAAAAAAAAAACTGTACTGTCAATTTTTCTGAAGAAGAAAAAGAAAAAATGTAATACAAGAACAAATGAAGTTTTTCATACAGTTAAAAATGCGATATGATAATTTATTCGTGATCATTTATAATACAGTACTTCACTGCATACGTTGAGCCATAATAATGCTACAATGTTAAATATAAATTACAACCTTTTTGCCTTTCTCCAACAATAAAAGAAATGCCAAGCAAGAAAACAAACCAAATACCTGCCCAAGTGCCCAATAAATCTTACTCACTTCCATGTTACATAACCTCTTACAAGCCAGTTCCTTCAGCCTGCCTAATGTTATATCATGTGTCTGACAAGAAAAGATTATACAAGCGACGACCTTGAGGTAAAAACTGGAATAGAAGAGTTAGTCCAGTCCTCCAGCAAGGCTTCATTTAATCTCCCGGTCAACCAGGCAAGAAATTACCTTTAAAAATTACGGTTAAGTGACCGGCAGCCTAGTGTGTCCATCTATTTAAATATAATTGTTACAGTTTAAGATTATTTTTACATTATTAGTTTTAAAACCCTCAAATACCAGGATACATAGTGTTCTAACCATAATAAAGGTAGTCCTCTGCTCTGAGGGACAGACTTATAAGTTCTTAGCCTTATTTGTCAAGTTTTTCAGCAACACACGTCATTTTTAATGTTTAAAGTATGGAGAGCCATTTATGATTATCTTCTACAGAAATACAATTTCAAACAAGTTAAAGAAATTAAATCTCCAGTTAAAAAAATTAATTTTAAATTTATGCGGTGAAAACAAGTTTACGCTACAGCAAAATAGTATATCCCTCTGACGATTAAATACCTATATTAATAAAAAAAACCATAAAATTAGCTAATTTTTAATGAGCGTGGACCGGACCCTATATATTATTTCCGGGCCCTATATATACATTGTATCTTTACAAATCTATCTATAGACATCTCACTATATAAATTAGCAAATACGATATTTTTAAATCAACAAAATGCAAAACTTTATATTTTTTCTAGGAAAACAATGAATATCTCTCTTCCCTTTACCGTACTACGTATCCAAATAAAATGTATAAAAAATGAATTAAAAATGGTAGAAGTTCCCAATTTTTTTTCTAAATGTGTTCTGTATGTTTATATAAGCGTCGGAAAACAGTATAGTTTTCATTGCCTCGGTTCGGCAGTTTTTTTACCAACAGATAACATCTGGGCGAATTCTCTAACACGCAAACAAACTGATAAAATCTGTATGGAGATCTCCTATACGGGCGAATGCCTACATACTCACAGCTAAGGATATTAGGCGAGATTTGACTAATGGCGACCACGCACGTTATATACTAGGGTTAGTTATATACTTTTTTATGAGTGGATATATGGATGTAAAAAAAAGCAACATCTATGTTTGTTTTGGGGAACAGTTTCTTTACCTTGTTTATTTATTATTTGACAGAGTAATTTTTTTTGTCGAAAAGCAGTATGAATTGAATATATGTAAAATAAATCGACAGGGAAACTTAGATAAAATTAAGTCGTTTTTATGACATTGGTAAGTGATAAATTGGTCATCTGAAGTCGACAGTAGAGAGGGACGGAATAATCACTCAAATGGCGAAGAATCTCGAAGCTCTTCCACCGATAAATCAGAGGCTCAGATTTTTATGAGAAAGTTTGAAAATGTCAAGTTTAAAGTGATAATAAGGATATGTGAAAAAGGTAATTTAAGCTTAATTGGGTTTAAAAATATAAGATTTTTAGGGGGTTTAAGTTATATGTCATGATAAACAATTCAGCAGTTTTGATAATAAAAAAAATACAGAGGAAAGTTTAATTTATTAAATGTGCGTGATTTGCTTATAAAAGAGAGAGAAAGTGTCACTTAAACCAAAAAAAAAAGTTCTCCAAATACGATTCGAAGCTACAGCAAACATTCATACAAAACTGGGACCTGAAACCATATACCCTTCGGTACTGATGTACAATACCCATTATTTAATTAGTTTAGAATTTCTTTATTAAATTAATTATTTTTACAAAAAATGTCAACTAAAAATACAAAGTATAGCACAACCAAGAGGCTTGAACATGCAGTGTATGTAAATTTAAAAATATATGAAAAAATGGAAGAAAAGATCAAACATTATTGAGCGAAAGGATATTTTGTAGTTCAATCGGTAAGGAATAAAAAAAATAAATCTAAAATAAAAAAGGGTTTTTAAAAATTTCTCTTTTTGGAAATAAGAATGTCATATAAAATATCTGGTTTTCTACTATTCACATTTTTTTTTCATTATACAAATAGTAGGATTCCGTTTTAAATACCGAGGAGCTTTATAAAAAAAATATAGATGCCTGATTAGAAGTATATTAGTTTAAATATGTAAGGGAGATATATTATTTGTATATTCAAGAGGTATTTTGAAACACTTCTTTGGAAGAGAGAATAAAACATTTCAATTTGTTTTGCAATACCCGCCTCAACAAAGACTACATACAATGTTACGATTGAATGATAAGAAGAAAGGTTTTAAAAATAAGAGCAACTTTATTTTTTAAATAATATAACTAATATAAAACAAATCTTAACTCAATATAAGAGCAGAATGTGTGTTTTAATTGATATTGTTACCAATAACGAAGGAAAAATCTGTTATCTATTTTCTCAAGTGTGATCTTAACCAACTCAAGGCAAATCCCTTAACTCATTATACATTACTCTAATTTTCCAATTCGAAATTCATGGTTGACACTGTCAAAGGCTTTGGAGATATTCAGAAATATGATAGTAGTGCTCAAGTTTATTCCATGCTTATATAAATAAATTCAATAAAACAAAGAAGAGTTGTATTTGTATTTTTAAAAAAAGTAGTAGCAATAAATCATAAAATATTTTATGAATAGCCTTTTTGCTAATTTTAGAAAAGAGAAGTAAAATTTAAATTGGTAAATCGTTAGAAGAACTTTTTTATTACCAAATTCTAAAATTAGTATCAGTGTTGCTTGCGTGAGAGACTCAAAACCTTATGAAAAGAGTTATTGCTGAAATATGTAGTGAAATCAAAAATAATTTTTTTTGGCAAAATCTTTCAGCATTGGGAAAAATAATATCTCAATCATCACATGATTTTTTTTGTAGGAAGAGATTTAAACTTTTAAGTAAATCAGAATTTATGTAGGGTCAGGTGGGGTAAGTGTGATAGGGTTTCTGCATTTTTCATTAAGAAAATTCGTTTTCTGCTTCAAGTAAATTCCAAATCCTAAAATTGGTATAGTGAATTATTATGAGAAACATACATATGTAGAAAAAAAATTATATGTTTGAATTCCAATTTTAAGTGTACAAAATTTGCATTTCAAAATCCATTGCTGTTTTATCACACTTACCCCACATAGAAAGACCCACATAAAAAGAAGACAGTTGCACTTAAATTCAAAAGCTCAAAACTTTCTTTAAACAAAAAATAAGGTCAATATTTCTTTTTAGTTTAATTATAAGTTGTCTAATGTTACATATTGCAAACTTTCAGATTTTTAGAATGATTTCCAAGGTTACAAGAGCTGCTTATCACACTTACCCCCAATCACACTTACCCCACTTGACCCTAGTAGAGAAATTTAAATGAAATTACAGAATGTTCAAGATGCTCTTTAGAAGCATTCTGGTCCTAGTTAAGATTGGTTACACTAGGAGGATTTTCATTGAAACAAAAAGATTATTAAAAGACTCTGTTAAACCTTTTACCTCTAGCGTAATTAGGTTTACTAGACTATGATTTGCTTCCAGTCATTTAGTTACAAAAAAAAAATCAATTATTGAATCTCATGAATTTCTCACTTCAGTATGTATTTTTATGAATTCTTTTAATTAATCATTTACTTTTTTGAGATTTTTTTCAATTTAAACGTTTGATCTATTGTTTTAACAATGCAGCAAATGAAACAAAGTACTATATAAAAGTGTTTACATTCAATAACTTTTTAATTTTGAACATTTTACCTTTAAAATTTGACAATATAATTTTGTTTTTAGGTGCCATTAAAAGAAGTACAGAAAAATTTACTAATTAAAAGTAATACTTTTAATAATACTAAAAGTATTTACTAAAAGTATAATACTAAAAGTATAATACTAAAAGTACTTTAGTATTACTTAAATAAAGTGATACTAAATAAAGTAATATTTTTAATGTTTGGATTGTGGAAAATATCTAATCTTCATCAGTTTAAAAAAGTATAAAAAAATAACCGGTTACTTTTTCTTTAACATTACTAACGGCCAACCACGAACTGAGAAAATTTGCATATCAGAACAACGAGTATTGTATTGTGTTTTTGCGATGGTTTGTCACGGTATCATTAGCACGATTAAAGATACTTGAAGTGTTAGAATAAAACGCAGTTGTACTACGTAATGATTGTTGAATTGTGGGGATTTATGGTTTTCGAGTGTTGAAGAATCGAAATGCTTGCATGCAAAAACTTTGGGCGTCAACCGTAACTGTTGTCATTCATTGTATAAAGTGTGAGTATCGTTTGGTAATTAAATAAATTTACATAGAATCAACTGAGCGAAACAAGTTGGGACACCATTGACGAAATGAAATTAATTTAGGGACATCTTCTTTAATATTACGATAATTAAAAAGGTTTACAAGAAATTATTTTAAAGAGAGCTTCAGATAAATGTTTTTCTTCAAATTTTAATCAAATATTTTAATATTTGATTCAATTTTAAAATTTAAGTTTAATTGCGGATGATAATTTTCACCATTTAATACAAAAACATGTCCGTAAAAAATATAGATATAAGTTTATAATATTAAAGGTTATACAAAAACAAGTTATTAAAACAAGTTCCAAAGGGCCTAAAAATAGACAAAATTTCATGGTTGTTTAATCTGCATTTTTTTAAAAATTTCATTTCTTAAGGAAAAATAATCAGCATTGCGTTTGTTTTTTAAGATATGGTCTCATAATCATTTCGAAAACAAAATAGTTGTACATCAATTAAAATGGATTAATTAGAAAATTCTGACATTTATGCTTATTGCTTGAAAGACAGGATTAGAGATTAGAGATTAAATATTGAAATATTTATTGAATTCAAGAGATTTAAAAGTTTTAATATAAAAGTTTACAGATTTTAGATTATAAAAGTTTGACTGCTCCTTTTTGAACCCATTTTAAAATAAAATTGTAAACGTAATTTTGTAAGGCATATTTTACATTGTACTCTTTACTGGCAATACATGATTTTTAATTAAATATTTACTGCGAAATTTTTAAGTAATTTAATTTATTTAAATATTAAGTCAAATTATTAGTTACATGCAGAGAGGATTTTTAATGACCACATGTCCATTTGTATATGAAATTTTCCCACTATTTTTTCTTATTTTACCTACTCACCAAAATAATATTTTCAATAAAAGTTTAAACTTTCCTTATACAAGCTTTTTCTTGAAGATTTACAAGTTAAAGGTAAAAAATAAAGTATTACTTACGGGAAATATTACGAAAGAGTAGTCAGAAGGGTTTTTAGATTCTTTCCTCCCCGGATATAATACTGGTGCATTGGGAAATCAAAGATTTCGGAGAAGTTAGGAGATTAAATATTTGTAATATTTTTTTTTCACTCAAGTTGAATCAAATACATCTGTATTTCAGCCTTTAATTCCAAACGTAAATGTCACTAAAATATTTTATATTTTAAACGTAAATGTCAATAAAATATTTAACATTTTAAATGTGAATGTCAATAAAAAAATTATGTTTTGTTAAAAAAGTAGTTTAAAAATGCAATTTGTTTTAGAAAAACACTTTTTAAAAAGAATAAAGGTTTTCCTTATTATATTTTATTTTATTGAGGCACTTAGTTGAGGCTTTCCACCATAAAAAAATACACGTGTTCATGAAGAAAGCGAACTTATAGTGATTGTCACACTCTATGCAATGTAATGTTGAATTGTTAACATTTATTTCTAATTTTAACTGTTACTTTTTAGTTGGTGAATTAAGTAAAACAAATATATATTAGCCATGCAGGAAAAAAATATCTTTTGACAAACATAATTAAATATATCTCAAGATTGCTGTTTATATGAGTGTGTATTAACAAAATTTCTGTTAACTCTTTTTTAATGAAGTAATACAAATTTTTGATCCTGAATTTAAAAAAAAACACACTTTTTTAAGAAAAGACCATTAAATATACACAACCTGAGTGAATTTTCATCAATAATTTAATTACAAACTTAAATGTGAAATCAAATAGAAAAATTAGGAAAGTAACTGGACATTGCCATCAAAGTTAGATTTAGTTATATAAAGTTATATTACTTGATTTTTTAATGACTAGTCACATTCCTTTGAATTTATCCAAAGAAATGTTAAAAATACTGACCTTTAAAATGAATAAAAGGAACTCCTGTGAGAAACATGTAAATGATTTAATGAATATATTTCGCCTGCGATTCCATTGCAACAGAATGCCACAACGACTCGTTTTGTAAAAATTCTCAAGAAATGGAAGAGTGTATCTCTAGAATCAATTCAAAACAAATATCTAATAGACATTATACTTTCGACGCTGGTCTTTGCATCTTACTCCAAAGTATTTCACTAACTAACAAACAAAACATTTTCGTCCGAGTGCTTTCAACAAAGTCCATTTTCAGTTCACAAGTTCATTTTGAGTTTCAGCAAAAGGAATGAATGTAGTAATCGAACAAAAAGTTTTTAGTGAACCTTAAAGATGAATTTCTGCAACTATCATACATCCTACGGCTTTTCTCTAACTAACACACGAAAATGTCACACCATACATTTTCGCAAAAGACAAAGTTCACTCTCAAAAAGGGAGGAGTTTATCTCTTGGCATGCATTCCAAACAGACACATATCCAATGAGGATCCTTGCTACTTCTATCTTCCAAAGTCTTCCACTAACTAACACTCCAATCCTCACCCCCAACCCCCCCACAAAATAGGCGGGGATCTTTAGATATGCTAATGTCAAAAAGAGGAGGGGCTTACGCATGTCCCGGATGAGATAAACTAATTATTACAGGAATTTCTGGGGCATCATTAACATTTAGAAAGGGGGAGGGGAGGGAGTGGTAGCAAGTTCAAGGTAAAGGTGTCCCCAATGGGCATGGAATGTAGGTCACTGTCATAGGGTTTTTGTGCGTACCCCATTTTGTGGAGAGTATGTACAGCAATGCAGATGTGGTAATTCCAAGGGCTGAGCAACAGACAGATGTTAATGGTAGAATGTAGAGTTTACAATATAGACGTAACCGATGTTTAGCATTGACTTTTTTCATGAGGGTACTTCAGACAAGGACAGGACGCATATATTTTTTTTTGTTCTTCAACTCAACTCTTTTTAACGTTATATAATTTATATATTTTTTATTTCAAAAGATTGACATTGAATTTTAATGGCGGTGGACAGTGGAGAATTCACTACAATAAAAAAATCTTTAGTACAATTTTGAATTTCACCGTATGCTTAGAAAGTTATTTTAATGTTGTAAAAAAAAGTAAAGTGAGTAATAGTCCAAAAATAACATAAATTAAACTGTATTTTTTAAAAGATGTTTTCTTTAAATGTAATTTATCACTTCTTCTTTTTCATTGAGACTTTTTTTATTTTAGGAAAAGAAAATCAAACATTTTCAATTTGGTTTTGCCAAAGAAAGTCAAGAATCAAATCAGTCATAAAATATATTTTTTAAATTTTGGAACAAGTCCGTAATTACGATTTATTAATTCTTCTCTTCTTCAGTAACGTATTGTGCGATTTCTTTCTTCAAAAGGTACTTCTTCAATGACAAGGGTAATAAATACGTTATACGTAGAGGAGAGGAGGGTACATATTATGGAATAGTCGGGAAATATGGAGTTTCAAGCCCTCTCTTCTGCTGCCATTATGTGGAAATGTCATGAAAACCAAAGAAATCCTTTATGATGCAGTGAACAAAGAGTTAACTTCTTGTTGCTGTCGTTACAGTCGTAAAACAAAGGGTGTTTTGGGATTTTTGAAAGACTTAACACTCAGTCTAAAAGTGTTCAAAATATTTAATCTGCTAGTGATCATGATACTTTAATTTTGCTGTTAAGAATAATGTATATACTAAAAGAATAGTAATTTGTTATGATGCAGTCGAATTTTGGCCATCAATGTTTTATCGGTCAGTAAAATGACTCAAATTCCAGAATGGTGAGTCGGGTAATATGGAATACATCTCATCTGAAATTATCTTCATGCCATCAACTAACGAACTGCAAACAAAGTTGCTGAATGTATCTTTTGTAAAGGTAAATTTTCCGAAAATCAATGAAATTTGGATTTAACGCATCAATAGCTGTTCTTTATGGGCTCATTTTGAATGTTCTGGAGCAGATAAATAAGATTATGTTTTGTGATTTTTATAGATATACTTAAAAACAAAATTATTTAAACGTACATTTTCAAATACTGATTTTTAGTAAAATTTAAGTAAGTTTTGTGAAGTATTGGTTGGTGCTTGGTCAGAATCCCGCTTATAAAATTTCGTCAAGTAAGACAGACACAACACACATACCCACATAAGTGACAGATGCTGCCATCTATCGCCACCTTCTCAATTTAGACATGTGCCTGAAGGGGAGGGAAATAGTCTCCAGGGACCTGAACCCGTGGGAAATTGCGTCATGACCGCCCACAGGACTTTTGGAATCACACATTTAACGAGCACGTACTCCGCATATACTCGGTGGGTCCTCAGTGGTATCGGGACCTTCCGATTTTGAGAATGAGCTAATCACTAGGTTACCTTCGGTCCCTTTGCGAAGTACTGCAATTAAATGTTCAATAATTGTTAACAACTTTTCCATATTATCCTCCCATTGTAACTTTTTTTAATTACATTTTTGCATAACAAAGAAAAGATAAATACTGTTTAGTTTCAACATTGGTACTTCCTTAAAATTAGTTATATGCCATTAGTTATAATACGCACTAAAAATGATTGTGATGATTTTTATTTTAAACTTAAAGAGTTATTCCTGAAAATATAAATAGTATTTTCCCTCCTCTATAGTATGTATTACCTTTCTCTCCTCTACAAGAAAAGGTTAAATTTTTAAACTGTATAAATTTGGCTCAACGTTATGTCATAAAATTGATGTCAGCAAGTTTGACTAGATATAGTAGATGGTATTTAAAAATGTATTAAGGTTTTTATTTTCATTTTTTAGACCAAATACATTTTACTATAAATAAGCCCCATTTTTCATCGATACTATTTATTTTTCCACTAATATCGCCTTTTTTTAATCCTTACAGTGATAAATACGAAATAATCGCGAATCGGGTGATTTTGCTATATGCTAACTCTACTCTCCACGATTGACGACTCTGTGGAGCCCATGGGTATGCAAAAAGAAGATGAAGAAGGTGACTTAAATATACGCCCGTCTGCCCTTGGGACTGAGGTCAGATGGGCCTGAAGGTCAGCCCTCCCTACCCCAAAAAACACTCAAGCTCTTTTCGTAGAAAGGTTGTCCAGTGCTCATGTTCCTTAACCCATTGACACCTTTCTCTTCGCCCCCGTAAAAATGTGGGGCTGGGGAACCTGGTTGGTTAGGCGTTCGTCTTGCATACGGAAGGTCCCAGGTTCGGTTCCAGGCACATCTAAAATAACTGCCGATTAATAAGCGGCCTTTGCAGCCAAGATCGATTTTCCGTCAGGTATAGTTTTCTTCACTATTTTTTTTTTAAACTGTTCTACTGTTTGACTTTCAACTTCCAAATGAGGGATTAGAGTCGAATTTCCCATTTTTTCATGTTTACTACTAAATATTAGTACTATGTATACGTTTACGGTTTACACGTAAATGTAAATTATTTGTTCCTTTCTTAAAAATATAAGTATCTTTATAATAATTGTTTATGTCGAAATGCCGCTTTAATTGTTCGTAAAATTTGCCGCCCCAAAAATTTGCCGTTCTAGGCAGCTTACTTAGCATATTTACAAATCCGGCCCAGGCTCTCTTGTAGTTCTAGCGCGGCGGTAATTCAAAACTAAACTCGTAAAAATGACGGGGTGAGGCGCTGCCCTCCGTTTCTCCGTGATATTTCCGGGCAGGAGTGTTCAGTAGCAATACACCAATAACATTAAAACTAACTTAATTAGACTGAATGATCGTGGGTCTCCAAACCAAAGTGCCTCAGTGTTAATCCAATAGTAAAAAATATTTTCTAAGCCACATTTCTTCGGCTCTATTGAATATTTTTAAAAATGGTTTTTGAACATGATAAATGTGGCTGACTTACAAGTATCTATAATTCCACTTTTTGAAATGGGTTCGAATATATTTCTTCAATTTTCAGAATAAATTTAAACAAAATTTTCGGATATATTATTACAAAATATATTTTTCTGAGTAGGTTACCTGGAGTATTATAGTTAAAGTAGTTGGTGAGACTCTCTGTAAAGAGGATATACTTTTGATTATGCATATTTTTTTTCAAACGGATACCACAAACACATTAAAGAGCAATGGTGAATCATTGCAAACTTATTATTTATTATGCGTGATATTTAAACGTATAATTTAGCTAGGCTAGGTATCAGTTAAGTAAGGTCATCTCAGTTATGCATCGAAACTCTATACATCTACATTCACAGAAAGTAGCACAAGTCTTAAAAGTATGAGTTTTTCTTTTCTTTATTAGTATATAACAACGGCTATATTTGTTTAATTTCGTAAAAAAATGCAGTAAACAATAACGGTATTAAAATTTATTGTGTAATACTCTACGAGATGACGAGAATCGGAAGCAGATTTCTTTTTATGAAATTACATTTTGAATGCTAGTTTACATGTTAACCCTCTGATGCATACTGTTGCCATGTGAGTAACATAATCCACTTTATTCTATTAAAGTAGAGCTGCCTCTCGACGAATCTGTATTTTTTCATCTATTACATTCCATTTTAAAGTTTTAGTTACTAATAACCCTCAGAGATGACAGTAGTAAAAGTGTATTCAAAATTGAAGAGTGAAGTTATTAACTGTTGTGAAATTACATCTTTGGCAGTATTCAAAGTATAAAAATATTAGTACTGAATACAAATAAATTGTTTTGAAAAAATATTTATAGTTCAAGAGAGTTATTTAAAAATATATTTAGTAGTTTTCTAATCATTATCATCAAAATTGGAATTTAGTAGTTGGTTTTTGCCATATGGCAACAATTTTAAAAAATTTATTTATTTAAATTCCAATACAGTTAATTTTTTTTCTTTATTTTTCCCATAATGCATGAGTTTTATAGATACAAATATATTTTTTCGGGATGAAAAAAAATCATGCATTACAGGGTTAAACCTTTCAGTCCCAAAAATTTACTACACTACAGAAACATCTGATATTCACAAAATAAGCTTATTTTAGGTCAAATATACGAATTCCATAAGAAAAAAAAATCCATTTAAATTTTTATATGGTTTTTGAAACAATGCCAAAATTCTTTAACTGTGGAAAACAACAAAATAATAAAAATACATATTACCTAAAAACACTTCGAGTTATGCATTTTAAGGTATCTGACCATATTATTAAAAAAAAAAAATTGTAATTATTTTAACCGAAATAGTTTAAATTGTGTTTGAAATATGTGGAACTGAAGTGAACTTATCAAAAATCAGGAGAAACGCTTGTTGACTATTTTCTAAATAAAAAAAAAAATAGTAGTTCGGACTTCTATTGAGATAAAAGTAAAATTTTATCTGATGTGTGAGCAAAGTGTGAAGAATCGAATGATGTGTATTTGGATGTCATAGCGGGACATAAACATTTTGAAAAAAATACTGAAAGTGATTATGCCGAATGGCATCACTGGGACTGAAAGGGTTAAATAACACTGAAAAACGAACATAGTGTTACGGTCTTAGATATCCCGTTTCTTAGGACGTTGGGATGACCTTTCTACAAGATTCAGCCAATCCTCGTAGCCATGGGTGGTGCCATGGTAATACAGATGAAAGGTTATTTTTAGGAATGGGTTATGAAGTGTAAAAATTTGCCAAGATGAATTACTGTAATAATACTTAGGAACAATGACTGGATTGTCCACATTGCAAGTCTGGGTTTCGGCTAAGTGGGTATGTTACTGCATAAGGGAGTTTTGTTTCAAACGGTAACAAAATATGGGACGTATTTCAATGGGGTTGGAGTGGTTAGATTAGAGTTATAGACAGTAATTAATTTATATTTCTTTTCTTATCGGTTTTAAATACAAATTATTGAATTTTAGTTATTTTTTCTTGTATTACATATATGCTAATGTGAAGTTAAACTTTAAAAAAAAATTAAAAACACTGCTTAAATCATGCATGTATTTAATTTTCAAATTTAACGATTAATATTTTTCGATCAAATTTAACGATTAATAAATTTCGACAATAAAATTCAAATAAAAGTGTATTTTAGTGTAGTCTATCACAACAATTATTAATGGAAATTAAATATTTAAAAACATTGTTTTAATTACATAAAAACTATCAATTGTATAAAAATGTAAGGCTTTTACAAAACCCCACTTACTTCATTTTTAATGATTTTATATAATCTGTTTCTAAAAAATAACGTTTACCCACAAAACTGGTTGAAATTTAGAATAGAAAAAGAAGCCTTTTTTATTTATTAATTTTTTTTTTGGTAACGGTTTATGTGCAAATGTGATAACAGAAATTTCTTTTGCAAAAAACTAGACATCTTTTTTTCATCCCCAGTTTTGTAAACAATATATATGTTAAATAATTATTTTTATGCTGTATTTTACTTTTTCCTAAAATTTAAGTACAATTGCACGAAATAAAAAAAATGAAGTAAGATAGTGAAGATAAAGTTTTCATTCTTCCAAATCAATGGCTAGGAATTTGTCCAGAACATGCTTCAAAACTTTTGTTTTCAAATTAACATACAATTAATAACCCTCGATATTAACAGAATTACTTAATCAAAAAAAAATTATGCTTTTGTGTACCATTTCTTTTAAGAGACAAATAGTTTTGCTCAAATGAAAAGGGAAAATGTTGTGCAAAAAGTATAGTGATGGAAAAATTAGAGAAAGAACGAGTTCCTGATTCCACTGAATTTTTTTAATGCATGATTTAAAAAAAAACACAAAAACACTTGAGCTCTATAGAGCATAGCTCTATAGAGCTCTATAGAGCATATATAAAGCAATTCTATAATGGCCGTACTTCAATAAAACTAGGGATGTGGTAACACTACACCAAATTTTGCGCTTGCTGTCATCATAATAATGGTTCCTAGTCGCTGCAACGGCTGTGTGGTGAAATGTTTCACCATATTTCCGGAATTTAGTCAAAAAACCATTCTTCAAGTTTTGGAAAAAGAAACCCTGAGAAACGGAGTGTACACGACTTTTGATTGCATTCAATATATCAATAGATTTTAAGGCATTATATACCTTATAAAGTTATTAACATAACTTCAAAACCTAAACATCTATAACGGCTATCATTTGTGCAAGCGAGAATTTTTGAAAAAATACCCACCCAACTTATAATGACGTCAAACAGGTACAGAGAATTGAGATTTGTTATGTACTTTTATTTAGATGCAGGTACCATTTCACCCCGTCTGTCCACAAAAAATTAATCTTTGGTCTGAATTTATATGAATTATTTAAATAAATATTAAACACATAATTTTTTATATTAAATAAGTTTATGCAGTTCTCAAATAAAATTTACAACCCCATAAAATACGTTGAACGTTACGTGATACGTTGTTAAATAAAACCCCCAATAAATACGTTATTTGTTAATTAAAATTCAAAATGATTCTAATATATATTGTTTTATTTACGTCGGAGCTAATACCAAATTTTTTTAATTGAATGAAGTTATTATTCAATTACTTGATGTAATATAAATTTCCAAATATGTTAGTATTTGGAAATGCTTCAATAAAAAAAAGTTGGTCGTGATTATGTTTCGCAAGAATCAGCAAATCTTTCGAGAAAATATACAAGCTTAGATTAGTATAGTAAAAAAATTGATTAGTTTAAATTTACCCCCCCCCCCCCCCCCTTCAAACCTGAAAAAAAGCATAGTGCAGATAAAGATAATTTTACCTTTAACAGCTTTTCAAGTCTCAAAGGCATATAAGTTTAATTTTCTTTGAAGGCACTTCTTCAAAATTTTCACTAGTGCTTAGATCCAATGCTGTAGTTTTGAATCAACTTGAGAAGTAAAGTACCTGTAATAATAAAATAATAATGTCATTCAACAGTAAAAAACTTTTAAGTTTATCGCAACATAATTTTAAAAAGAATGTAATCAATTTTAATAAAAAAAATATACACTAGGAGTTCGTCTTCAGTTATTTTTGAAATAAATGCAAATTTGGTTATTTTGTAATTTTTTTTAAAGTTCTATAAATAAAAGAAAGTAGAACAAATAAAAGGCTACTTTCAATTAATCAATAAAAAAAGTTTAGGTTTCTGATTTCTCAACTAGTGGTCATTTACAATTAAAAAGAACAAAAAAATTAAATAACTAAAGTTATTTAACTATTGGGATAAATTTTTATTTTTATTATTTCACACATTAAAGAAACTCTCTCAGATTTATTACTAAGCAAAGTGTTACGGAAGAATTTAATTAACAAAATTATAATGGTATTTTAAAAGCAAAAAATGTTCTGAAGACGAAAAAGCTTTTTGAACATCAATTTTGTTAATTCTACCATTTCTCTAAATTGTTAATTTTAAATAAAATTTTTGTTGCGATATTTTTTGTGCATATCAAAAGAATTACTTTTTTATTCCTAACTGAAGAAAGTATATAGTGAATAAAATATCTTTTTATCAAAAACATGTCTCCTCTTCATGATTACCTTGAAAACTTTTTAAAATTAAAAAAAAACTTACAAATAGATTAACTGCAATTCAATTTAAAACCATAATTCAGGATAAGGACAGATCTGTATAGAGAGCCATGTTTTTATGTACATTAATAAAAATATTTGCGGTATAAAATCCATAACTTTAAAGTACTAATATGGTTAGTGAAACAAAGTTTTATTAATTATAAAGCATTATATTTTGACACATTTACATTGTTGTTGTATTATTGAATGATTTTTTCGATGTGATAATACTTGCATGTATGATTAAAGTAATAAAAAGATGGCATGGCATTAAATAAATATGTATGAAAATAAAATTATGTTAGTTTTGACACGTATTTTACTACATATAAAATAGGTAGAACATTGTTTCGTTCAAAATAATTGAAGACGAATATCAAGCAACTTTGAATAAATTAATGAAACGAAAGATCCAAAAATATTTTGACTCTAATTCAACCATTTTTAAAAATAAACAATTCCAAACTTATGTAAATGAAAACCAAAACAACCCATCCCTTTTCATTTCCATATATCCCTAACAGATGGCGCCCTCCTACAAGCATCTCATGTGCGAGACGAAACCACTTCTAGAGGAGGTAGGGAAGGTAGGATTTTTTGCCTCCGCTCCCTCTCAACCGAAAATGACATCAGAAAGAGTTTGGGCATGCGCATCGCAGAACGGGTTTGGATAGAAGAAGAGCAAGAGGAGTTTTCATTTAGGTTTTGGAGAAGAGGGATGCGCTTCGTTTGCAGGCGATATTTTGTTCCTTGTGTTTAAGATTTTGGTTTTGGATAGGAATAACTTAATCGCATTTTATAATTGGATGAAATTAAAGGCGACATTCTAAAATACATGTCTGCCTATTGGAATCAAGTTAGTTGAACCTTAGAGTAAACTGCAATGTTGCAGAATCCGAAAATTATACAATGAAGAAGAAAAAATATGGCTTTACCACTCTAAAAAAATTGGATTATTTGTTTTATGGTGAAACAGAGATATTAATCAATTCACGTTATTTATTCATTTAAAAATAGAGAATATATTTTGTTGTTCGTAATGAAACCGTGCATTTTAAGTAAACAATACAGTTTTTCCGTAAAGTATTAGGTTTGGGCTAAGAGACTAATTTAAACTCGTATTTCCAATTTTTAAAGTATTTTAAAAGCTGCAAGTGTTTTATGACTAGTGCAATACATATAAAACTTAGTAGTTACAGATTTTATTTATTAAGTTAAAAGCCTATGTTCCTCCCTTCTAGAGGGAGCATTACAAGTTAAATTATTTGGATAAAAGTATTTTTAAAAAGCTGATAGGGGAAACAAAATAATAAATTAATATTTCTCTCATATTAATATCCCCCTTCCTTATTGTTAACTTATAATATACAAAGAAATACCTGAAAAAAAAAACAGATTAAGAATAAAACTATTATTGTAAGAGTTTTTAACTTAAATATTTAAACTGAAATTTTAGAGAAGCTATACAGTACTTATAGAGATGCCTCAAAATAAGTAACACATAAAAAATATGTATTAATGAAACCTATTCTTTTGTTAGTTTGGATTAAAAAAACATTGTTTATTGAAAAATGAAAATCTTATGTAAATATAATATATATTCGAAATAAAAAGATTACGACTATTTACAAAGGCATCAATTGAAATAATATTTTTTAATTCCATTAAAAATAGCACATTTGCATTAACAATACAATTTATCAACTCATATTTCAAAATTAAAATATATTTTTCGCAGTTCTATTGGTTAAAATATTTTATTGGTACATTAAAGAGTTTAAAAGTTTCTTTATTGACCGTCAATTTTTTTATACCCCAACTTGAGAATAATTTAACACAAATCGCAGGCAAAAATAATCTCCAAACCACGAACTAAATGCAAATAAAAAGCTTTTCAATTTCATTCAATCTATCAATAAACAAAATAAAGAAAGCAACATTTTTTAAGAAGTCGATAAAAAAAATAATTCTCCTTCATTGCAGTTCAGTTCATTCGTTGATATTACTGCCTCTCTTTATTGTTATTTAAAAAAAGAGAATATAAACAAATAATCATGACGTTGTAATTCTTTTTTAAACGCGCCGTGTAAGGGGACAGAAGCATGCTCTGTTTCACTGTCACTGTAACCTACTTCCTTGCAGGGGGAGGGGGGGTAGAGAGATAGACAGGGTTGATAATAATAACAATAAAACGCGCGGGAAGGGGAGAAAAAAAAAGGCGCGAAAAAATGGTGGAGAAAAAAATGCATCAGTCGCGAGACACATGTTAGAGTAGTGTCGCTTTTTTTTTTCAATGATGTCGGGTGTTATTGCATCGACTATACAATGCGATTTTATGTCTTCCTGGTTGACTTTTTTTATATATAGTCTGGCAATTATGGATTTTGTGTTTCATATGTTCTGTGTGTAAAATTGAATAAATACAATTCTGATAAGAATGTTTTTTTAATAATTCAAAACTAAGTTCAGTTAATATTTACTAATAATCCTTTTATGGTTTTATTTTTAGCTCTCTTAGCTTAAATTAACTTATTTTTCATTTATGTAAATCAAATAATCACATAAAATGAAATACAAATGGTGAAATACAAATATAAAAAAATCTGTGAGGAAGTTAAGCCTTACAAACTAAAGAAAAATTGAAACTCCATATATTTGAAATAAATTACATGTATCAAAAAAAATTAAATGATGAAAAAGTATGAGTATTAAAATTCTGGAACGCCCTTCCGACTGGTAAAAAGCAGACCCCCTGCATTTCAGTATTTGAGAGATTATTTTGACACTTGTATATTGAATTTGCTTATATTGCTACTTTATAGAGTAATACCTCAAATAGTGTAAATTTATAATAAATCCAGCAATTTAATGGCAAAAAAAAACTTCTTCGACAGTAAAAACTTGGCTAATTTATCGTATAGTTAACTCTAGAAAATCTCCGTACATCAAACACAGAAAATCTCCTTAATTATAATTGCAAACTTACATATTAAAAGATATAATAACGCGAAGTACAAAACAGAAATTTAATATTTTACAACAATTGTATATCTTCATCATAATTTTTTTTAAAAAAAATTATATCAAAACGCCAAATACATCTAAGCATAAAAATAAAACCTTATTATAAAAATTTATATTGAAACTTAAAGTATCCTCTTTTTTAGCAGAGTAGTAAAAACAATAATCGGTAAGAATCATTTCCT
This sequence comes from Hylyphantes graminicola, assembly GCA_023701765.1. Classification (NCBI taxonomy): domain Eukaryota; kingdom Metazoa; phylum Arthropoda; class Arachnida; order Araneae; family Linyphiidae; genus Hylyphantes; species Hylyphantes graminicola. The sequence continues at coordinate 55,033,802 of CM043113.1, forward strand.
AACGGACACTGTACAAAACTACCCCCTAATTTACCATCACAGCGTGATGGTAAAAGTGCTGACACCACGCTTATGCTGTGAAATTTGCATATGATGTAAAATTTATTGTGTGGTTACGGCGAAGTTTTTTGCCTCATTATCAGTGATTGGATGTAGCCAACTTCTCTGTTTAAGGGGCACAGTACCACAAAAATGGCAAAAATTGCAATTTTTTTTAATTTGCTTAAATTCAAGTTTGGAATCTTCTAAATGAGTCTACTAAGTTTTGAAAGGAGTAGCTACAGTTTTAAAAAGGTTATTTCACTTTTGATTTGGAAATTTAGGAACAAAAATCGAACGAATGAAAACCTTAAATGTGTTTTCCTCGGTGTTCATTTTTCTCTGATGAAAAGTTTTTTTAAAACGTTAAGTTTTTTTTTTAATTATTTATTAAAGTCTAAGGAATTTTGCATGCAGTCTGTCAAATATGTTAACATTAAGAATTTGCATTAAAATTATTTTAAAAAGTAATACATTTTTTAACAAAAAAATACTAATGTCGAAATTTTTCAAATATGCTAAAATAATTTGAGATTTTCTAGAAAAATATTTTTATAAAACAATTACTGAAGATAAATAAAATTTTGATGTCAATTCTTATGCCAAAAAGTTCAAAGTATATGAGAAAAAAATATTGAGTTAGAATATTTGTTTGTAAACAAGCTTTAGCATTTTAAAAATGTTCAAAAAATTTAACTTTTTTAAATAACTTAAAAAATAAAATTAATTTGTAATTTGTTTAACCATATATTGTTTTTAAATATGTATTGACCTAATAAAACATTAATTTCATAGTGAATATGTCAAAAATAAAGATTTAAAAAAAAGTGGTACCGTGTCCCCTTAGACTCTATTGGAATAAGCTGTTGCTGTGAATCTGTGGGTCGTGAAAGCATCAATTTGCTGTAAACCAAACATCACAACACTGTGAAGTAAAAAATTAATAACCGCAAAATGTACTGTAATTCTATAGAGACATTCTACAGTGCAACGACATTCGGTCAGTCTTTAGGATTTCTATTTATCTAGGATATTGATTGATGCTATCACTAAAAAAATCTTTCATCGCTTGGACTCTTTCGAGCTCTACAATGGATGCAAACAAACAAGAACAAACATGCACCAACGTCAGAATCCCCCCAAATAAAATCAACTCCAGAGCCCCTCCCCAAAAGGCAATACGAACCAAATCAACCGGACACAAGACTAGGACCCGGACCGTCTGCGATCGCCGAGAGGACCATAAAAACGGAGATCCAGAACAAAATATAACAAAAAAAATCCCCTAAAAATAAAATATATAAACACAAACAATTTCAAAAGAAAAGAGGAAGAAGAAAAGAAAAAAGAACCTACTCTTATATATAAAAAAGAAAAAAAATAGTCTTGCTCAGCAACTAGCGGAGATCCGGAAATTTAATATAAGATCCCAAGCAAGCAAAATAATAAAAAAGGGGGGTAGGGGAGAAGATTCCATTTGAGAAAGAAAAATAGGTGGGTTCGAAAAGACCACCGCTTAAAATGCAAGCTATGCAGCACACGTAGATATACCAACAGGGAATACCGAGCCCTTTGGAACACATGTACGGCCCCCATACATATCCATGCTGAAAGGATCTCTTGAGTTGGAGTTTCTTCAGTATGGGCTATCTTTCTCTCTTTCTTCTATTACTCTTTTATTTTTTAACTTTGTACCTGTATGTACGCGGAAAAGTGGATTACTTTGGAAATTACTTTTTTTTTTTTTTTTAGAATTTTGAATATTGGATAAGCAATAGGGTATCCTTCCTTTATTCTTAAGACAGGAATTAAAATGATTGTTATTTCATTTCTCTATATTATGTACTATTTTACCATCATCTGGACCGAATTTTGCAGAAAATTTGTACCGAAATACCTCGCTATTTAATAAGCTCCTTTTTTGAGTTTGTTATCAAAGGTAATAGTTTTGAATTATAAGTAAAAAATGGAACCAGGAGCAAATTTGTCTAAAATATAGAACGCAAATTACAAACTAAACTATTTTTGCAAGTATGAATCGACAATGAAAGGGAATTGCCGCTGATTAAATTAAACAGTGGAATTTAGTTGTCAAATGATAATTAGTTAATTAATATGGTATGCATGAAATAAAGAAAGTATTTGCTTTTAAGTTCATTTACCAATAGTCTTGATTGATACAAAAATAATTACAAATAATGATTGAGTAGTAATTGTGAACAAAAAGTCTATTAACTTTAAAACTATAATGCCTTTGAATAAAATGCATTTTTGCATTGCATCAGGTTTAATTTTATTAACTTCTGCAATTTATTAATAACGTAAAGTAAAAATGTTTATGCAAATTAATTTCATTTTTTTTCGTTAAGTATTTTGAAGTGAGAGACTTTAGAACGGTCTTGCCTATATTTACTTCAAACATTATTGCTTTCTTTCTCGCCAACAAACAAAGCTCCGCCCTGTTCAAACCGTTCATTAGTCAATGGATAGTTTTGAATATAAGAGTTTTATACTAGAGCCAGTTACAAATATCAAGGATAAAAGTTTTGAAGCATCAGATTTTAAGAAACTCTTACACAGCGGCACAGATAATACTGTAACATTGAAGATTGAATGTGCAGTAATTTATTGTTACTTAAACATACATTTATTTAATCCAAATAAGTATTTAAAATATTTTTATCTACAATAAACATGCCAGATTTTGCTTACATAGCGGGTCAACTGTTTTATTATTTGTCTAAAAAAATAACAACACCAGATATTTGAGCTCTTTGTTCTTTCTATCACAAACTATACATATTTTCATTTACACTTTCCCGAAAAAGAATCAGAATTGTTTTTGCATAAGTTACATGAGATAAAATACCTATTATTCTTATAAAACAAGTATTTATGGCCATATGTAGAAAAGATGCTTTACAAAACAACTTTAATTTTTTTTTTCAAGCAAAATTACCCTAACATTAACAGACAAGTTCCTTACATTACCTAATTCACTATTCTACACAAACTTTTCCATGTTCTTTTCCCTTTTTTTCTAACATCGATCCCTTACATACCTGATAACAAAAAAAAAGTCTAAAATAGCGCAGCAAAGAACGCTCTAAAAGCTGAATTATTAACGAAGCCGCGTTACATATTTATTTCCTGTGAAATAGGGATAGAAGTGAGAGGGGATTTTTTTGTTATGTATTTTATAAAAATGACGTGTGATATGAATCTGGATATGTTGAGCTGATAGGGGAGGTGGTTTAATTTAATTCTGCGTATCGTAATGAATTCACGGATATTTTTGGAAGTAAGAATTAAGTATTTGAAAAAAGGAATTGTTTTTGATTAAATTGTGTTAAATTAATAATTTTAATTTAGTTGTCAAATGATAATTTGTTAAGGAATATAATATTATGAAAAAATATAGAATAATTTATCTATCAATAAACTTGATCTGATCGATAGAAATAATGATTGAGTAATAACGACTAAAAACTTTCTTAACTTTAAAACAAATGCTTTAGAATAAAATCCATAATTAAATTACATCAGGTTTAATTTTATTAATTTCTGGAATTCAGTATAAACGTAAAGTATAAAATGCCTAGGAAATTTACTGTTGTGTTATTTTTGTTGATTATTTTGTGAAATAATTAAAAAATAAAATTATCAATTTGTTTACTGTGGCACTCAGTTGAATTCAAAAAGAATAAACTCTTCTAAAGCAGAGTATCCTGGTTAAAATTGTGATAAAACTAAAAAAAAATTAAAAGCACGTAATTCCGTTTTTTACAAAATATTTCGTTAACCGTCGTCATAAAAATATATCGGTGTCTTTAACAAAAACCTAAAATCCAACATAAAGAAATTTTTCAGATAATCAAACAGTAAATAATATTGTTTTTGCATGAGATACCTTATATATAAGAATTTCTACTAATTTTTTTGAAGCAATCCAGATTTACGAAGATTAGTGAAGTTTTAATTGACATTAGACGAAAGGCAATAAAAGTCGGTAAACAAAAGTACACATTAAAAAAGACTTAGTAATCAACTAAAAAAAGTGGCTTTTTAATTAATAGAAACGACAAAAAATGTGCATTGTTGAGAAAAATAGTCCCCTAGTTTTAAAATATACATTCAATGCCTTTTGTTTATGTTTTTCTTGAATAAAACTCAATTTTTAGAATTGAAGTTATACCTATGATTACATGTTTTATGCAAGATTGAAAAATCGTAAGGATTTGACATCGTATTTTGCTTATTTTTTAAAAGTCATCTTTTCTTAACTCTTTGGTAAATTACCTTTATATAATTCATAAAAATGAAATAAAAGTTCTCTACTTATAAGCAGAATGAAGGTTGTGATAAATTGTGAAGAGTTTTCTACAACCTTTTAACAAAGCGTGCGGGCAAAAAATGAAAATTGCCTTCATATTTCAGACGTCGAACTAAACAAAAGGTTTTAAACTGCGTTTATCAGCTGTATGGGATAACTATAAGAGACGTTATTAATGGACGTATCCTTGAATATTAAGGTTTCATTTATTTCTTATAAGGCTGAGTCAAAGTCTTGTCTTAAATATATATTTTACATTAGTTGATGTTTATTGTAAATCATATAAGGGTCAATGTTAAAAAAATATTCAATTTGCGTCCTTACAAATTTTATTAAAAATATTTTTTAAATAGTGTTCTCCTAATCTATTTCTTACTTATTAAAAACTTATGCTTTAAATCCTAAATAAATAAACACTTTTTTGTGTTTATTTCGTAAAGGAAAGTTTGAAGTTTTAAAAATTTGACCGGTAACGCGTCACAAATAGTGATGCATAGTTTACAAAGATATCTTATTCGTTTTATGTTGTCAGAATAAATATACTTTAGATTGTAAGAAACTTTAAACTATTGAATTCAGTATTAATTTTATTCTATGCCATAATATAAGCGAAAGTGCGAGGCGTCACTCATTAAGTTAAAAAGGCCAAAGCGTTACTTTTTCTAAATCATGGGAAATATAAAAAATAGCCGAAATTTTTGTGTTAAACCATTGAACGTTTTTCCATTTCTGCTAGGAAGAGATTACAATAAACTAATTTTTATAAGCACTGTCTTTTTATAAAACATATAATAATATATTTCTAAAATAGTTGCAAACTGCAATGTGTAACGACTACAATGGTCGTAGCTTAAATTAAATGCATAACCTTACCTATCCTTTAATTATATTATTATAAAAATAGGATAGTTCAAACTCTACTACTTATAATAACAGATATTTTTGCAAAAAAACTAATTTACTTTATTGGAAAAAAGGATTGTGAGTAGAAAATTGATTCATCTGCCAAGTAAGTTCAATCAAACCAAAATTGTCATTTTTCTGCATAAGGTAATGGAGCAGTTCGATGCTACATTTAAAAATCCCAACTAAAAGTGTGGCGTTGAATTCTCAAATCTGGGACTCCTTTTAACTCTGCGAGGGACACCATCCTAAGATTTAGAAAAAGACTCTAACATTCAATGTGTAAAAAGAGAAGAGAATGTTTAATCTTAGCAAAAGACGCGAAAGCGAAAAACAATAGGTTTTTGCTACCGGCTCTTCAAATAAGCTTAAACCAACTGTTTCATATATTCATACTAGTATAATGAATCTTAAATTCAATGACTTAATGTTGTTTGGCAAGATTAGACTTTTCTGACAAAGAGAAACAAGATTTTAATACTTCCTATTATTTGAAAGAAAAAGATGTCAATTTTTTTTTTCTATTTCATTAAAAAAAATAGCAACCATCTACTTCTATACTGCAAAGTAAATACTAACGAACTAAAAAAAGTTCATCGGGAAGTAAATTTATTCTTAAAGTAATTAAATAAAAGCTTAAATGTCCCCAATAGATGCTTGTAAAATACAAGTAAAATATGTTTTTTCCATAATACATGCGAAGGGAAATAGAAAACTAGAGGAAAAAGTGTGGAAAAAAAGTATTAAAATAAACTAGACAAAGAAGCAATTTTTTTCACAAGAAAAGAGCACTTTCGCTTGTAAAAAAAATAGCGTTAGTAGTGCCTTAGATATAATTTTTAAGTGAGGTTCAAAACAATTTGCACTTATGCGAGCAACCTAGTTGGGTTTATTTTGAGACCCAATTAAAGGACCTAGGAATATAGGGAGCGGCCATTGCAGAAAAGAATGTTGGCTATGAAATCAGCTCAACACTAGGACAGCAAAAGAAACTTTGAAAAATCAGACAAGAAAGGAATCAAGAGAAGTAATGTTTTAACAATTAAACAAACGACAATGCCATTTGAACAACATAAACTAGTAAAAACTAGTCTCTAAACAAACTGTTAAAATCTGATCCTCAATCTCAGCCCTTACGTCAGTCGCATCTTTCTAGGCATCCATCATTCTCCAAGATTGTTTCCAGGACATGGCAAAAAGCAGCCAAGCTTGGCGAGAACCCGTGACGAAGCTGAGTACTGATTTATTCTGCGGCCTCCAGCCAATTTGGCTGCTTTTTGCGAGTATTGACTTTATTTCAGATATCATGGCGGATGATTTTTTTTTAAAGCATTTGTTTAATGGTTTTTGAATAGGGGAGGGAGGATGAAGTTTCACGTTGTGGGGTTTTTGGGGATGTAGTGGAATTGCTTAAAGTAATGGACATGAGACGAGTTTAAAATTTTCTTTATAAGAATCATATATACTTAGGATAAATCAGTATATAGAGCGGATAGAAACGTTTAACATTTGTTTAAAGACGTTTGAAACTATTTCTACCACTGTTAGTGTTAAAAACAAGGTATTTTTCTTAAAAATCAAACTCAAATGTTGTAATTGAGATTGTGTGCAAAATTAATTTTTTTAACGAAATTTTATTGTATTTTGAAATGTGTATTACAGTTCGACAATTCATTAAAAAATTACTAAAATCAGTGAGTAAAAAATTTCTCCACATTTACTGTAAGAATTTTACATTTAAACAAAACTCATCAAAATTGCCAGAATATTTTAATTTATACGCTTTATTTTCCAAAAATCATATAAAAACCTAGGAAAATTTATTTTTTCAAAAGTAACTAACTCGTGAAACTTATAACAAAGGTTTGAATGTCAAAGTGGTTAATTTAAAAATTTACAAATGGTGCTTACATTTAATATCACTTGGTTGTTCAAATATTTTTTTATCACCAATGCAATCAATAAAATTTCATAAATAAATATTTCTCGGCAATTGCAAAAATAAAAAATACCATTATAAAGTACTTCAAAATTCATGTTTGAGGAAATCATCATGAGGTGAAACAGTAAATTCGTTTTTTGACCTGAACAAATAATTCGTATTTGTCTTTGTTATAAAATGGGAAATCATTTTCGTTTTGTTTGCACTGAAAAAAATGATTCCTCAAATTCTACCAAATTTATTTGGTAACTGATATTTTGTATCGGTTACCAAACATTATTGGCCCATACCAAATAATTTTACTGCACAAAACCAAATATATTTGCTTAATACGTTTGCAAAATTTGGTTCACTGTTCCAAAAAAATATTAACCCATACCAAATTATTTTGTAACGACTACCAACTTATTTGGTAAAGGATTTTTAGTCCCATTTACCAAACTTTTTGTTAACGACAGCATTCCATGACGTCACAAGTCAAGGAAGAAGAAGAAGAACATCGCTCAGCAACAATTGTTGTTTATGTTGTCGTCGGCCGCTATACCCCTATTTAGAATTTCACAGGTAAATTTATTATTATTTTAAACATTTTATTGTATCCGTTATGCCAGTTGTTAAAAAATAGACTTACTGCATTCGGCAGTATATAATTTCACTTTTTATGGTCTTATCAGTAACAATAAAGTGTACTCGGGTTTGTACTGCAAAATTCGATGAAGTTCAAATAATTACCGTTTTGAGTTACTGTTATAAAGTGTATGTGTAGTGTTTGTCAAATTCCTTTTTTTTAAAGTTGTATCACAATACGGTAAAATCCTCGTCGCTAGCCAAAAGATTTCGCCTAGATAAAAATGTCGCCGACCGGCTACTACGATTAACGATAACCCTAATCGGTATCTCGTAATATAATGAAAACTATATGTTTTACATTAGTGATTTGCAGCAGTTTACCAATTTGTTTCTGATCTGAAAGCTACTTTAGGTACTGTTAGCGTATTCGGGCAGGGGGCTTGGCGGCTTAAGTTTTGCAGCCAAGTAGCGAATACGTACTAGCCGAACCGAACGCCAAATAGCAATCCGCCTCGATTACGCTAGGTTTCCCTACTTTATTAACCTGAAAATTCTCGATTAGTTTTTGGTTCATTTGTCATAAAAATTGTCTTATTATGAATATGCATTGCTTCAAATTGATCTATAGGGGCTGGGGAGCCCAGTGGGTTAAGCACTCACTTAGCATGTGGAGGGTCCCAGGTTAGGATCCGGGCATCGCCAAAATAGCTACCGACCTTTAAACGCCCAGTGCACCAAAAATGTCCAGCAATAATACCCTGTGTAGAGGGAGTGCACATTATATATCATCTAAAGTCCCAATGCTGCTTACAGTTTTGTTTTCGCTAAAAAACATCAGTATCAGAGCAGTATTGTAGGGTCTATTGAAAGCCTAAACACTTGTTTGTAGAAGCAGACAATTTTAATTTGAAAGACATTTTGTTTAGTTTTGTTTGGGTTCGTCGACATTCCATTGTTTAGTTTCATTTTAAATCAAAACATGCTCGAGAAGAAGCTCAAAATAGGATTTGCCCTGGTGCTATGCTATTTGTTGAATCTTCCTTTTCCCATAATTATTTATTATACTAGAATTTTTCTCTACATTTCCTCAAAAAGAAAGGTATATCCCAGTTCCCAACCTTGCTAGAAATCGGCCAAGCCTTTGGCAACAGAAGCACTGTCGGATTGTTATTAACCCTTAGTCATTGAACAGATACTTTTCAAGCATGTGTCATCCTTGACAGAATCTTGAACATAATGGGATCTCCGAAGCTATATTATTTTTTAATCGCCTGCCAAGAGATGTCGCCAAGCTCAAAAATCACGGAGCAGGGACTAGGATTAACCCTAATCGATATCTCATTGCATGTAAAATATGTTTTTTACGTTTTAAACACTCATTGATTTCTTTTATCGAAGGAGTCAAAAAGAAATCCTCCCACTATTATTAAACATTTCAAGATGTCCAATTTTCTAGATACTTAATATGTATTTTATATTTTTTAGAATATTCTTGAGGTCTTGCAGAATGACTGGAAGAAAAAAAAAGCCCTAAAGAAGGCAACCTACTCAAAGGACAAGACCCCAAGCCAACTTCTGCTGTTCGGGGCCTCTTCCGCGGTGACTTTTGTTCCCCGACCATCTCCACCTCTGGTTCACACTCGTGTGTCCCCTCAGGATGTTAAAACAGATGAAGCAACCATTCCCCCAGTCTCACCTGATGCCTACTAACGGGCCACTCAGCTTCACCACCACTTCGAAGGATGCCTGGACAAGCACTTTCTCCGAAACCCTGTTCCTAAGTAGAGCTGAGTGCAATGACCCACCTTCAAGACATTCACGTCATCTTGAATGACTCTGACCTCTTCTCCCCCTTGCCATTGCCAAGTCCGGCCCAAGGTATCATCCCCAGCCTGCCTCATCCCAGCCGCCCCCGAGTCCTCCCCCTCCACTCGCCTTTCCAGCGACAGGCCAGGGCCTGTTTGGGATTTCTTCAACCCCACAAGCCGCCCGAAGGCAAAAGTATTTATATGCCAGACTTGTGGCTTCCACTTCAAGGAGTTCCGGAGACATGGGGCTCACTGCCCAAGCTCCCTACCTTGCATGTCGCCGGGCCCTCCACCTCCACGCTATACCAAGGACCAAAGTTACTGTCAACCACACCAGGGTCTTCCCCATCCACAACAGGCACTCCCACCTCAAGACTTGCGTACTCGGATATCCTTCAATCCATTCCACCCCGGAAAACTCGCAAGTCTCCAGTCCAAGCTCCAAGCGATCTGGACCCTCCCCAAGGACCAATGTGTCCATCATGCAAGGCTGGTCCCGTCCTGGATATTGAAACAAAGGAACCTACATGTGGAGTCCACACACTCAAAAAGGATTCCGAGGATGTCCTGCAACGAACGAAAATCTACTCCTCATCGAAGCCCGACCCCACGTCGCCGTACCCCTTCTTGCAAGTGGCAGGAGTATGAAGCCCCCCCCCCCCCCGAAAGCACCGGCCTTTCCTCAAGCCACCCCACCACCTGACCTAGGACGTCCTCCTCCTCCATCCCTCGGGATCTAGCAAGTGGAGGGGTCCCCAAGCGTAGGGCCGTCCACCATCCGACGCTTTCAAAACTGTCCCCCCCCCTTTAGCCCCTTCCTCGTAGGACCTGTTCCAGGAAGACGGCAGGAGAAGACATAGAGCACCACCAGCCCCCAGCTCCAACAGACCGGCTGCGCCCCAGCAACTGCCAGCCCCACGGCGGGGCAGACCAAAAAGGGAAACAGCAATCGCAACAACGTCCCCACAACTGCACGCTGTCCAGAGGAGGACTTGGAAGACACCTCTGTCAGCTGCACCAGAAGAGGGAGCACTCTTCATGTCTCCTTCCCGATGCCCGCACCTTCCAATGCCTCGAGACTGGCTGCCCTACTGTCTACGCCAGCGGAGCTGGGAACATGATGCTCCAATCCGTCATGAGTCATCTCAAGTTGAACCATCTCACACCCATCACCCGCGTGAAGAAATGGTGCAGGCTGTGCCCAGCCATTGATACCGCCCTCCTTGCTGCCGGAGGCGGGGTGGTGCTCTAAAAAGTTGCAGCGGTTAACTTGTAAGTGAGAGTGTCATTTGCTAAATAAAAGAATTGTTCTTGTGCTTTAAGATTACTCGGATAATATCAAAAAGTGCATCATATTTGATTCCTCAAACTTTTTTCTATTACAATTTTTTTTTTATTAATCCCAATAGATGTCAGCCTTAATTTTTTATTATGATCAGAAACATGATGATGCCAAATGGCATCACTGGAGCTGAAAGGGTTAAACTCCAAAATCTTTTGTTTTGATTATAGCTTGACATGTACTAATAAGTCTCCTGCTATTAAATATGATAATATTAAAAAAATGGTACTTTAAAATATAGTTCATCTAAAAGTTTTGTGTTTATTGCCGGATTGCACGTAAATGGTAAAATGATGAAACATTCTTATTGTTGAGCATCAAGAACTATATGTGTATCGATTTAAAACACATCTTTAATGTAAACATCGTCACGTGATACATTATCCCCAAATTATTAAGTATGGTCCACTAGTAGATTTATGGAGTGTGCGATATGATTCAAAACATTAAGCATTTAAAGTATATGCTAATTCAAACTGTTGTAAAAATAAGTAAAACACTTGTCATAAAATATCAGCTGCAAATGTGTGAGTTTTATTCATGAGATATTTTGATGAGCGATTGTTTATAGGAAATGAGAATATCAACATCCAATATTAGTGTTTTTCTGTTTTTATGTGTATTCAGATTTAAAAAAATGGATGTACTATTTGTCGTTGAACTAATTGCATTTAATGGTATAGGTTACAAACTCGTATATAGTGTTATTTCTCGTCAAAATGATGAGCTATCACTTCTGCGTCAGATAATTATGGTTGGTAATAAACATGTTTTTTGTGTATCTGTAACATACAATTAAACAGATGATCATGTAGGAGGATACCAAATTTCAGATGCAGCAGTTTGCTTGTCTAGATAACTTGCTTACTTTCAGTTCAGATACCTTGTCTGGTAAGTAACCTTTAAACGTTGGGAAATCATCCGAAGGAATTATATATATTTTGTCAAAAAATTATTGTCATAACATGGTCTTTTACACTGCCTATTGTGTATACTTAGAGTTGTGATATGTTGCATTCCATTATGGGTTTATATGTGTGAATTTATCCAGACTATATTATATACTTTTTTTGCCAGATACCTGCATTGATTAAATAAATTGTTATGTAAATGTTGTCAGTTATTGTTTATTTTTATAAAGTAACTTCAAGTTCAATCTCTTCTTTCATTGCATACTTACAAAATGCTAAAATAGTAATGCAACATACTTTTGCATGTTTAATTGTACCAAATTTTGAGCAAACATTAAAAACAATTTTAAGTTCATTAGATAATTTTCTGTCAAAATGTGATGCAAAGCAATTATAATTCAGTACAATTCATTATGTGAAAGTCTATAGCTAAATTTTCAACTTATTTATAGTATTAGCTAATTTTTGCATAATAATTTATACTCATTGATTTAGTAAGCATAACTAAAGTATTTTGTGAATTTTATCACATTATTATATTGATCGAAAAATTAGCTGTTTTTTATAAAATTTGTTAATTTATATTCATTAATTTAGTAAATATATTACCACATATTAGCCTAATATGTGGTAATATATTTACTAAATTAATGAATATAAACTAACAAATTTTATTAAACACAACAGCTACATTTTTGGTAAATATAATAATTTGTGATAAAATTCACAAAATACTTACGTTATGCCTACCAAATCAATGAGTATAAATTACCAAATTGTTAGTAAACACAACAGCGTCGTACTGCGTTAAACAAAATATTTGGTAAAATTTACGAAATACTTTAGTTACACCCACCAAATCAATGAGTATAAACTACCAAATCGTTGGTAAACACAACAGTGTCATATGCGTTTAACAAGATATTTGGTAAGATTTACTAAATACTTTAGTTACACCTACCAAATCAATGAGTTTCAATTACCAAATTGCTAGTAAACGCAACAGTGCCTTATTTGGCAAAATTTACAAAATACTTTTGTTACATGTACCAAATCGTCATCTGTGTCCGATACCAAAATATTTGGTAGAATTTACCAAATGCCGTTTACTAAATCTTAATGGTAGCATTTACCAAATCTTTATTTGTCCCCTATTGCACCAAAAATCTTAGTTGCTTTTACCAAAATTTAGTACAGATTACCAAACTTTTTTTTGAGTGTGCAAAAACCATTTTTCTCTAAAACTAAAGTTGAAAATAGTTCTTTATTTTGACACGAAATCAATAACTTTTCGACATTTCGTGGACATTTAGTTAGAATTTTAATGTGTAGATACTTTTTACCTAAATAAAAAAAATTAAATCGAAAAATAAAAAGTAAATAAAAAAAATCAATAAATTATAAATCTTTAAAATAGTTTGTATTACTGCATAATTCAGAATGTATGAAAACACTTGATAAAAATAGGGAAGCAAAAACAAAATAAAAATATGTTCTTTTACTCTTTAATTCACCAACTATCGTTGTCAGTAAAGTAACGAGTGTATTCAATAGTTTTATATTTCAATAACTTAAACACTTTTTAAATTTTTTTTTATTTGTAGTTTTCAAAATCTAGCCTTTCACAATTGAATTTAAATAAAGAACTTAAAATAAAAATAAATCCGCATAAATAAGAGGGATAAAGAGAACACCATTTGAATAGCTCCATGAGCATGAACTCTATACAGCAGGTGGAAAAAGCGAAGTAAGTAACAAAGCATTTCTTTTTAGCTAAAAAAGAAAAAAAAAGACACAATTTACAAAAATTTGATATCTCTACATTAACATATACGTTATACAGTAAGAAAAATATTTTAAATACATCAAGCAAATTCAACTCTTTCGAATCATTGAAATAAAATGCCAATTCAGGACTTCCCACAATTATTTGAATAAACTCTTTTTGTAGATAAGTCACTTTTCAGCGCATAATTCGAAATCTTCTATACATAGAGCTCAAGTAATAGAAAGTAAAAGTGTCCGCATAATCCGAAATGCAGTGAACTCACAAAAGGGGCCAAGAATGTGCATCAAACAGTAGCTAAAGAGGTAGCGGAAACCATTTGGGTGAGATCCAATAAAGAAGATGTAAAAGAGTTTATTATAACCTTTTTTTTTTCAGACTCGATGCATTCGTTTGAATGAATGCTTGCTTGCAAATGATACTGTTGTGTTTAATAACATGAAATATGTGTGTGGGTTGAATTTTAAATGTTTACCCATGAAATATAAATATATAATAAGAAAATAACGGTAAATTATGAGTAAAAATTTAAATGGGGATTAATATTTGTTAAAGAAAAGGGAAAATATTTTTTCTTAAAAAAAAAAGGTAAAGGTATTTTAAAGGACATTGTGTTAAATATGTTAAGTGTAGACTGTTTTTCGATGGATTAAATTCAATTATAACTAAAAATAAATATCATAATCATTTTCAACTAAAAATAAGTTAGTTTTAGTTTAGACATGAATTAAAAGATATTTACTTTTTGCAAAAATTTATGAATGCTTGGAAAATATTAAAATATTTTCAAACCTATTTAATTCCAACAATACATTATTAGGATTGGTACATAATGGTGCATAACTTAAAGACACAAAAGAAAATTTAAGACCTTCGTTTGTTAAGACTTCTTATATCTGTTCAGTTAGTTAACAGTTCATCTACTCTGTCTTAATTTAAAGAGTTATGAATTTAGCAGGATTGATTGTTTGAGCGGAAACTTATAATCAAAAATGGCAAATTTTAAATGATCTTTCAAAGCTTTTGAGCTGAAAGTTAATATGAATAAAATTGTAAATAATTTTCAGCATATCTTGGACTCATAATATTTTTCCTTAATTGCTGATGAACGACGCAACTGATTTTAATTTTTTAACTGCCTAATAAACACCTTCACCAAACAAAAAACGCCTAAAAAAAGGTTTCCTAAAGCGGATTGTCCAGGCATAACGTTAATATGCATTCGATTTTAAGTGAAAATAAGTAATTAAAATATTTAAGCCTATGCCCTCCCCTTCTAGAGGGCGCATTCCATGCCATTTGTCAATAACAAATCTTTTTTTAAAAATTTAAATAAAAGTTATATTGAATTTAAGTACAGATTTATACGATAACAATCCTAAACAATAAAATCAAAATCGACAAACATAATAAGCATAGTTAAATAAAATTAATAAATAAAAGCTACACTGTATTACGACAAGCCTCGTACAAGTTCACGTAACAAAGCCACGTACAAGCATAACCGTAAGCAAACGCAAATATAACGTGCAAACATAACTTAAACTAACCGCAACGACTGAAATGATTTGTCGGTTCGTTTTGTGGTTGACGGCAATGTGGGGTTTAGGGGGCGTCTGACCCCTCCTTGAACAAACAAACCCAGCCAATAGAGGAGCGGGGTCAGCCTATTAACATTTATCAATAACTGGGAGCAGTCGCCGAATCAAAAGGTGAGGGGGCTTATGGCGGAGATTCTTTTTTAGATCGAAACAGGATTTGAAGATGTTATAATTTTGTAAGGTAACAACTTTTTTTATAGAATAAAAGATGTTGAACTTTTTTTATGATATTTCTTCATAATATTTTTGAAATCAATAATTGGGAGTGGTCAACGTGACATCCGGTTGCAAGTATTGATTTTTTAAATATATGAACTTGGCGTGGGATAAAAAAAATGACTTTTTACAGTTTTGAATTATTTTGTACATATATTGATCGGAAATAAAAGTGTGGGACCAAATATTCCGTTATATAAAATTTGTAAAATAATTCATGCTTATTCCTTTAAGGGATTTTCTCGTTCATGTCATATTCAGGTGCTGGCTCGTCACCTGACTGTGGTTCTAAAATACGACGCCCGTCGCCAATAGCCCTCGTGTAGCTCTAGTGCGACGATAATTCAAACCTATCCTCGTTCATGTCATCATTAGCCCTCTCTACCTATTAAATAG
Organism: Hylyphantes graminicola; assembly: GCA_023701765.1. Taxonomy (NCBI): domain Eukaryota; kingdom Metazoa; phylum Arthropoda; class Arachnida; order Araneae; family Linyphiidae; genus Hylyphantes; species Hylyphantes graminicola. The sequence goes on from CM043113.1 coordinate 55,049,649, forward strand.
TTATCCGGTACATTAAATTACTCTACTGAAAGTTTCGAGTACTTTGAGGTTCATTTTGACTTTTGCTTTAGTAACAATTTTGCTTTGATGTCTAAATGTTTATGAACTCTATAGCAAAATGAATTGGCAATAATTTTGAAATCAATAACTGTGTGTAGTTAATGAAATGAAAAAGTAAGAATTGTAGAAACTGAGGTATAATGTTAAAATTTTAGTTGCAAAAACTGAATTTGTGGATTTTTTGGGGTAAAGCACATTTAACCAGGTCATTTTATATTAAAATATCACATTTTAAATGATTCTTTTTCTCACTTTCTAATAATTAAAAGTCACATCTTGTTTTTAGTGTTGACAAATTCTTTAAAATACTGGATTTTAACTCCTTTATAAATGGTGTTGTTCATTTAATTTATAAGGCATTCCATCAGAAACTTTTGTATTCCAAAATGTTGTAGTATACTGAAACCCTAATAAATATTTATAATTAATAACCAAGGATTGTCTTACATTGGCATCAAATAATTGCCGAAAGTTTTAAAACTTGATCTGGTAATAACATTTTAATTCAAAAGTTTGATTATTCTTTTTTTTTAATTAATTCAAAAAAGTTATTGCAAATTAGTATAAAAGCGATTTGCAATTCATATGAAATCAGGAAACTGAAAGGAATTTAATCAATCAAAATTTCGTATACAATGTACATTTTTACATGTTTAAGAACTTTTCTTTAAACCATATACACACAATTGGTTTTGAGCACATTAAGCACATTTAAATAGAAATAACTTAAATTTGAGAATTATACTTAATATTACATATTTAACATTAAATTTACTTTAATTTTACATAACCAAAAGTTAATTTCTAATTCGCATTAAAATAAAATTTTAATCTTAGTCTACTCACATAAAAGTATTTTAAAAGTATATGTATTTCAATGCACATGATCTGTTTTATAATATTTAAAATTACACAAATATAATGCTCTTTAATTTAGTTAAAATAATAATTTATATAAAAAAAATGTTACCCAATGCATTAAAATAATAACGCAATACAATTAATTACAGGATAAAATTACTTTTACTTTTCTCAATTTAAAGAAAATACAAAAATAAGAAAACTCCATCAGGCTCCCCAAGATACGTTTAATTATACACGCTGCCTCCCTAAAAGAATTAGCTCACGGCCCTACTTATTAAAAATTTTAATAAGCAATAATAAGGGTAAAAAGACTTTTGGAAAACAACGAAGAATGTCATTTCCTTCACTTTCTTGCTGATTTTTTATTACTTTGCTTCAAGAAAGAGAAGAATCTGAGAAAGTGAAGCTGATAAAATCTCCACTGAATTCGGAAAGGCAAGTATTTTGCATAAATGGTTATTCATTGTTTCTGTTTGCTTAAAGACTCATAGTTTCCTTGCATTTTTAAAAATCTCATTAGTATAGCCATTCGTTGTCTTTCAAGTCTTTAAAAATTATTATAAAAGAAAAAAAATTCGCGCATTGTGAAAAAAAAATGGTATCAAAATGAAAATAATATAGAGTGTTTAAAAAAAAATTAATGACAAATTAATATCTGGAGAAAAATTCCACGATGCAATATTAAACATTGAAAACTGGAAAATATAATATTTTTTAGGGTTTTCATAAATGAGAAGTTAACTTTATAGAATTACATAGTTTAAAAGCACTAGTACTATATTTCACCTTGCGATAGTTTATTTTTAATTGCCTCATTTTATTTAATGTATTCCAGCAAGACAAGTTAAATACCGGTAAAATATCCATAACTTTTTTTTTGGCTAGAAAATCTGAAACTTACCACATTGTTCCGCAATTTTTTTAGCAGCTTCATATGAATGGGAAATAGATAACTAAAAAAATAATATTTAGCTATTTTTTACATTTTAAGGATGAAGATAAATCGTCCGGTTAAGGCGGAGATATGATTAAACATAGCCCGGTTAAGAAGGACTATATTTTCAAAGGACAGGTTCGAAGGAAAATATAGTTAACTCCTACAGATCCCAACCCGAGAGTGCAGCTACACGGACATTCCAAGAATCCCATTTTAGTCTGACACGAGACTCCCCCCCCCCCCCTACTTTTTTCACAAAATCCCTCCCCTCCCCCACTTAAAAAATAAAGTAAAAAAATATTCGGAAGTGTTTTTCTAAAGTGCGGTTTAATGCTTTTTAATGGTGTCATTTTTTTACTACAAAACAGTCCTTTTCTTACATGCTCGATATTTCCTTAAATATTTTTTTATCGGCTTTTCCCTAAAGGACAAAATTTCCGGGGAATGAAGAAAAAACAGGCGATGATATAGGAAGCCGGAACGACAATATACAATCTTTAAAAAAAACGCATTGTAAGAAGAAGTGTGGCACAGATAAGAAAAAAAAACTTTTCTTTAAAAAAAACTTAACCCACACGCGTAAGGAACTCAATTTTAAGTAAAATTTCACTTATAAAAAAAACTTCCTTTACACGCGTATGTCGCGCCTCGATCTAGGTCGATTTTTTCACACAAACAATATGCTCAACAACCTAAAAAAATCCAACCCTCTAGTTATATCATACTAGACCTAACCAAGCAGTCGAAATGGGGGGTACTACGACAAAAAAAAAATCGCCTGCTGAAATGCTCAACTCTTTTGTTGCCGCGACCCGGGACATGGAAGAGTTTTTTACACGCCGCTCGCGCCAACAATACCCCTTAAAAAACTGTATCCGGGGGGTAGGGGTGAAATATCGAACGCGATTAAAAAAATGGTTCCGTGACTTATTCCCTACCCCAGATGGCACGGGTACCTGCTTCGGGCCCCTTAGGTACTGTGCAGATATTCCCCTTTTTTTAGGGGTCTTGATGTACTTTGGGTATTATTTGGGTATTATTCGGGTACTTGAGATGTGTAGCCTCTTTTTGCTTATGTAGTTAAAGGGGTCACGCGTCTGGCTCAAGTAGGCTGAACATATTGCACTGTATAGGGTCACTGGCTGCAGTTGCATCCATGCCCTACTGATCGATTTTTTCGGCATTCGTCAAGATGGAAAAACTTTTGCAATGTCATTTTTGTTAGTTAAATCAAATTTAATTTTGAAAAAAATGTTTCAAAATCGGCAGTCGAATTTAATTAAAACCGGAAGAATATATTGAGAAAATTTGTGTCACCCGGGGTAATTCTTGGTTAAAAATTAACTTTCAATTATTACAATGTCTATCAAAGCTAGAGTAATCAATTTCGGCATGAAGTTAGCACCCCCTCCCCCCATTTGCTATGTCTTCAAAATAATATATATTTCATCAGAAATGCTCTTGTAATTCAAATAATTATAATTAATTTGTGGCTAGAAATTTCCTCATTGAAAGGGAATTCCTGGTAAAAATAATTACGGATTTTATCAACGAGCAAGGAACATGGGGCGGATTTAATGCTTTCCTGCAAATTATATTAAATAGCATACGAAAAGAAAAACTTTTTTTAGTTGCTAAAGCAGATTATAATTAAATCAAAAGCGAAAAACAAAACATTTAAAACTTTAATTGTGACCAAGAACTTAGAAAAATTGCATCGCGACCAAGGTCAAACGTTACGGAAGTTACGAAACTTAACAAACACTTTAAAAAAAATTATAAGTAAACTCAAAATTAAGGATTGATTCCAAAGGAGATGGTTCAAAATAGCGCAATTATTTTGTTGAAGTGTTTTTGAAAACCAAAATAATAATAATAAGACTGCAACCAGAATTTACCCCGGAAACTTACATTAATCCACATTTCACTTCTAACAAGTAAGATGAAACATTCTTATGTTTTTTATGTAAATTATTCACAAATCAATTAACTGACTCAATGGCTATTCTTTATGAAAAAAACAACATTCAACTTCTCCCTAAGACGTTAAACTAGTAAATCATTTTCATGGCTTAAATTTTCATGCATTGAAATTTTTAGTCCATTTTGAAATAAAACTGTATAAAATTACTCAAATAATTTCCCAAAGAAATAACTCAATCCCCATTTCATTAAAATACCAAACACGCCCATCTAAAAAAACATAATACGTATTTTTACTTTATAACACATACAGGAAAGAGGCTATTTCCCAAAGTATCCTAATCTGCCGCCACTCCGCACATTAAAGAAAGATGACTCAAAAGGCACCAGACTACAATATCATACAATATCGGTAAAAGTGACGCTTCCTTTATGTTAAAGTAATGGCAGGAAGCCACTTTTTCACGAACTTAGCGAGATACCGTGAGTAAAAGAGTGTATTTTCCCTCTTTCTCAAGTTACTCTTATTTGCATCGATTAAATGTCAGGGATATAAGTCTGTCTTTTCGCCCCTTTCGAATGGCTTTCGTCAGCTTTGTATTGAAAGAGAGGGCGAGTAAAAAAATATTGTTTAAAAAAATTTATATTGTAGTTTTATTTATAAGAATTCGGGGATTTAATTCGCCGTTGCCAAGCGTAGGATTTTCGATAAGCTTTTTAGAAAACCTTCCATTCCAGAGCTAGATTGCCCTAGAAACCGCTCATCAGTTCTTGCACGACTTCGTTGAGGTCATTTTAAAGGCATGAAAATTTCTCCAGATAATACAAGATCCTACCTATTCTGCAGAAATTGCTCATAAGTCCAACTTACGCCAGACCACTTGTTTGACTGTCAAGCAATTGCTGAATTTCTTTTTAATCTTGGCACACCACCACAGGACATACTTTATAGTCCCCAGGCCCATGACTTGGCGACTCTGATCATCAATGCTTTTGGCACTATATACACTCATAAAACAAAGGAGTGAAATCCACTCCTGCAGGAGAAGTGCATTTTCGAACTGGAAAGGAGTGAATATTAGCTGAGACTGAGTTAAAATCACTCGTTTTGAGTGATCTTATCGCAGATTCAATATACAAACTATCCACTCCTGTTGGAGAAATGCATTTTTGACAGTGGAGAAGTGAAAATTAACTCAGACTGAGTTAAAATCGCTCGTTTGTTTAAAGAGTGTTCAGATCATGACCACGATAACAACAATAACAACAGGGGATTTTAATTTCGGATTGATATGACTAAAAATTTGAAAAATCCGGCCCCTAATTTCATTTTAAAAAATCTTTTTTTCATTATTTTGTTTATCATTTTTTTTTAAGCTGAAGGAAATGTCCTCCGAAGTTTTAAAATTTGTATTATTTGAATAATTGAATTTTGTAAAGGTTTGATAAAAATATTAGTGTTTAACAATACATACACACAGCCAGTTTTAGAACGAGGGCTAACATCACCAAATTCTATACTACTATAAGTAAAATAACTGTCTCTTTGTGTTTATTTTTCACACAGGAACGTGTCCAATCTCTTTCTTCTTATTTCCATCGATTAAATGTCAAGCCTATCACTCTGTCACTTTGCGCCCCTGAGTGTCTTTCGTCTGGCCATTGACAGGGGCGTATCGATGTGTTGTTTTATCACTTAAAGAATTGAAAATTGACACAACTCTTGACATTACGAGTTCAGAATAATCATAATCTACGATAAAAACATGAAATTTTAAGCGTTTTGTGAATGGTATCTTTTCACTTTCTTGAAATAGCTTTTTGAAACAATTAAAAATGATTGAAAGTATTGTTTGTTAAGCACAATAAGTTACAAAAAGATCTTCAAAACCCTTAAAGCTATTTTTAATTTTAGCAGTTTAATATATTAGTTATTTTATTTCAATAACATGCTGAAAATTTACAATTTATCCTTCAAAAAAAATAATAACACGCTCAGATTAAAAGCAAGTGCAACCTAAAGCTAAACACATAACTACCAAACCATACATTTTTTAAAAAGATTTATTGCAAAAATGGCTGCTCTACAGTAGCGATTTTCATATATTTATTACCCCAAAAACCTTTTCAATTTAATACCCCAAAAAATTCTTATCACTCTCTGCAACTTTGTCGCAAGGGTCATTCTGAAAGTCATGAATATTTTATATTTATTTTAAAATAGTAGGGTTTTTTCACGTACAATTTTAGTAGAAACATTCTGCCCCTCTTTAATATATTTTAGCTTCTTTGCAGGAGTTTTGGACAGGGATGAATGAAAACATCCATTCATGCGGGAAAAGTTATTCAGTTAGGAACAAATTTCTTTGTAGGTTTTATTTGGCCATAGAATTGGTTTTTATATGAAAACGTGTGTGCTTTTAACATAAATTTTATTAATATGATAACAAGTATATACTTGGATAAACCGCATTATATTTTGTAGTATACATTGATTGTAACTTGAACGTTTGTATAGGTATTGTTAAAGGAATGGTAATACTCAGTATTGTCCGTTAATTTTTTTTTACGTGATGAAGCTTAAATAAAATAAAAGTATGTTCATAACTGAAAGCTTAAAACCTCTATTGAACGTTAATTAATCCTTTGTTGATTGCAATTTGTTTATTGCAATCAATATCAGATGTTAGAAAAATTACAATAAAAAATACATTTTAGTAGAAAAATGTATGATTAGTGTATTAAAATACTGTCAGTGTTAAAATTGCTTGAAACTCACATTAAGAGCAATAAAAGTGGTAGTTAATTTTCACAAAATTAGAAATTCTATTTTTAATTAATCAAAGCTTTTTAGATTGGTATGAATGCATCTTTCAACAAACGCAAGTGTGTCATTATGAATTTCATTTTACTAAAAGCAGAAACGTTTGATTTAAAACATATAGAAGGTATCTTAAAAAAGTTTTTATATTCAATTATTCACAAGTTCTAAATCCTTTATCTTCCCATCAAAAGACATATTACCCGAATAATATAAAAAGAAACTAAAAGGGCAAATCCACTATTATTTATCAGTACCTTACTAGAAAAAGAGTTGAACGCTAATGCATTAGGACCTTACTTAAGTCTTTTTAATGCTAAAATGCAACTTCAAAAGCAAAGTTATGAATTATCCTTTGAAATAATGAACAAAAGAACGAAGTTGGCTGTTCAACCGACATTGGTGAAAACGCCCATTGGATATCACAGTGAGTTTTGTCATAAAAGATTTACTCAAATGGCCATATTTGATCTCTCTTGAAAGGGTCAGGTAAAGAATTGAAGAAACTTTTAAAGGAGTTGAAAGATTTCTCATAAAATAAATTGAAAGAGGATTTATGTGTTGCACTCTCAAAAATGATTTATTCAATCAACGGAAATATAAGACAGGTTTTTTTTTTGGCTGAGTATTTTCGCTCATTAACACCATTTTAGATCATTTTTTTCCATTTTAAATTTGAAGATGTCCGATTATTGAAACCATCAAGTTTAATTTTTCTCAGTTCAGGAAAAATAATAATAATCTGTGAACTACGGAGAGTAGATTTATACGAATATCAACTCATCAATCATTTAACCTCTTAAGACCGGAGCAAAATCCTACACGTATATTCTTAATCTAAACATACTTTTCATGCAAATATATGTTGAAAAGTATGTTTTGCAAAAAAAATTATGTTTAATAGAACTAAGGGACACACATTTTTTGTGCTATATAAGTGCAACAAAAAAGAATGTATCACTTATTTGTAGTTGACAGACCATTTTAACATTGTCTTTAATGCAAAATACCTTTGAAATTAACTACTAAAGGTACTTTTTGAAAAGTTTGAGAACAAAATTAAAATAATTTTTTTAAGAACTCTAAGATCGTATTGACCCTCGTTCAACTTCAATTTTATAGAAATAAATTACTGATACCTGTAATCAAAGGTTGAAAACTGATATTTGTATTTTCTTCTATCGGACCAGGTCAATTTCGGAACTAATTAACGTGTTAATTGTTTGTGGGAATGTTTAAAAAATGTCTCCAAATGGGGACGCCAGGTCGCTAGAGGTTATAGGAAGGCAGGGGTTGGGTTTGAATCCGGGCATTTTCAAGGATGCATTTTATGAAATTTTTAAATAACTGTGATTTCAAAGAGATGTATACAAACAAAACTAAACATCATTTTCTTCCAGAAGATCATTGTTGAAGTAATTTGGTATACCATTCAATTTGTTTAATGTTTTCTGAACATAAATTTTTCACAGAAAAAAAAAACGTTCTAAGCTGAGCATACCTAACATTTTTTGAAAATCCATCAAAAATCCGAATGTAAAGAGAAAATAATCTTAATCGACATTTTATTTCTAGAATACGCCATTTAAAAAATTGCTGGATCAAGGGAAAAAAATATTCCGGCATAGGCAAACGCAATTTGCAAAACCTGTTTGAATCGTTCAGAGCCATTTTTCTGAATAAAATGTTTTTGAAAATCACATCAAACGTCGCGGACAGAAGACTTCAAAAAACAAATAAACCGAATAAATAAAATATTCCACCATTCAAGTTACGGTTCGTTCTTACCGTACTTTGTTTCCATTTTGCGAGCAGTAAATTCGACGGACAGCATCGTAAAGTTCGAGCCCGGTTTTTTTCCCTCTTGCCTTTGTGACTTTTTCCCTTTACATTATTATTATTTTGTTTCCCCACGAAAGTTCCCTACGACTGGTGACTTCAAATGTCCAGGGGCGTTTCTTCCCCCACCCCATCCCCCCTTCAGATGCAAAGAGTGGACCTTTCTACAGTTATTTTGTGTAAGTGTATATTTCAAGACCTTTCTCTAAAATAGTGATCTAAGTCAACTCTAAATAAAAATTAGTTGTACTAAAATATATAAAATTGTAAGTTCTATTTATTTTCAAATTGTTCTTGTTTTTGATTTATTAGTTTGAATGACTTTTATAAGACGTACACACCTCTACTTTGTGTTTGTAAGTCTTAGTAGCCTGTGAAGGAGCTCTAAGAAGAAATCATAAATACAGATCGAATTCATTTTTGGGCAACTTTTGGAAGTCTCTACTTGTATGGCTTAGTTCGATTTTTAAGGACTAAAGTCAAGGAGGAACCATGCTCTAATGGTCTGTTAGTATGGGTTTGAACTCAGCCCAATCACTAGGTGCCAGGCGACTGACACCATCTTAAATTTAAAGTTAAGGTATTTGAAGGGAGCTATTGCAAAACACACATTCTTCCAAAGTACTATAACTAAGATATTGGGTCTGGTCAGTTTACTCTCAGCCGAGTCATCAACATTACAACATCATAGGTATATCGTAACACTATTTATTTTGTAATCTTTTATGATAATCACAGAAGACAATTTATCATGGTTTGTACTACGGAGAATGCGAGTTTTAAAACTGGGTCCCATAGACTACGGCATTCTGTTGGGGGTTGAACCACTATTAAAATAAAGTCCTAATATTATACCCCTACATAGAAAAGTGACACTTCTCCCATGCTGACTCTATGGTGAAAGGGTCATTTTTCCACTAACATTTCGACTCGGACACACCAGAACAAAAAGTATATATCCTCTAACATGTATAAGATGGACGTAAAAGTGCACCGCTGGAGGAGAAGGGGGGGGTTAAAAATATAAAAATTCAAATAAAATAAGGAAAAGGCACATAAAGAAGATAAATAAAATGCCGAAACGCATTCTGTCATAGCAATCGCAGTTTATATGATACCCAGGTCATTTTTACAGCGGCGCGCAGAATAAACTAGCGACCGAATCGATGGGTTCGCTGGAGAGGAATGCTATAAGAAGTTCTGATCTGAATTTTTCTGGGGACGGATTTGTATTCAGAGAGGTGAATTGACCCTCTGAAATCTTATTTCGACATTTTCTTTTTTTTAGGGGGATTTTTTTTTTAAGATATGCTTCTTTGCCCCCCTAAGAGTGGAGTGGAATTCAAATTTTATTTTAATAACGAACATGCTGAAGAGGATGGGTTCTGGTATATCTCGAAAGAGATGCTGCAGATGGATCCTGTAATGATTGAAAAGGGACCCTTGAAGAAGTTTAATGTGCCTCTGCTATATGTTCTGAATATGGAAAATATTTGGATATTTCGTTTAACCCTTTCAATCCCAATGATAATTTGGCATCATCATTTTAGAAAAAAAAATTCTGATCGTCTGTAGCCATTTATGATATCAAAAAGCACATCATTCGATTCTTCAAACTTTTTCTATAAGAAAATATTTTTTTATTAATCCCAATATATGCCAGCCCTATAATTTGTTTAAAATAATGATCAAAACATGATAATGCCAAACGGCATCACTGGGACTGAAATGTTTAAGATTGGTGTTTAGTGTCAAAAATATTTTGAAAATTCTTTAAGGATTTTATCATTCAAATCTAAGTGGAACTACTAAGTTATAAATTAGGAAAAATACATAGGTAAATTATTGAAATCTTATTCAAATTTAAAATTGTTTTCTAGTTCAACCGAGTATAAGCCCAAAAGAGAAAAATCAACGCATGGATTTGTTTCGTTTATAAGATGTCTAAAAATGCCATTTAAATGTATTTAAAGTGCATACATTATTTAGACATTATGCTATAAGGCAATGTGATTTATAAGCTATATGCTAAATGTATGTTTAATGTAAGTTATAATGTGTAACAAAAAAAATGTAGGGTCGGAAAAAAATTAGTTTGACTGAGAGAGGTATAAACACATTTTGTGAAAATGAAAAATTATCTCACAATAAACATAAGAGGTATGCCAGTGGACGTAAATATTTTGAGTTTGTTTTATAACTTTAAATAATATTGCTTAAATGTAAATTACTTATAATTCAGACACATTTACTTACATATTTTTAGCTGGCCGTTGGCTTACCGTTTTATAACTTTAAATAATATTGCTTAAATGTAAATTACTTATAATTCAGACACATTTACTTACATATTTTTAGCTGGCCGTTGGCTTACCGTTTTATAACTTTAAATAATATTGCTTAAATGTAAATTACTTATAATTCAGACACATTTACTTACATATTTTTAGGTTTAAAAAATACATTAAAACAAACGCATACTGTTTGAATAGCAAATACATCAAAACTGAAACTGGAGGGATAAAATTGAATAAAACCTAACTTAAAAGTCACTTAAAAACCAATAACAGAGCAAAAAAGGTTATAAATGCATAAAAAATGCCCGAAGCTTATTGAGATTTAAATTGAGAAGCTTGAAAAGTGTTTCCAGCGACCAAACAGATAGAATCAATTCACGAGCTTTAACTGTTTGGAAGTCAAAGAAGAGAGGTGAAACAGCCTCAAGCTTGAATAAGAAAAACTGTATTGGATTGAGAGAGCGAGAAAATAAATTTAAAGCTTTTCAGGTGTTTGTTTTAGACACTATTATTGCGTAGAAATGATGGTAAATACGAGGAAGAGCAGAAAATAAATGCGAAATTCTTTTATAACTTTAATTGGGATTTCACTTAAAAAGGAATTGGGACAGTTTTTTTTTTTAAATTAAAATCCAAATGGCTTTGGTTTCAAACTACTTTATAAAAAGTTACAATAATATCTTATATATTTATCCAAATTGATATTAAAAATCCTAATAAAATCATTATTACACAAATTGGGTAGAATAGAACATTAAGCTCTTAAAAATGAAAAGTAAAATATAAATGAGTTTGGTTTGAATCGAGTTTATCGAAGAAAAAATCTTATATATGTTTAGCTATCTTATCTTATCGACCCGAAATAAAAATTAGTATTGTTGTATTGTTAGAAATTAAGCAAAATCGAACATTAAGCTCTTATAAGTGAAGCTTCTCTCTTTGAGTTAACATATGGAAACAACTTCTTTTACTATGGCAACAAAACTATGCTATGGCAAATAAAAAAAAAAACTACAACTATGGCATCAAAAAATCCACATTTAAAATTTAATAATAAAAATGCATTATAGTTTTGAAACTGTATTGTCATTAATTTGAATATAAATTCTCCAAAGCACATGTATAACTACTGAAATTAATATAAGGTAAACCAGGGTTTCTATATCGGTTTTTGGAGTCTGAATCAAAGCAACTTATATTTAAAAGAAAGACATCATTCGATTACAACCGGAAAGCAACGCCCTTTCTTTATGAGAAAAATCGACGCCCAAACAATTGAAATCGAACTTTAAAACTTCCTGGAATGCGAACTATTACTTTTCGATACGAACAAAGATAAGGTGATTGGACATCTTTTTTAACTTTTTGTTTCTCATATAAGAAACTATTCAGCGTCTCTAGGATGGGTTAAAATAGGCGACAAGAAAATCTAAGTTGTGGCGACATTACTTGACAAGTTTAAGGAGAGATCTTCATTTAATCAGTATTACTCGTTGTCGAAATCAGTTTTTTTTTGTTTCAATGTTGATTAAAAAGAGGCTTGCTCAAGGTTTAGAATCCTTCTGGCGTAAATAATGTGAAGAAACGTTTAATATATTACTTAAGGAAATGAGATATTATTGAATTTCATATTTTATAAATTATTTTGTAAAATCTTAGCTTCTAAACTTAGGGGAAAAAATAAGAAATGTTTTATATTTTTATTATTTTAGTGTGATTTTAAAATAAAGTTTAACTATCAATGGAAGCCAGAAAATAAAATTTATAGAACACTGTAATTTTTTTTTGAAAAAGTACCGATAATTTTGTGTAGTTAATTTCTATATCACAGCGTTGTAATGTTTGTTTTATAATAAATTAATGTTTTCACGACGTACATCAGAGCTACAAGAAGAACTTATCCCAATAGTGTTTAAACAGAGAATATGGTGAATAGAACCATTGCCAGTGAAGCAAATGTTTTCGCCGGTACCACTCGAAACATTTTATAATATCTTATGTAAATTCCCATCGCATGTTGATTATTAATTAAACTGATTTTTCTTTACATTGTTGATATTGTGTTTTCTTATTTAATTAATATGAAATCCTTATAGTGTTTCCAGCTAAAAACTTTTGTATAATTTTAAAGATTTGTTTGAAGGGGCATTTTACATTTGCCTTAATAAACCGATTACTATTAATTATATACGACATTCCACTACATCAAAGAATTCCATCTTTATCTTGGCTCATATCTCCACTCATTTATACTACAATGTTATCTCTATATCCAGGGCCTGATCAACAAAATATTGGACAATAAGCATATCAAATTTTGTGAGCATGTGAGCCCTTTACGGAAAATGTATCATATTTTTGCTAACATTTTACCGGCTTTCTTCAATAACATTGATCAAACTAATTACGTTAGGTCTATGTCTGAGTCACAAGTGGGGTTTCAGAAAAAGTTTAAAATTTTCAGAAGAGATTGTAAAAAAATTTCAGAAAAGATTGTAAAAAAAATTCAGAAAAGAATTTAAAAAATGTTCATAAAAGTTTTAATTTTTGGGGTCAATAGCATTTAGCATAATTGGAACTAAAATTTAGAGCCCTCTAAAATTTGAGATAGAAAGGGTCTAAGAGAGGTATAGATCAGTCCCTGTCTATAGATATTCACTCTTAAAACAAACACTCCTAATTTAACTCAGTCTGAGTGGATTTCACTCCTCCAGACTGGAAAATGCACCTCTCCTTTTGGAGTGGATCCTTTGTGTGTTAAACCTCCGACAGGATCACTCCAAACGAGTGATTTTAACTCAGTCTGAGTAAATATGCATGCCTTTACGGTGTCGAAAATGCATTTCTCCAAATGGAGTGGATTTCACTCTTTTGTTTTAAGAGTGTACACTTCCCATTTTTAGCAACATCGTTTACCTTAACGAATCCCCCACATTCTTCTCATCCTTCTTAACATTCCCGGCCCCTATTCTCCGATTCGATTTTTGGTACAAATGGGACAGAAATTTCCTATCAAAGAAAAAGAAGTTATCGATAGAATATATCGATTTTCTATTCCGTGGGCGGGGGATGGACCGAATCTTTTTTCATGATATTGAATAATGGAGCTTGTTAAGTTTTTTGGGGTAGGTGGCGAAGAATCCACCACACGGCCGCCTTTTGTGGAGAAGGAATTTAGGAACGGGTGATGGATGAGAAAAGAAGTGCCAGACAACGAGGAACCGTTTGCTTTGGAGATGCAATGGGGATAATAGGAGTTATTTTGTGTGAGCAGTTTCAACATTTATATAATTTGTTTATTTCTTTAATGAAAGATGGATGGGTGAATAGTTTTTAGGGCTCAAGGGCTTCAAAGGCCATACTGCGCCAAACACTAGGTTCTCTTCAATAAAAAAATTCATCAAAATCAAATTCCTTATTAGGCTTTAGAATATGAATTTTGAAGTGAAGAAGCAAACACCATGACCTCAAGAAAGAAACGTGATTGTGTATCAATTAATGCACTTATAAAAAAGTGCCAATTTGGATAAACAGAACTTTTTTGTTCTTCTTTGCTTGTTTTGAAAATTTTTAATGAACTGTTTTTGTATAAATGACATTTTTCACAATCATCACAATTTTTTGTTTGATGTATTCCAAAAAGTAGTAGAATGCAATGCTACTATAAAATTTATTAACATGAAAATTTAAAAGAGATAATTTAAGATTTAAAAACCAGTAGTTAGAAAAGCTATACATGTCAGAAGTTCATACAAAGATTTTTCAAATAAAGTAAGAATATTGTTGATAAACTTGTTTCATTCATGGCTGTTTCAAGTTGGATGCTACACTATATCATATGATATTCAAACTAAATAAATTTGGCTGTTAATTCTACATGAAAAGATACGATCGTAAACAAGCAGCACGCAAGCCTATTTTAAAATACAAAATGGCGCCCTCGGCAAACAAACACGACACCATATCCCAACCACACCGGACAGCACGCAAAAAACCGCCGCGTTAAACAATTCTTTCGCGGGACATAATGCTATAGCTGACACGCTTTTTACGGCACAGGCCTAGGTGGGAGACCATTTACAACAATAGGGCGGCCAAGGGAGACACGCAAAAAATAGGGGGTGCACTTCAAAAATCAGGTCAAGGCCTATGGGCAAAATGCATGCCGATTAATTTTTAAGCGCCCGAAAGAAAGGATTTTCGGCGTGTTTTTGCCGTAAATGTGACACTTGCGCATGCGCCGTGGCAAGTGGTAATGGTGGGGTATGGGTAGATGTAATTGCTGGATAGCATTGTGTCGCGGGTGTAGACTAAATAGTTTGTTTAGATGTGTGATTTTATGTTTGGTTATCGAAGGGATACTTCACGATAAAATACGAATGACAATCACATATTTGTTTCATTTTACATTCCCAACATACAAATTTAACTAGTGTACTATGTCTATGTTAGCCATTAAATCCTTCAGTGCCAATGACAATTTTGGCATTATCATTTAAGAATTTTTTTCTGATCGTCCATAGCCCTTTATGATGTCAAAAAGCACATGATTCGATTCTTCAAACTTTTTTTTATTAGAAAATATTTTTTATTAATCCCAATAGATGTCAGCCCTATTATTGTTTTTTTTTTTATTTTTATTTTTAGAAAAATGATTATGCCAAATGGGACTCATCACTGGGACTGAAAGGGTTAATCAAAATATATATGTTTATAGTCAAGGTCATTAATATTATATTATATATTATGTCATAGATGAATAGTAATTTAAAAGAGGTTACACATTTATGCTTTAAATTTGTATTATGAATATTGAGTATGCTATAATTTATCAATAGTTTTAAGTTATTTTTTTTATTAATCAAAGTCTCCGAATCATAAAAGTTCTAAATCATTATTTTATTTCAACCATTGAAAGTACCATTTTATTTTTACATATAGTTTTATACTTATCTTTTGTAGCAGTTATCTTAAATTTAGATATCTTTTCAAACCAAAAATCTCTTGAAAATCAGATTTCGATCAATATTCCAGAATGTGTTAAAAAGAAATATGTACGTGCCTCACATTTTCATAAGTTTTCCTTTTCTAGAAACTTGTGCATCACAAAATGTGAAGTTTTTACATTCAACATATCCAATTGGAAAGTTGATAAAAATTCATTGAAGTTTCATAAAAAAAATAATGGTGTTTTTTTTAATTGGCGTAGAAAATATATTTATAAATATATATACAACTTAGATTAATATTAATGCTATTTCATTTATTATTGTACTATCCTTATTTGAAATATCCCATTTATATAAAGCGATGTTATCTTTTATCAATGTAATCTTAAGAAATACGTCGCTCTTTTATTTAATACAACTTTAACTTATTGGCTTTGTTAATGCATTAATTTTGGGTGGTTATGATTTCATTCCGATATTATTTTGATATTGCTATATGGTATTGACATCGAGGAGATGAGCAAAGTGGAACAAGTGTAATATTTTTTTCACTGCATGAGATTAAAATATTACATTTTCTACTCAGTAGTTAAACGTCCTCAAAACTTTACATCTTAATATTTAATAAAATTATAATTAAAAATTTTTGAGTTGTTTGAAAAATTAACAGCCTCTCGATGGGTTCATTACTTATATATCACTCAAAAGGGGCAGATCTTTTAAAAAAAAATTTGAAACAAAGAATTTTCAATGATGTTTTTAACGGACTAAACGAACTCTAGACATGGTCAGCAATAACAAAGTCTGATTTGGCATGCATGGCTAGAGAAAAACGGGCATAAGAACCGGTTCCTTGGACCCAAACAACAATGCTTAGGAGATATAAATCGAAAAATCAGATATCTGAAGATTGCGCAATTAATTACGAGACGCATTTATCCTGTCTGGGAGGACTCCCGAAAGAGTTGGGCAGAGGTCGAGAAATTGGTCACAGCCAAAAGGATGGACAAGAAAAGAGCAGACTGTTATTTATCCACTTGTTCTCTTTGGTTATTCAGACATTTCGAGTGTTGGTAATATCTATTTTTTCTTATTGTTGAAAAATATATCAAATAAAAATAGTTTAGAAATGTGTTGTTGATGTTGAGAATACAAATTTATTAGTTTTAGAAAATGATGATTAATGGGCATTATCAGCAAAATTGTGAGATAATGCATTTTTTGCATTTATGAAAGTTTGTATAAATCAGAGAAATGATATAAATAGCACTCTAATATGAGATAACTAAAAAAATCTCTGCTTTTTTTTTACAAGTGTATGAGTAAGTTTAAAAAAAAAAATCCGGATAGATCGCTGTACAATATTTTAATTGTTTACTATTTAATCAAATGAACTGTTAATACTATTTTAAAAACATTTCCTACGAGTAAAACTCGTAAATTATCATGGTTTAAATCATAAACCAACATTATTATTTTTATTTTGAATTCATTTCAGAATTTAAAAAAAACAACCACACTTATACCAAAACCATTACTTATCAAAATAACAAATACGTTGAACAACCAATCACCAAAAGAACAAGTACCACCAGCAGAAACCGGTTCCCCCTTATTTTTATGATTCTTTTTCTCTCCGTCTTCCCATGTCTTCTCCAGGTAGTAATAAAATTGGCCCACGCGAAAAAAGGCCGATAAACCGTGAAAATTTTCAACCTGTTTGTTAAATCGGCCGTCGCATTGATCAGCGTGATGTATGGCACCATAAAATGGATGGGACGAGAAAGTGCGAAGCCATATATCGCCTGACAGCCCTTGGCTTGGGATCAAGACCGCTTTCCTGCCTTGCCCAAGTGTGCAAGAAGATGCGGAATTTTTAAGAGATCATTGTAAACATTTTCCCAATTGTATCTGTCGAGTTATAATAAAGACTATAGTCTTAAAACAAAAGAGTGAAATACACTCCCGTAGGAGAAGCGCATTTTCGACCCTGGAAAGGCGTGAAATTAACTTTTAAATCGCTCGTTATCACCCTAAATCGCTCCTAGTCGCCTTAAAATCGATCGTTTTTTGTTAAGATTGTTGAAGGTGTAACAAAACAAAAGAGTGAAATCCACTCCTATAATGGAAGTGCATTTTCGACACACAGAAAGGAGTGAAAATTAACTCAGACTGAGTTAAAATTGCTCGTTTGTTTTAAGATTGTAGTCCCATTTTAAAAATGTTTTTTTATCTAATAGATTCCAGATCGAAATTAAACACACAACACTTTATGTTTTTACATACCCTTAACTAGTTTTTTTAATGATGTTGATATAAATTATACTTTGTTCATAATACATCAACTGATTTTATATAGACATATGTTATCCAGTACCTACTAATTTCTGAAAAATTGAAGTTCAGAGATTTTTTTTATAGAAATAAGAAAGGGGTAAAAAGAACTATAATAAAACCTAAATAACACCCAAAATTTGATAAAAACTCAATATGCATGGAGCCACTGTCAACTTAAATCCTTAATTTAAAGCATGAAGTTAAAGTCCACACTCTTAAAACAAAAGAGTAAAATCCACTCCAGTTGGAGAAGTGTATTTTCGAGACTGGAAAGGAATGAATATTAACTCAGACTGAGTTAAAATCACTCGTTTGGAGTGATCCTGTCGGAGGTTTAACACACAAATGATCCACTCCAAAAGGAGAAGTGCATTTTCCAGACTGGGAGAGTGAAAATTAAACAGACTGAGTTAAAATCGCTCCTTCGTTTTAAGAGTGCATATCCAGCTCAAAATTAAAAAAAGTATAAAAATACACTCTTAATAAAAGTACGCATTTCAGATCACTACAAGCCCCGGTGTATTTAAAGGATATAAAAGGGCCCTTGATGGTTTGACGATTTGTATTAACATAACGCATTTAACAGAATATACAACAGATCTTGGGAGTTGAAAATAACTACAGTTTAATTAAACTCAGTACCTTAATTTACCGATATCGTTGGATATGAATATGTTGCTTTGTGTAACCCACAAAATAATAAATTATAATTGTTACTTCTCGTTAGTAAAAGCAAAACAGAAAAGTGCATCTTTAGTCGTAACTTCAATTGCCTGACGACTAAACTGCATCTAATCATTTTGTGCTCCAGTTAGAACGTTTTTTTTTTTTAAACTTTTTAATTAAAAATATTTACTTTTTAATGGATAAAAATACTAATTAAATAACAAGAGGAAGGCTAATTAAGAAGAACTTTACGTAACATGCATTCACATATTGCATCTTAAATAAAGTATCTAAAAAGATGAATACTAATTAAAAAGAATGTATTACGAAAAATACCTTCAAAATATCCACCCTAATTAGCCTAATTAGGAATTATTATGGAAACAGTATTTCATCCCACCTGTCATACATATGACAACAAAAATTCCGATTTTGCAACTGGCTTCGTCATTTTAGCAAATGCAACGATAAATACGTTGTAGTAAAAGGTGAATAAACTTTTTTTCTGTTTTTAGCCTGTCTTTGATAATACTGAGATGAGATGTTTGTGCGATGTACATAGGATTGCGCAAGCCGAAGGTTGAATGGCTTATTGAAGCTAATGAGATTTGGCAAAAGATACACGAAAGGATGTTTTTGATGTTTACCATTCATTTTCCCAACGACTGAAATACAGGAATGTGTCCCTTTTTAGACATTTTGTAACTGTGGTTCTTGAGAAATTTTTGTTTGAGTTGACGGTGGTGTCTTAACAGCCAATATTCTTTACTAAATTAATATAGTGCCAACAACAATTAATATGAAAATGCTGGACGACAAAATTAAATAATCATAAATTGTACTTTAATACATATATACTAAGTATCATACATTAATTTATATTATCGGTGTTTTTAAGTAAATAAGTATCATTTTGATTTTTGCTCCAAAACGGAATAAAGTAAACTTCATTCTTTTGACTGTGTATTAAAAAAATTATAGCAATAATATGCAGAAATATTTGTTTTTCATTCATAAAAAAAGCTGTATAATACAATCAATAACTCTTTAAAACCCTATGAAGGATAAGCAAATTAGCTCTAGTGTAATCTTGTTTTCACTGCATGCAAATCAAAACACCTTCAAATGAAAATTTGATTTCTATACATTAAAAATTATATTTCTGTAGCAGATGGCGATTTAAATCGCTAAAATTTTAATATTTAAAGTATGGATGCTTTAAATATTAAAATTCCCCACTGACAGTCAGGTGACAGGTTTATCCGTCAGTATCTATTAGAGGGTTAAAAAGGCTTCAGCTTATTGCTTCAAAACCTATATAATTTTCTCTAATCAATCTTCTAATAAAATATTAGTAATTATTATCATATAAGACGAAAAACAAATTTGCAAAAGCAAAATTTAGTCCAAACAAAAATTATGCCCTACTTCTAATTTAACTTTAAACCACACACAATTTTACAAGTTGAAAGAAAATATAACCCACGACTTTTCTTCCAACAAACCTCCCATTTAATGCAGCCCACAAACCAACCCCCTACAAACCACGCGTCTTTATCTTGCCACTTGTCAAGAAAAGGACTTATCTCAAACAGCAACAAATCACATATCATGAGGTCCGTAATCCACCAACCATAGACTCAACCACTAAACAGGGTCTTGCCACCGATTTTGCGGTGGGCTAACGAGCTACTTTGGCTTCACTGCCAACCTCAAACAACCAAAGTGAAGCTGGAATATAAGGAACGAATGTAGCCTATTTATTGGTTAGAAAGACTGTTGTACAGAGACTAAGAGCGCAGAGTAAAAACGATTTTTTTAAATCGAATTTTGAATTCAAGTAAGCATGTACAGAATTCTATATTTTAGTCTTTCTTAAAAAATATTGTTTATATAGATTTAAGGGTGTTTTTTTCTTATAGAATTAAAAAAATAGATACATTTAAAGTATATAATGATAAGTATATTCCATTTCGGGTTTTTTTACACCTTTCCTACACATATAAGTTGAGTGGTTCAGCCGGAGATAAATTCTAGACAAAAAAAGACAGATACACAAACATATTAATAGGGTATATGGTATCCATTCCACCAAAAAACTTTATTTCCAACCCCAAAGCAGTAAATTCCAGTCTTTTTGACATTCTGACATTTCAGAACA
Organism: Hylyphantes graminicola; assembly: GCA_023701765.1. Lineage (NCBI taxonomy): Eukaryota > Metazoa > Arthropoda > Arachnida > Araneae > Linyphiidae > Hylyphantes > Hylyphantes graminicola. Next base: position 55,070,503 of record CM043113.1, read on the forward strand.
AAAATTATTAACTATATTACTATTCGGACAATTTTGATTATATATGAGTTTTAGAGCTTGGCTTCTGTTTTTCGAATTCATTTAAGCTTGCATGTATTGCAGTCAAACGAAATTAAGCGGTATTATGATCCGTAAAGAAACACGATACGCATTATATCTAACAAGCATCTTTATTGGCTCACTCATCAAAAACGACTTACAAACAAATCACATCTCATGTGGCCTATTCTCCAGCAACCACATACCCAACCACAAAACAGGGTTCTCAGGCCTTTCCCGGCACATCCTAACAAGTCCTCTCATCAGCAGAGGTTTCACAACTCTTCCCAGGTACTCTTCCGAACTGAAATTCTGTTCCAAAATTAGAGGGCCATCCGGGGAAAAAAATCGAATGTCACGACTGGCCGATTCGATCCCTGCGCTGGCGTACAAGACGCAATTATTGGCCTGGTCAGCTTGACCAATAAGCTCCGGCCATCTGAGCACGGATTCTAGGCCGCCGATGATCAATATGTGAACGGGTCCGGTGGTCAGAGCCGATTTCAATTGGCCTTCAGAAGCTAGGCCATTCGTTTGGAGGAATCGTTCCGCCTGGTTGTCGCTCAGTTGGAGCTTTTTTTTCTCTGAGGATGGCCAGGCCTGAAGATTCGATAATGGCCGTTGCTTGTGGTAGAAATGCAGGGCTGATAATGCCCAGAGTTTTTTCGTATGACATATTGTAGTGTGACCTGTTGAAACCAAAATATTATCGTTGGTGGAATTTACAAGTAGTTTTTAATGGATTTTAATTTAGGATCAAAATATTAATTTTGTATTTAAGTTGAAATTATGCAAATATACGTTAGTTTTAAACTTGTAATAATAGGTTATAATAAGGCCACGTCATTTTATTTGTTTGTAAAATTTAAAACTATTTTACGATTTTGCATATTTGAAAACAAGTAAAGGACATTTTTGAATTGGTATGCGTTTGTTTTTCGAAATGTAATTAAATCTTACAAATTAGTTTAAAAGAATATTTAAAATGTTAGTATCGTTTCATAAGGTGTTATTATCAAATTCCAAAGTATAAGCTCCAAAAACTACAAAAAAAAAAGACTTTCATTGCAATTTAGAATTCAAAAACGAACAACATTACGTCAACCAAAGTTGTGTTGTTAAAAGTTATAACAAAGTATCTACAACAAATAATTAATACTGATTAAAAAGAATCTTTAAAAAAATGTTTAAAATGTTCCCTTCAATTAGCCTTATTGCGAATTTTTATGAAAACAATGTTTCAAATTGCCTATTTCCTGACATAAATATGTGGCAAAAATTATATTGCAACTGGTTTACATTTACAGTTTTTTGAACTACTAGTAGAGAATTTTTCCACATTTAAAAACCGCAAAATAATGATAATTTTTATTAGAATGTAAAATTTATAGATGCTAGGTGAATAATCTTTTACTAATAAATATTCTACATTATAAACTTAATTAATGCTACATACGAAATAATCAAGGCTGCATGCGAAAATAACTAATGTGCATAAAAGATTACATCTAAATAATAATCAAACTGTAAATTGAACCTGATTATAAAAAAAGGGTTAGTATGTATACATAATTTACTTTTATTACAACAACTGATTTAATTTGGCTATAACGTTCAAGTTAATATTTGTTCCTTTCCACAAATTATATATTACTATTTTTGCTTATTAGTATTTTAATTAATTGGCTAACTTTAATATATATATGTATATATATATATGTATGTATGTATGTATGTATGTATATATATATATATATATATATATATATATATATATATATATATATATATATATATATATATATATATATATATATATATATTTTAACTCAGAGAACAATCAGAGGAATACTCAGTTACAGATATAATTTTTTTCCAATTAATGTGTGCCAATTTTCATTTTTTATTTCTTTTTAAATTCAGCTTTAGGGCTCAGTGTTAATTTATACAATTCTTCATTGAACTATTCATACAAATTACAAAAAACCAAATATCGCCATTTGTTTGGAATACGAAGTAATAATCTTCATGTTCTAAACTAAAAAAATATGTTGTCAAGAATTATTTTTTATCGTATACATACTTTCTGTTTGTAGTAATTAGTTTTATTACTGTTTTGTTTACACTAATTATATATAAAAAAGAAAATGTTAATAAAAATCTGAATTTAAATTAAATCTGGTTGCCATATATTCTAAATGGCATTTTTAAAATACTATTTCTTGTGATAAATTGAGAAGACCAACCCATCGATACGTTAAATTTATCAATCATCAACATTACTATAAGCGATCGGAAATAACATTATACGATGCTTTCTAAAATATTTCATGAATCAATATTTAGCATAAACCGTTTAAACTGTTACAATCTAAAATTTTGACATTTTCAAAAAAGCAAGTCATCAAGATTTCCTCAAGTCACCCTAAGACATCTGACAGTTCTTTATTCGAAATTTGAAATAAATGTGTATTTTTATTTCTTTTATAAGCTTATGTAGAACAAAATCAATTATTGCCTCTTGCAAAGAAAACAACCTGCATAAACAAAAGTTACTTTCCTTTCTTTTAAACAAATAGTTTTGATATTTTGCATAATTTATAGTTTATAGAAGAAAAAATAGGGTTAACTTTAAATTTTCAAAAAGAAATTTTGAGTTCGAACTTAAAATCAACTAAATTTAAAATTAGTAAATTTTAAGGAGCTTGAAGGTATTTTTTAAGTTTTGAATGAATAAAAAATTATTTTTATGAGGGTCCACACACAATACTGTGTATTGAATAAACCAGTAAATATAATTTTCGGTAAAATCCTAAAACAGACCACCCCTTGGCGACTTTTTGAAAATCGCACCAAATTGAAATTATTAGAAAATTATTTGAAAAAAAAATTAAATTATCAAAAAATAAATCATCAAATTATTTGATTTTATGATTAGAAAAAAGGAAATTCTACTTTTACTGTGACGATTTATCTTTTCCAAGCTGCCCTTGGCGATATCTTAAGCTTGTCAAGTCAAGAGGTGGGCTATAATAGAATCGATCTAAAATTAATTGAAAATTATTTTCAATTAATTTTGTCGCAATATTTGAAAAAAAAACTTCACAAGAAACAACTTTATACTAAATAACTTAAAAACTTACTTAAACTAAATTAAATCAAATGTACCTTAACAACTTAAATGAAATGTTTAAAAATAATATGCTATTTACTATTAAAATGAGATGCTTATATTAACCCGAAATAAAGCTTATTGAAAAAATTTAGTAGTTTGAACCAAAAATTAGTTGTTGAGTTCAGTGAATAAACAGAAGTATATCAATTGCAATTTTCAATTAAACCTTGATTTTAAATTTTGAGTAAAAATTTAAATAATATTTTTTAAAAATAATATTATAAGAATTTTATATGAACACGTTAAAAGGTTTTTCTAATAAATAAATTTAATAAATCACAATTTAAAATTTGTGATTAGTTTCTGTATAGTAATTAATCTGTGCATCTAAATTATATTTACTTGTTACATAAACTTGAAACCATAAACTTGTAAAAACTAAAAATAATAGTTCTTAATTTAAAGAAAACTGACATAAAATGAAATTTTTATACGTTTCTACAGTGTAACTACTGCTTTTCATAAAACTAAATATAGTAAATAATAACATTTAATTTTAAAAACAAGATTTTCCTTTTTTTTTGGTGTTGCCAAACTGTACAATACAAACTTTGTAATCCATAATTAATTGAATATTAACTTGATTATAGTTCTGAATTTAAAGAAAAATGACTTAAAATGCAATTTTTTAAAATTTCCGCAGTGCAAATGCATTTTTCTTGTAAACAAATTTTAAATAAATATTAAATTTTAACATTTTATTTTTTTACACAAAATTTATCTTTTTTTTACTGTTGCAAAACTTTATCCTAACTTATGCCAAACTTCAAAATCCGCAAATTTTTCAAAAATGAATTTAAGACATGTGATTTGTTTGAACTAAAAACATAAAATATCAAGGTGTGTATAATGCATAAAAACCAGTTAAGTTTTCTTTATTTTGTTTACATTTAATATGAAGTTAACATGCTATTTATTTTAATTGATTATTTTGAATACTTATAATTAAAAAAGCATTTTTATTTTTAAGGGCACTTAAATGTTATAATTTTAATAATATATTATAAACTGAATAAATCATTTTGTAGTTTTAATATAATAACATTTATGGTTAAAATTTTTTTTAGTTCTAAATGCATTCTAAAGACACTATTTTCAAGCCTAAACTTATTTTTACATATTGATACAATTAAAAAGTATCTAATGCAAATATTTAAAAAATTTATGCAAAAAATTATTTAAAAAAAAAGAAGAAATCAGGAAAAGAAAAACAAAAATAAAAATGATGTGTCTGAAAAGTTTTCTTTAAAATTGTGAGTTTTAAAAAATGTTGTTGTATTAGTGGTAACTGTAACGTTTACATACTAGAATAAATAATATTAAAAACTATCGATACAAATTTATTAATAAAAAAGTCAAAAGTTAAGAACTAATAGACATATTTTCAAAAATATAATATTAAAACTCAACTAAGCGATGTTTCAAAAATGTAATAAAAATGCCAGTCAACCAGAATGCTAGTTGACGTACATAAATATGTCTTATTTAAAAAAAAATGCAACCGAGAAATGCAACTGAAAACAAACGAAACTGAGGATATTTTATGTTTCAACTAAATGTTGACAAAGTTGACAAAAAAATACTAATGATTTCCATAATTTAAAAATATATGAGTAAAGTATTCGACTAATGGTGCGATTATTTTGAAGGACTTTTAAGCAATGATTTTAATAATTTTTTTTATAGCTTGATTGTGTTTTATTTAAATAAGTATAACAACGTATATATTTTGCAGCGCAATTATAAAATAAAATACTTTTTTATGCATAAACAACGTTTTATTCTTAAAATAAATTAATTCAAACAATGAAAAGCACATTAGTACTTCATTTTTGGGGGAGATTGTATGGTGATTTACATTTTACAAACGATAAACAGATCTTCATTTTTAAAGAAGAGAAATTAAAAACTTATTTATTGTTAATGGTTGGATGTTTGGGTTTTGGCGCAAGTTCATCTAAGGCCATACTGCGCCAAAAAAATTTTATTGTACAAATATGCATTTTTAAGCGGTGGAAATTGTATCATTAACATGTGATTGCACCCTAAACATGTGTATGTGGAAATATGTATTATGTAAACATAAGTTGATTTCATGCTTAATTCATGAAATATCTACAGTACAGTCCCGATTATCCGAGCCCCGATTATCCGATTTTCCGCTTTAACCGAGCTTTGAAATATTTCTAGGATTTTTCCGACGATTACCGAAAAAAAATCTGAACAGAACATGATTTCACAAATCTTCAGGAAAAGAAATCCAACAATAATCCCCCTTTACATTTCTTACATTGCTTCCGAGAAACGCCAAAATAACATAAAACAAAAAACAATTAAAGACATTTTTAAGTGAAAGAACTATTTCAATGTCCTGCATATGAATTGCACGTAGTCTGTATAACATTTGTATTTGTTAAAATATACACTCGGACATACATAACTGTTTTATATATATTTTTCTCTTTAACCGAGTTTTTCGGTTATCCGAGTTAGTCTCGGTCCACATTAACTCGGATAATCGGGGTTCTACTGTATAACAAATTATCATGTTTTTAAAGGAATTTAATAAATATTTAACTATCATAAAATTCTTTAAAAAACTTGGATTATTTTTAAATTGGACTTGAACAAACAAAAAAAAAACATTTGTAATGCAGGAAATTACATTTCCTTTACTGGATGTTTTGTTTTCATAGCTAATGTAGTAGTACTGCACCTAGGTACAAATATTTGTTTTAATAATACTGTCTGCTAATATGTGGATGTTATGGGAATAAATAAAGAAAAGTTAATGAATGTAATATAGCAGAGAGAAATTTAGTATTGTTTGCCACTTTAAATTATTGCATATTAAAATATTATTGCAAGTTTCAAAATGTAATGTTTGAAATATTTCATAAGTGATAAAAGACACTTCTTTTCGCAGTTCAAGCCATTAACTACTAAATTTAATTTTTTAGAGCCGAATACATACATGTTTATTTTGTTATTTTCCATTATCGAATATTCTTTTAAGTACTTTTACATCTATCTTAAAATATTTCAATTTGATGTGAAGGTCAGTTCAGTTTTTTGTTTACAAAATAAGTAGCGGTAATAAAACATATTTGATTCAGTATTATTCTTAGTAATTAAGAAATTAAGGGCTCACATAGATATTTACATATTAACGCAGTAGTAATAGTATTTTTTCATGAGTCACGCCCTGTTTGTTAGTAACAAACAAATCGAGAAAAATATCTTTGTAAAAGTCTGCATATTTATAAAATATATCTGAATATTAGAATAATTTTAAAAAACGCTTGTGACATTGATCGATCGAAACGAAAATCGATTTGAAAGTTTAAACTAGTAATAATTTCATTTGACCTACATTTGCATGCCCCAATGCAAACATACAAAAACATGCCCTTATACAAAAATAGGTAGGTGAAGATATTGCCCTATTACAGTCCATTTTGTACAAAAATAGGTAAGTGAAGATATTGCCCTATTACAGTCCATTTTATACAAAAATAGGTAAGTGAAGATATTGCCCTATTACAGAGTCCATTTTATACAAAAATAGGTAAGTGGAGATATTGCCCTATTACAGTCCATTTTATACAAAAATAGATAAGTGAAGATACTGCCCTATTACAGTCCATTTTATACAAAAATAGGTAAGTGAGGATATTGCCCTATTACAGTCCCTTTTATACAAAAATAGGTAAATGAAGATATTGCCGTCTATTTGATTCCAAATACCTAATTATATTTTTTATTTAATCTAACATCTACTCATCAAGCATCATAGATAACAAACGTAGAGTTGTGTGTCATAGTAAATGGGCGGCGCGTACCGCTATAACAGGTGACCGAGAACAGGCGCTGTGTAAACGAATCATGCCGTCTCAGATGTAAGATCATACCGCGTGTCTTACTATTCACTTAGCGCTGAAAAGGTTGACGTTCGTCGTTGAAATGTATTTGTTATAAGTTTTTGTTTAGTTGTAAATGGTGGATTTTTTATGTTGATTAGTTTTGTTGAAATGTTTATCTTGAGATTTTTTTTTGTTGTATATTTTAGTTTATTGACGTGTTTATAAACTACTTTATTGGTTATAAATATTTTTTTTACTTAAGAATTTAAATAGTTAGCTTGCAGTTTTCTTTAAGAATTTCAGAAAAAAATAAAGATTTTTCTTATCTCATTTATAATTATTTTTATGAGCAAGTGCCATAACTTAACGCTAAGTTTAAATTAAATTTTGGTAATTCTAATTGAATCTTCTTCCCATGCCTTTTCTAATCTTCTTCCTATAATTTTCCCTTTCCGAGAAAACATCACAAATTCGAATTTTTGAATTATTCCAATATTTTACACTTCCTATTACCTTCACCCTAGCACGGTCTAATTTAAGTCCATTTTTTAAATTAATTTCACCCATTCACACTTACCGGCAATCCAGCGAAAAACTAAGCCTAAACCACGGCGATCCTTCACCGGCCGCTCCGACGACCCATTCCCCGGCGAAGAGCGCAGTAAACACGGCCACATGACACAGGAGCATATCCATTAAAAAACCACTTCGCCGGTAAAGCAATCATCCAGGGGCACACACACACAAATTCACTGTCTTCATTGCAGCATCGGGGTGTAAACAAAGTTCCAGGGTGTCAGACGAGACAGCATTTTTTTACCTGTGGAGTTCTCTACCGTTTGAGGAGTATGTTATCGTTTGGTGCTGTAAGGCCTAACTGTGACCGAGTCGGCGAGTACTGTGGCGGTGTTCTAAGGGTGTTCCGATGCGAGGGTATGCGAGTGGCGCTGCGTTCGGTGCTCCTTATGCCGGAAAAAGATGGGAGAAAAAATTGTCGCTTGCTGCTGCCTCTCTCACCCCGAGGGCTGACACACAGACTGTCTTCGGTATTATTATTTTTTTTTAAAGTTTTTTTTTAAATACCCCCCTTTGACATGGCTGGAGTATGACTTTTTTTCCAATTTTGTTTCATTGCCCTAGTTTTTGTACCTGGTGCATAAAAAATTTAAGTGACATATTTGCTTCTTACAATAAACTGGGAAACATATGTTTGGGGTTTAAAAATTGATAAAATTGTGCCTAATTTTTTTTTAAAATTACGTTTGTTTCTAGAAACCAGTTGATGTAGGACAGCTACTTAGAATTCTTATTCCAAAGGATTTGCCATCCATGTAACTATTTTCACCAAAAACAGCTTGTATTCTAAGAATTTTGAGCACAAATTTAAATAATCTTAAAATATTTTAGCTAAAGTTTTTATAGTTTTTTAAGCAACCTCTAATATAAAATCCAAAGCATTTATGTGTTGACTAATAAAGCAATGAATGGGTATAAAAGGTTCTTTCACATAAAAAAATATTCTAATATTTATTAAATTTTAAATTTTTAATAATAAGTTTCATACAAGGGTTGGACAAATTTATTGATACAATTTTTACATTTTCCACATTTCTCATAAACTACTGGGAAGCATGTAAAATGCTTTTAAATACTATTCAAGTGTTATGGCACAGATTTTAGCGCAAAAATATAGTCTGTAATGTATAATAAATATATTACGCAGAAGGTATCAAAAAAAAAATGGGGGAAAGAAAGCGTTTGAAAGCATCCTGATCATAAAAACTCTAAAATTTTATCTGTTTATTTATTCTGAAAATCATGTATTTTATAATAGTTATTGGATATTAAATACGTTTGATTTTGAAAATTATTTATAATTTAATATTGAAATATATAAATTTTAATAAATATTTAGTATATGTTTAACAGATATTCAATGAACTCTGTGTTATATAGGATTCTAGTGTTTGATCAAGTGGTTTGGCAGAAAAAAAATCTACATTTTCATGCTACGCTAGTGTTCACAAGACTATTTTTTTATCTATTATATTAATTATTTCAGCCTTTTTTTTAAGATATGTATTACAAAAAAAGCATACATAGCAAAAGATTGCAAAAAATAAACTGCAATCTGTTCTATATGTCAATAGTTGTCTTCTTAAATCTAAAAAAATAAGAAAGCTAATCCAAGTCGCGTTTCCTTTTTTCACAGAAAGGGAGGAAAAAAATATGTGTCGCGTGTTCAAAGCCCCACGGAGTCGATTGCACAGTCTGCAGACCTATTATATTATTTAGGGGGGGGGGTAAAAAACGCCTTCTTAACACGAATGGGGTATTTTTTTAATGCCCTAGTTTTTGATCTTGATGTGCTTTGCAAAAAAATCCTTTGGAAAACAGAATTTTTCTTTTATTTTTCTAGAGAAAATTTCTGCATTCTAAAAGTATATAGGACTAAAAGCATATACGTATGATTAGGTATTTATTGTAAAAATTACCTCTTAATATCGCAAAAGATGCTTTCTTTTAGTGAACAGATACATTTATAATCACTAATACAGAAATTAATGCACAAGCTGCATCCGTTGACAAGATGTTTTCTAAAAGTATAGGTAAGTATAGAGTAAAAGTATAGGAATTTTTTTTTTGTCAAATAAAAGGATTTTGTCTTACAGTATTCCTTATTGAGTTGGTAATAAGTTTCTAGAATTGTTTTAATATTTTTATGCATGCAGGTATACTTCTCATCGATAATATAAATACTAAACTTAGCATAAGACATATTTGTAATTAGTTAGAATTTCTCACTTTTCAAATTTAACAACTTTAATTACTATTTTAAATTTTCGTTACCACAGGGTTTTGCATGTGCTTTAATATATAAAAAGTTAAATAAAAATAGGTAATAAAGGGTACGAGTTTTTAGTGAGTTACCATGGATTTATCGATAAACATTGCATTTTCTATCGATTATTAATGTACAGTTTCGCACTAATGTTTCTAATTTAAATAAAAAAAAACTTTCTACCGCCAAAACATGTTTCTAGTTTGAATAAAAAACTTAACATGTTTGATCATTTGAATTTGTGCAAAGCTATTAAAACTAAAAAACAAATAAAGTCATCAAACTCTAGGTTTTTTTTACATTCAAGGACATGGTTTAAAAATAAATCAAACTTAGACTCATGTTTTTACAAACTTTTAAAACTAAATCCAATGAAATATTACAGCAAGATAAATACATTTTGTTTGAACCAATCTTAATTTCAACAAATACCTAAAAATATGAAACAGCCTTTGGAAATTACGTTAAAAAATAGATAAAACAATTTATCAATTTGTGCTCTTTGAAAATGTGTGTTTTTTTTTTAGGAAACAGTTAAAAATTGCACACTTAATATTGTATTATAATAACTATGATTTAATTCATGAATTTTATACTAAAAGTTTAACATGCAAGCTTTAAAACGAAAGTTTAACAAAATTGTAACTTTATAGTTTATTGAGAGATTTCATATTAAAAAAATCAGAATGAATATTTAGTCACAACAAACTTAATAGCAAACAAATTTGCTTTTTGATCGCTCTTCTCTACAATACGATACGTCTTTATTTTTCTACCAAACGTTTTAAAACTTATCAAATATTACATCATTTTCATAAGGTAAAGCAAAAATATTTTAATGGTAAATCATATTATAATATTTATTTTTAGCAACAGCTATTTAAAGAAATATATTCAATTATTCAATGATATTATCAATATACACTCACATACAAACTATTTTTAAACTTGGCCAGAAAAACAGTAAACCTTAATTTGGAATCGAATTCCCTAAACAGTTTGGTCTACTAGTATTTTAAAGCAAAAATATGTCCATATCTATACTATATTGTTCTATAACGAATACAGGATGATTATATACTAAAAGTTTTAATTCAAAATGAATGTAAAGACAGAGCGGGCAGAAATATGTAAACTTTAATAGTACACTCATGGAGTAAAGCGAACTTGGTTTTTTTTTTTTGGTAAAATGCAAATTAATGCATAGAACTATGGAATAAAGTTGTAACTCCACCGATAAAAACCTTCCTAAAACCCATCAGAGGAGCCTGGTTTGAATGAGCTATTTGATGGTGATCTATCTGAGTCGTTGTTGTCTATTGGCCAATATTTGACAAATCTAAGGCTCCATTGCTCTATTGCTCTAATATCGCATCGTCCCATTACACTTTTTTAATTATTCTACAAAAAAGGTTACAATACTTCATTAATATTTTTTTCATTGCTTCATTACTAATCAGCAGTTATTCGTTAAGTTCGTTCTTGACATAATTTCAAAGCTTCCTCACTTTATTGCTATTTCCCTAACTCAATTATATAGCACTTAAAAAATAAAGCTCTTATAAAGTATAAAATAATTTCTTACCAGTAGTTTTTAACTGTAGAAACTTTACTTTGATTCATATTTTACATTCAACTACACTCTAAAAAAAAATCTGTAAGGTTACTAAGAATTCTCTAGGAAACTCAGCTTCCATAAGTTTTTTTAGTAATGTTACATAAGAAATATGTGTATATATTACTAATTAAAGCTTAGTATCCAATACAACCATTTAAATTGCAAGCATACTATAAAAACTTCAGTAAACGTTACAAGATATATTCTAGTAATCAATACATCCACTTATGTACTATCTTTACTAGGAAAACCTTAGTAACTAGCAGTTTCAAAAATGTTAATCAAGAGGGCGCCACTAATTTTCTGTTAGTCAGGTATTATTTCGACTTTTCTGGAGCAGGTCGGAGGACAGATCTCGCAACCTCAAGATCCGCTCGGTCGTCTTGCAACGAGAAGTAGCACGTTTGTCCACGCGGTTATCGGGACATGTAGATTCTTTACTTGTAAATAATGAGGTTAACATCTTGATCGATATAAAGCTTTCGGATATGAAGTTTTAGAAATAATTTAACGCAATTTGTATGTATGTGCTAAAATAAAAAAAAACCCACGTTTTTCGGTTTCTCATCGTTGTGATATCGATAAGTCATAATTTTTCGATGAAACGTACATTGATTGAATTTTCACCTTTGACCGATATCGAATCAAACTTTTATCTCTTAGTCTCGTACATTTTCAATTTACGGATGCGATCACCGGTTAGTTTTTGCTAAATCCGATGGCCGATCGAACAAATTTCGAGAAACAAAACAATGCAACAAGGGAAAACGCATACCTCAAAAAGATAGCCAGGTGGCGCTGTAAGCGTTACATCAATTTACTTAGTATTTCTTAGTATTGCTACAGTAGTTTCTTTAGGTTACAGATGATTTTCTAGTAAATGGTGTTTTCCTGTAAAGTTACTAAGTAATCGTTAGTAAATTCAAGCCAAATTTTTTACAGTGTAACTTTTACGAATATGAGTTAATAAGAACTGCCGACGATACTATAGAATCATGGTAATATAACTACTCAAAGCAAATATTCCAATAGGTATTTGAAAATTAATGCCAACCTTCATCTGATAAATAGATTTTGAAAGATACTGCTAAAAAAAACCTTTAGAAACTAAAATTCCTCATGTCATTATTTACCTGATATACTGGGTTTGCTGTGCAGAGATGATTTCTCTTATCTTTAATAATATTTCCCATGTTAAATACCATTTCAAGATCAAGGCCCCTAGCAACCGCAAAATATAATTTTATATTTATTTCCCAAATGAATCATTTTTCAGCTTTGTTTTTCAGAATACCTGACAAGAAATACCCGCTGAGGAGCTAAAATACGCTTGTTATTCAAGAATTTCGTAGAAATTTGCAGTGGAATTATGTAATGTCTGAAAAATGTGTTTACTTGATACACCTGGAAAACTATCGGGCCAATGCGCATAGCAACCATTAACGAGAGTTACTAAGGGGTTTTTATAGGCTGTTTTTTTTCTGGTATCATTATACTGAACGCCATAATTGAACCATAAACTAATAGACACATATATTTTATCTTTGTAATACAGTAAATTCCCGTTACAACGAAATTCAAGGGACCGAAATAGTTTTTCGTTATAGTGGAATGTTCGTTAAAACGGAATTTCACAAAAAAAATCTTAAACTCTAAATGCTTCAAAAGTCAATAAAAATATGCAAAAATTTCATTAATATGCAAGTTACAATATTTATATTTTAAATAATAAAGTTTCAAATGATATATAACTAAGATTAATAGTTTATAAAAGTTGAAGAACAATCAAAAAAGTTAAAAGGACAAACCTCGGGGGAAAAACATTTATTCTAGCTTTCATGTAAGCATGAAATCGGAATGAGACAGAGTAAAAGACAGCCTGCCCACACTCGAGAAAAAAGAAGTGAAGAAAAATACAGAACGGATGTGTCTATCCTTTCCCCTGTGTCTATCCCTTTGGTTAAGGTTAAGTGTGTAAGAAACCATCAGTCCTCAAGAAATAATATTCTGTGACAACAAAGCCAACGGTCGATCTCATTCTTTGCCTTCGTGACAAAAATAAAGTAACGCCCATGTACACAAGGTTTCAAAATCAATCCAAGAAACAACAAAATCTCAAAGTCTCATAATGACAGACTATCATTAGAGAATTCTAAAGGGCATTGTACTGGTCACTCACTACAAATGTTTGAGTATGAACCATTGAATAGAAATTTCGGCCTTTCTTAGGGGGTTAGGGAAAAAGACAGCTAAGCAGAAGAAGAGAAGTATGGGGTGAACAGACCCTCCCACTTTTGCTCCGGAGTGACAATAAAGTATTAGATACACCCTTTTAAAACTTGTTTGGTGTCTTTACAAAACAGCAGAAACAGAAAAAAACGAAGTTACCTGCAGAAAAATCCTTCGTTATAATGAAACTAGGGGTTTGGAAAATTTCGTTAAATCGGACATTTTAAAGCATTATTCTTATGGGATTTCAAAAGGGACCGAGGATTAATTTCGTTATACTGGATATTTCGTTATAATGATATTCGTTATAAAGAGATTTTACTGTAAATAAAATCGTCTTATTTATAGTTTATGCAGCGATTAGGTAAGGCATTACTATTGATAAAACATTGCTTTATTCATACATAAACTATAATAATGACACTTTTATTTTTATTTACTACTATTTTTTTTTTTAAATATATCATGGAAAAGAATCCTACATGATCATCTAAAAATAATCCTATAGCATAACATGTATTTCAAATTATGATTTCGGATATCATTTTTTTCAATGTTCAAAGAGAATACAATAAATAAAGTACCATGTGTCTCATATTAAGAGAAAAATGTCGTATGGAATGGAATGCAAATGCGCCCCTCTAGAAGGTAAGGGCGTAGGCTATGTAGCCCATTACCCCGCTCGCCAGAAGGAACAGTCACAGAAGACACACAAAGAAAGGACGACACAAACACATAGACAAATAACAACATTTATTGACAAGTACAAATATCCATGCCTGACCGGGATTTGAGCCCGACCTCAGCAGCTCCAAAGGCCAGTACACTAACCATTCAGCCACCGAGGCGGCGAAAAATGTCGTAACTTAAGGAGATTAAAATAACTCATCACAAATTAAGACTAAAATATCTGTAAACAATTTGGGTACAACTAAATCTGGACTTGGATAAAATGTATAATGCACTGGCCATCGGTCCATTTTCGATTGTCACTAAAGGTTTAAGATAAAATTTCGTTTTTTTGCTATATAGCAATGCAAAATCAAATTTCCTCTCATCTGTTGGTCTGTATGCAAAATCATGTTAAAATATAACTAGATATTTTTTTTAGCTTAATTTAAACTATTTCAGGGCGACTGTTTCAAGTATCAGTGAACTTTTTTTTTTTTAGTTTTGAAATATCATTTTGAAAATCAAAATATTCATTCGATTATAAAAATTTCAAGAAAAAAAGGATTTAGTCTCTTTTCAGGGCGATTCTTGATCCTTCTTTTTTCAATTTTTTAATAGAATATACATTTTGATTTTAAAAAGATATTTTAAAACTAAAAACATGCTGCAACAAACAAGTCACTAAAGCTTTCAATAATGACTAAAAGATTTTCTTATAATTTTTTTTTTAACAAAATAGAAACTTTACACCAGAAAATAATCAAATCCTCTGCGTCTCCCTTGCAGTGATTTATAATCAAAGTACTTAACTTAAAATTATAATTGAATTCCCATACAGTTGAACAAATTTGTGAAGATAGTATAGAATGGTATGGTAAAAAAATACTGATCACGGTTAGTTTAACGTGTAGCCTTTTTTATAGGATAAAATACTGTAAAACCAAAGGTTGAATTTCCAGTGATTTATGTATTAAATCACCTTTTAACTAACATTATTCCCATCGAAATTTAAAAAAGTGGTTGCATATATATTTTTTTGTCCTGATCAAACTAGGTCACCGGGTAACCTGTCTTAAAGCTAAGGAGAATAACACAAAGGGCTGTCCAAACTAGGCCAAAGATTTTTCTCACATCTAAGAAGAAGGGGCTCAGGTACCGGGCATAAAAAATAAGTAAGGGAAGGGGTGAACTTTCTTCGGAAGGGTTGGTTGTGTATGGTGTTTTGGTGGGAATAAAATGTATGGGAAATTGGGTGGTGAGATATGTTGTACAGTACAGGGAAGATTTAGGACAGGTGAATTAATGGTTTTTTTTATATATAGGATTGTTCCGAAAAGCCTTGACATATATTTAGTTTGGTTGAACTAAACGTTGCGCTAGATCTACAAGAGGGCAATTTGGGAAGGAATATATTCTTTAATAATTATAATAGGGAGTTAATATTCAAAGTGGATTGTAAAATAACGAACGGAATTTATAGATCAAAGATTTATTAGTTTTATTGATAATAAATAGAGTAAACAGTAAAAAAGTTTTTCAAACAGTAAAATTATTATAAACTGTGGCTATATATTATTAAGTAATAAGGGTTGGACTGAAGGGTCGTATGAAAAGCTTGAGGTAAATATATTTTGGTATGAGAAAAAGGAAGGTGTACTCGACACAATAAAGAAAATTAGATCGCTTGAATTTCTGAAGATTTTTAGGCGTAAAGAAGCATCTGAAAACTCTGAACACAATTTTTTATTCTTTTGTACTGATTAAAAAAGTTTTTTAGGGGGACCAGAACCACAAAAGTTTTCAAAAATGACATTTCAGTGTTTTTAGTGTTTCTTAAAATACAAAATCTTAGCTTTTCAATGATATCTTACATTTGAAGTTTTGAGTGCTGAAAGTATTTTTAATATTTTTTAAAACAAACGTTGCTTAGGTAATTTCCAGTCATATTGTTTACTTTAAACGCTTCTCAGAACTTACTTTTTCAATGTTCATGTACCTTTTTCTTAGAATTTACTAAAAGTATCAACCTGAAATATTTTATGCGTATTTAAGAAGGTAGTTTCTAAAATTCGTTGGAGTTATTTGAGCACAACTATCTTACTTTGTTTATTTTTAATATTATTGATGTTTTTTAGGTCAAAATATGAAGTTTCACTTAAAAATTTATAGATTATTGTTGGACGATTAAATCGTGCCAACAGAACGTTAAGTGGAAGTTATTTCTTTCTTTACTTGCCTTTTTCTCCATGAGTGTTTTTAGCGGTTTGTCGTACATTCGAATTGTTCCTTGCGTTTCAAAAGTATAGCATATCACGAAAAAAATCAAAAATTTGCAAGTAACAAAATTTTTTAATTCTAATTAATTAACCAATAGGACAAATAAAAAATCCATGCACAGTTTTGTTAACATATATTTAAATATCCTATATCAAAAAAATTAGACATTTTAGAAAAAAAATTGAATCGCAAGGAGCATTTTTAAAAACAGTTAAAAAAAAGTAATTTTTTTAATTAAAAAAAACTATTGCAATTTTTCTTTTATTATTTTGTACTTTCTTTAAATTGTATGTCCCTGAGATATAAAAAAAATTCATCCATTTCGGTCTGTAACTTAAAAACAAAAATTAATTTGCCTCCCCTGTCCCCTTAAGTGGGAAACGTTATGCCCAAATGGAAAGGGCAACAAATGAAACTTATAACAATATATCTTGCATTATTTCGGTATTTTAAGAAAATATCTATATCATTACTAAAAACTTTTATGTAATAAAATTAGTCAAGTTAATAAATTAATTAATGTCTTATAATATTTTTTTTATTATTATTTCATAGTTATTGGTTATTATATTACTTCCAAATTCATGATCAATTATTAGGAAGATTTTTCAAACAAACCCCAAAAATCTGCCATTACAATTTCAAATTACTAGGGTTTACAATAAAAAATTGTATAAATATATGGCCTATTTCTGAGAGTACATTTTTAGAGAGTTTTAATGACTTATAAATTATATTTTTAATTCTTAAAAATTAACCTACTGCTGAATTGCAGGTTTCGATAGTAATAAGTTTGTAGTAATAAGTCATGCTTTCAATAATAGACACTGTAAAAAAATGTATTGATCATAAACAGAATTAGAGAAATAGTTTAAAAAATTGAAATAAAATATACATTTTTTTATTTGCATTTTAGTTAAGAGTAACCTGATTAGAAGGTTCGCGTAAATAATATATTCTGAGTAGTTAATATTGCCGCATAACATTCTGTTGTCTACTAAATAAATTAGATTGTTGATTTGAATAGTGTATTTATTCGAATCTTCGTGACAATATTTTTAAAACCTTGAATTAGGTTACTTTGGACATAGTTTTTTAATCTAATAACTCCTCATTAAATACAATCTTTGAAAATGTGCACCAATTTTCAATTTTTGGCAAAATCTGCTTTGACGCATAAGCAAAAAATATCCAAGAAGAAAGTCAGTACAAAAAGGTTTTATGCTTGAGACAAAGTTACCCCATTCGAAGGTATGAGAACATGTAAGGGGAGCAGTCATTGACTGCATAAAAAGTTGGAGCAGGTGAGTTAGGAAGTTTTTAGATGGAGATTTCAGAAAGACCTTGGCACATTTTAAAGTTTGGTATAATTCAAACTTTTTTTGCAATGATCAGAAGAGGAATTATCCGAATATCTTTAAAAATAGCTTTGGTTTTTAAAAGTTGTTTTGGCTTTGTACATTGATAATTGTATAATATTTGAATGAAGTACGTATTGTTATAGTTTTATTTCATACGTGTTGGGTTTGTAGTGTGATGAATAGAATAAAAATGCTCTTAGGAATCTGTGCAACTAAAACGCAATGCAAACTAAGTTAAACATTTTCAAGAATTAGAAAATATATTTATAAAAAATAAAGGGTAAGCTGAAAAAACAAATGAACATAAAAGACTAATATTGGAAAGAAAACAGTTAATGTGAAGAAATTTTATCTAAAAAAACAGTGCCAAAACTCAACCAAACTTCTAACGAGAACGTGTACCCAAAGTTAAAATTTCAATTTTTCAGAATAAAAAATTAGTGCAAAAAAATCGCAATATTTTTTAAAAAATAACAACACAAAAACAATCAGTATTTTTTTAATACAAAAGTGTGAACAGATCAAACTCCATGTATAATAAAAAAAAACACTAGTGTTATTACCAACTCACAATTGAAGAGCTTAGTGGAATAACGTGCTAAGTGACAAAAAGGTGAATAAAAGTAAGTGAGAGTTGAAGTTTTTAGTTTGCTCTGAAGTCCATCAAAAATAGAATTTGCAATTGGTAAAAATATATTTGACATTAAATTAATGAAAAGAAGAAAATTGTTATCTTATATTATGGAATAATATGTTCATTGACAAAATATAATCAATTTTTAACGTAAATGTCACTTAGCACGTTCTACCAACAAGCCCTTCAATTTGTTAATGATTCTAAAATTACACACCGAACAATGGGTCATTAGTACAATCAAACGATGAGCGAAGCACAAATTCGCAGATTTGATCTTGAATATCTACAAGAATGTAGGATAAAAAAAATTGCAGATAACAATCAGGAGTTGTTTATAAATATAGGTTTTCATTTCTTTTCTACGAAAAATATCCGTTCAATCAATGTAATACTATGAAAAAATAGTTTCTTTGTTATCTTAATTGGTTGTAATTTTATTTACAAATTATAATGCTTAGTAATAATTTTTTTGGTAGTAATAGTTTTAATTTTTGCGATTATTAATTTAATAAACATTATTTTGTTTTAAAAGTTAGATTTTTTTTGGTACTTTTCTGAAAAATATTATGCTCAAGAAACATATTTTTTAAGATAAGGGTGAATCTTATTATTTTTTCGTTAACGATCCTTAAACATTAAAAGTCAAGTTTGTATGAAAAAAATATCTTTAAAAAATGCAATTAAAAATTTTTTTTAGTAAGAACCTTCACATTTTAAGCAAAAATACGTTTTTTGCAATGAGTGAAAATTAAATAACTATAGTTACAAAGTTTACTCATTAGTTCCTTTGTATTTTCCACTGATGCAAGAATGCATCCGAAATACTCCTTCCTACTTCCGTAATAAAGGGGCTACAAAACCGCAACATTTCAACGTTCCAAGCGCAACGTGAAATTTCTTTCCGCGAAAACTTTCCAAACGATAATAAAACAAATGGTAGGAGATTTAAATCAAGGGACATGAATTCCCGCTACATACTTTTTTTTATGACCGATAATAAATAGTCAAGAATAGCGGTCTCATCTCTAACAAAACGCTGATTGCATAAACGTGTTAAATTTTTACGATATATCTACTAATTATAAAATATACTAAAATTTTATGAAAATCTGTAATGAGTTTTTAAAAAAAAAAGACATACATCCATATCGTAATCTAAGTTATGGCGTTGTGTGTGTAAAATAAACGGAAGTGTAAATTTCTCTCGCATACTAATGACAGTGCTGTGCGATGTAAGATTACAGAAGGTTACCTGTTGACGCTTCTCTTTTTGTGTTTGGAGTAAATAAATGAAACTAGCCAAATTTAGCTTGTAAATGTTGATTTGTGAATAATTAATTTTGTATTTGGTGACAGTTATTTTTGTGTTTGGCGACTTTTTTCCTGTTGAACACAAATGTTGTGTGGAAGCGGGCTGAGTGAGAGATTCTGTTACAAACCTACTTGTTCTGCAAATAATTTCTTCTGCCTCATATAATTTACAAAACTTATTTAGAATGTATTAAATTTTCTGTACTTTTTAATAATTGAAGTTGAAAATAAATACGACAAAATTATTTTTCGTTAATTTCATAATTAGATCGTTGTGAAAATCGAGTGTAAAACTGTTCTTGAACATTTATTTCAAAAAAATTTAAAGTAGACGGACGTTTAAATTGAAAACATATTTCACGATTATTAAATATTCAAAGATTCATGTAATGTAAAATTCCATAAAATTAATGAAAACAATTTCGAACCCCGCATTCAATGACATATTTCTAAAATACGAATATAATGGTAAATGTCACAAATTGGCCAAGTATAGTAACGATCGAAACGCTGTGGTCTGCTCCAGTGGCGGATCTAGCCAGGGGGCGCGCGCCCCCTCCTCAAGACCTGATACGTTTTTTTTTTTTTTTTTGAATTATTGAAAACAAAAGTAAAAGAAAAATTTTGACAAAATTAAATCACCACTCTCCCTCTGCACAGAATATGAATCATAGAACATTTTTTTGGCTGCACGGGCCGTTAATAGTTCGGCAGTAATTTTTGGGATATTGAACTTAAACACCTTAAGTTAAAATTAAGTTGCTATTTTAGCTTCCACGTTACGTTTTTAACGTAAAAAGTGGAAGGTTTTATAATCGTTCAGTCCGTCTGTCCGTTACCCACTATCACAGAGCGAACCAAAAGTCGCAGAAAACAATTGGGATACGTCATTTTAAAGCAAAAAATCGGGCTAGGTTACATCGCAAATTTCATTAAAAAATTTAAATTAGAAGTATGTATATTTAAAATTTAAATAACTAAAAATTTAATATACATTGAAATAACATGCAAATTCCATTTTCACTCAATATTTTCACTGTTGCCATTTCGTCAAACGTACGAGAAACTTTATTTAATAAAAATAAAACCTTTGAAAGAAAATTTATTTATGTGATATAATTCGGTTTGGATTGTTGAAATATCACAATAGACTTCTTTTGATGGTTCATTATATATGTATGAAGAAAGATGTATAAAGAATTCTAATTTTGCATAAAATATACGCAAAGTTTCTCTTTTATTTTTAAAGCATCCTTTTTACTAATTATATATTTTTCAAACCGTAAATTAAATTCCGGCGACTAAAAGAATTATACTTATTAAAAATTTGCATCATTATTCCACGAATTCCAAACAAATTTAGCAAACGATAATGAGTAATTTTTAATTTGACAAAGTATATTAATGAAAATAGTTAATTTTGGCGTTTACAATTCTAAATTAGAAGTCTCTGTTAGGCGAATTTCTTTCTGAGGTGTATAATAAGTGTGTTTCTTGTGAGCATAAATGTGGTGCATGTGGATGCGGTTTTTGTGACAGGTTCCGTAACAAACCAACTTTTATATAACGGCATACGTGCATGGAATTTGAAAATTGTTTCACATTGGCGATTCACGCCTGTTCCTAAGATTAACTAAAAGTATTAATTAGCTTCGGTGAAGTTTAAAATATTAAATCATTTGACTATTTTATTTTGTTCAAAACTTTTGTTAAAGAAAGCTTGCATAGAATATCATCTACTTCATCTATTTCGGTCATTTTTAGGGTGAAGTTTTTGGGTGCGCCCCTCCCTCAGAAAAATCCTAGATCCGCCACTGGTCTGCTCTGATGGCTGACTTTGTTGACATTAATTTGATATTTTTTTGTGGTGTGTTACGTCAATAATTGATTACGTCAATAATTGTGGTGTGTTAGGTCAATAATGTTTTGAAATAACTAATCAAGTAGGGTTATTTTTGAAAGTTTGCAGTGTTTTTTTTTACTTATTGATTTAGGGAATAGGAACTACAGTACACATTCTCTTATCCGTCCGCTCCGCTAATTCGTCGTGACCTTCTAGACACAGACGGCTCTGGCTGATATTTGTTTCCGGAAAAGGCATGTGTGATGTAACTAAGAGCAATGGTTGGTTTGAGGCTATGTGTGAATAAAAAAAATTGAATAAAAAAAGTGTTAAGAAAAATAAAAGTTTTAAAACGGTCTAAAACAAACCAAACCTCCATGAAAAATCCCGAGACAATAATCAATATATCAAGAGCTCTATACTAATGAATATTTTCTGAAAAAGATAGAAAAGACACGAAGATGGAGTAGCTACGCTGTAGTGCAACGTATTTTAAAGCCGACCAACCTCACTCTTTAATCCGGCACTTTTGAGAGTCCGATATTTTGGCATACAGAATGCGTGGACTGTGTTTCTTGTTTTCTCTGTAAAACACATCTTCACTGAAAAAAAAATCCTCTTCCAAGGACCAGGCAATTGGCTTGCTATGATAAAGAAATATTTTGTAGCTATAACTTGAGCATATATTTTTTTTATTGAGCTAATATCTACAAAAAAAAAAAAAAAAAAAAAAAAAAAAAAAGCAGTGATGATACATAAATTTATACCACGGAAGAAAAACTGTCAATATTCGATTCATTGCATTGGACTTTACATTACATACGGATAGCCTCATTACGGACTTTTACAAGCATATTACGACGGCTTCTCTTTCTAAATCAAGGTAAAATATAACAATTCAAAAGCCATCTACTTGCTCGTGAGTGAACTTGCACCGATCCGTTGTCGAAAAGTGAAAAACTACAACTGAAAAAAATATCCACCGAGATCGGCAACGCCGGCACAAGTGTATACTGGAATAAAAAAAATAGAAAGAATAAAGTGCGAGGGGTAGAGGCGAAAAAACGGCCGCAAAACGTGGAGAGAAAGGGTTATTGACATTGTTGGTTCAAGGTTACGTGACGTCACGGGCCGCTTTCCAGGCAGGAGCCGCCTCCCCGCAGCATCGAGCAGAATCGCACGAGATGTGACGTCACACGCCCCGCCTGCTATGTCTGTCTGTCTGCAGAGAGCGACCGTTGAGAACTGGGTGAGGATAGGATTCGGTTGGTATTTTTCATCTGTTATTTGGAATGGATTGGAAAAAGTGTTGAAGGATAATTTTATTTAAAATAATTTAAATGTTTTCATTTTGTTTAAAGAAATTTAATTCCGCAAAGCTGAAGTGTTTAAAAAAAATATTTATTTAAAAGATATTAGTGAATAACTACTCTTTAAAACTAGCTTAAATAAGGCACCCCCCTGAAAAGGCGTTACTTTTGGGGAAGCGTGGGGGGACCCGTCTGTACACTGCTCTCAAGGTCAGGTTGGTACTCGAGTGTAAACGCAAATTTACAGGTTTCAGTATTGGGCCAGGTGCAAAATGTCAAAGCTATGTACTACCAAATTGTGTTCGAGAGAAAATTCATGTTTAAAAAAATATTTAAAGGTTCGTAAAGTCATTTTAAAGATTCGTGATCTTATTAAAACAGTTCATTGCTATATAAAAAATTTGGTAGCTTGGATAAAATTAACAAAAAATCAAACCATTTGAAAAGGACTGCATTTATTAGTAATAATTTCTCTAGTATTAATTTTAATGAACAATGTAAATTCAATTTTTCTGTGGGGAAATTTAAAAATGGTAATGGTAAAAATTAAATAATGGTACTTGCTTATTCAGGAAGTTCAGGACAAATCAAGTAACGCAACAGGAGTCAAGATTTCGTTTTCTATACTAAGCTTTAATGACAGAAAATATGTACAACTATTTACAATTTGAATTGCGCCGTCTAGCGGCAGGAACAGAACTTATCACGTGACTGACCATCCTCCCCCCCATGAACCCAGAAGGGTTCTTAATCTTAAACTTACAAAGAACATTTTCAATATTAATAAAGGGAAGAACAAGCAGTTCACTGATACTAAAATTTACCTACATAATATATCTAAAACAACAATCATTAAAATTACTAAGTAAAAAATCATTGAATTATTATGAAACATTATCCTAGAAATAGAACACATTTTAACGAAACTATCAAATGAATTAAAATTGTTATTTCAGAAATATAAAAGATTCACTCATAAATTGGTAATTTAGAAATCTTAACAATTGGACGAATAAGTTCACTAGTAGCAGTTTTAAGTTTCACAACTCTAATCCTGTTGTCTCTTCCTGGAAGTAGCGCAGTCACTCTACCCATCTTCCAACTGAGTGGTGGAATATTATCCTCTTTCACGAGTACCAACTGGCCAACCTCTATGTTAGGGCTGGCGTTGGTCCACTTCCTACGCTGCTGAAGACCACTTAAGTATTCAGTAGACCACCGCTTCCAAAATCGCTGTACCAGTTGCTGAGTGAGCCTCCAACGCTGCAAAATGGGAACTTTTTCATCGATCAGCATATCTTCAGGTAAAGCAACTAGTGGAGCACCGATCAGAAAGTGCCCCGGAGTTAGGGGCTGCAGATCCTCCGGGTCTGTTGACATAGGAGTGAGAGGGCGTGAGTTGAGGCACGCCTCCACTTGAGCGATCAGAGTCAGGAATTCTTCCACGGTCAGCACCTGACCCCCCACAGTCTTTTTCAGGTGCAACTTCATGGACTTGACAGCAGTTTCCCAAAGTCCTCCTTGGTGAGGTCCTCCCGGAGGGTTGAAACGCCACACTATGCCTTCTCTGGAGAGATGGTTTTGGATCTCCTCGCTGGATGAGAAGGAGGAAACAAACCCTCTCAATTCCTTTTCTGCACCCACGTAGTTGGTACCGCAGTCGCTCCAAATCTGTGCTGGTCTGCCTCGGCGAGCTGTAAACCTCCTTAAGCACGCCAAGAATGCCTCAGACGAAAGATCACTCACAACTTCTAGGTGCACAGCCTTCGTAACAAAACAGACGAAGACACACACATAGTTCTTGCTAGACTTAACACCTCGTCCTTTTCTTGGTGTCAAGAGAAAAGGTCCAGCGAAGTCGGTCCCCACAATCGAAAAAACTCTTGATGGTGTGATTCTTGTAGATGGTAAATCGGACATAAATTGCGTCTCAGTTTTAGCCCTTTGGTTATAACACTTCATACACTTGAAAATCACATTCCGCACTAGCTTCTTGATGTTGATGATCCAGAACGATTGCATGACAGCAGACGACGTTAGTTGTACTCCACCATGCAGGTTCATCTCATGGTAGTGTTTCACGATGATTGTGCTCACGCGGTGATTCTGGGGCAGGAGAATGGGATGTTTTCTTGAATCAGACAAACCCGAGTGTCGAAGACGTCCTCCAACTCTAAGTACTCCTGATGAATCCAAAAACGGAGCTAGTTGTAAAATGTTGCTGCTAGGACTCGGTGGGATTCCCTTTTTCAGGCGATCCATATCTTCTTTGAACGCTCCCAACTGAATCCTTGTTACAATCACCTTAGTGGCCAATTGTAGTTCTTCGGCGAGGAGAAAGGTTTTCCTCTTCTGGGCACCCCTGCAATTTTCTATGAAGCGAAGACACCACGCAACAACTCTACGTAACTTGTTCCAGGAAGAAAACCCGCAGAGGATTTCATCAATGCAATTTGCCTGCTGATGTTCACCCGAGATTAGATTCACCTTTACCACCTTAGATCTTGCTTCTACGATCACTTCAGATTCCCTGCTCATCTCAATCGAACACCCCTTGATCCACTGCGATTCAGACAGACCTAACCAGGAATTAGCCTTCCACCAATTAGTAGTACCACTTAGAAGATCATCTGCTGAACAGCCTCTTGTAAGCAAATCTGCTGGGTTGTCTTTTCCTCTGCAATGTTTCCAATGGCTTGGTTCTGTTAGTTCTTGGATTTCATTCACTCGATTACTCACGTAAGGTTTCCAATCTTTGGCGTTACCCTTTATCCAGTATAAGGCAACGGTAGAGTCACTCCACAAAGTGTAGTTGCTTCCAATCTGGAATATTTTCTTCAACGAGTTAAGGACTCTTGCTCCAATGGCCGCTGCTAAAAGCTCAAGTCGCGGCAACGTTATCTTCTTAACCGGTGCAACTCTGGACTTGGCAGTGATGAAAGTTACTGTGTAATTGCCCGCATCAGGATAGCGGACGTATGCAACGCAACCATAAGCTGCTTCACTTGCGTCACAAAACACGTGTATTTCATATTCTGTGGTGAGGCACGGGGATTTGGAAAAGTAGGATCGTGGTATGGATAAACTTGCAAGTTTTCCTATTTCCAAATTCCATTTCTTCCATCTTTCTTTCAAGTCATTTGGTAATTCCTCATCCCAGGTTATACCCCTTCGCCATGTCTCTTGAAGTAGGATCTTTGCTGTGATGGTGAACGCAGCTATAAAGCCCATTGGGTCGAACAACTTGCAAGACATTTGTAAAATACTTCTTTTAGTGTATTTGTCCACCTCTAAAGCACGAAGAATTGAAGTCAGGTCGTATTTTAATTCATCGGTAACCGTGTTCCATACAATACCGAGCACCTTAATTGAAATTAAATTCTCCTCGGGTTTCTTCTCAAAGTTACTGGTCTGCCAAATTGTAGCAAGTTCATGGGAATTAGTTCTCCATTCGCGTAAGTTCATATTAGCAGAAGCTAGAATGTTTTTAGCATCTTTACAAGTTTCAACGGCCTCATTTAAGTCATTGAAGCTGGTTATCAAATCATCTACGTAAAGGCATTCATTTAAAGCTTTGTAGGCTGATGGGTTGGAATTTTGAAATGTCTTTATATGATGCTTGATAGTAGCTGCCAAATGAAATGGAGAGGATTTGACTCCAAACGAAACTGTAGCGTTTCGATAAACCTTAATTTCGGTAGGCGGCAATTTATCTCCATTTCATTTGGCAGCTGATTTAGGGAATAGGAACTACAGTACACATTCTCTTATCCGTCCGCTCCGCTAATTCGTCGTGACCTTCTAGACACAGACGGCTCTGGCTGATATTTGTTTCCGGAAAAGGCATGTGTGATGTAACTAAGAGCAATGGTTGGTTTGAGGCTATGTGTGAATAAAAAAAATTGAATAAAAAAAGTGTTAAGAAAAATAAAAGTTTTAAAACGGTCTAAAACAAACCAAACCTCCATGAAAAATCCCGAGACAATAATCAATATATCAAGAGCTCTATACTAATGAATATTTTCTGAAAAAGATAGAAAAGACACGAAGATGGAGTAGCTACGCTGTAGTGCAACGTATTTTAAAGCCGACCAACCTCACTCTTTAATCCGGCACTTTTGAGAGTCCGATATTTTGGCATACAGAATGCGTGGACTGTGTTTCTTGTTTTCTCTGTAAAACACATCTTCACTGAAAAAAAAATCCTCTTCCAAGGACCAGGCAATTGGCTTGCTATGATAAAGAAATATTTTGTAGCTATAACTTGAGCATATATTTTTTTTATTGAGCTAATATCTACAAAAAAAAAAAAAAAAAAAAAAAAAAAAAGCAGTGATGATACATAAATTTATACCACGGAAGAAAAACTGTCAATATTCGATTCATTGCATTGGACTTTACATTACATACGGATAGCCTCATTACGGACTTTTACAAGCATATTACGACGGCTTCTCTTTCTAAATCAAGGTAAAATATAACAATTCAAAAGCCATCTACTTGCTCGTGAGTGAACTTGCACCGATCCGTTGTCGAAAAGTGAAAAACTACAACTGAAAAAAATATCCACCGAGATCGGCAACGCCGGCACAAGTGTATACTGGAATAAAAAAAATAGAAAGAATAAAGTGCGAGGGGTAGAGGCGAAAAAACGGCCGCAAAACGTGGAGAGAAAGGGTTATTGACATTGTTGGTTCAAGGTTACGTGACGTCACGGGCCGCTTTCCAGGCAGGAGCCGCCTCCCCGCAGCATCGAGCAGAATCGCACGAGATGTGACGTCACACGCCCCGCCTGCTATGTCTGTCTGTCTGCAGAGAGCGACCGTTGAGAACTGGGTGAGGATAGGATTCGGTTGGTATTTTTCATCTGTTATTTGGAATGGATTGGAAAAAGTGTTGAAGGATAATTTTATTTAAAATAATTTAAATGTTTTCATTTTGTTTAAAGAAATTTAATTCCGCAAAGCTGAAGTGTTTTAAAAAAATATTTATTTAAAAGATATTAGTGAATAACTACTCTTTAAAACTAGCTTAAATAAGGCACCCCCCTGAAAAGGCGTTACTTTTGGGGAAGCGTGGGGGGACCCGTCTGTACACTGCTCTCAAGGTCAGGTTGGTACTCGAGTGTAAACGCAAATTTACAGGTTTCAGTATTGGGCCAGGTGCAAAATGTCAAAGCTATGTACTACCAAATTGTGTTCGAGAGAAAATTCATGTTTAAAAAAATATTTAAAGGTTCGTAAAGTCATTTTAAAGATTCGTGATCTTATTAAAACAGTTCATTGCTATATAAAAAATTTGGTAGCTTGGATAAAATTAACAAAAAATCAAACCATTTGAAAAGGACTGCATTTATTAGTAATAATTTCTCTAGTATTAATTTTAATGAACAATGTAAATTCAATTTTTCTGTGGGGAAATTTAAAAATGGTAATGGTAAAAATTAAATAATGGTACTTTTTTGATAAGTACTATGCATATTTTTCTTATTGATTGATTTATGATCACTTATTGTTTTTGATGGGTACATACAAGAAAGTGCCAAAAAATCAACTGTGAAAAGGTTGTACAATACATTCCAGCGTACTATAGAATATTTGAAGGATGGGACTCAAATTATCATTTAAAGGAAGTAAAATATAGCTGAATTGAAATTCCATTTAAACCGTAAAACCTTTTGAAAATGAGCAAAAACTATGACCATTGCAAATTTATCAATGAAAGGAAGGCGAAATGCATTATAAAAAAAAACTCAACTGGTTTTTAAACGCTCTTTTGCACTGTGTCGAATTGAATTGGAGAGAAAAAAAGTTTGAACTGACAAGTCGTGATATTCAACAGCACAGATGCCACCCAATCCTTCCTTATAAAAAAAATTAAACCTAAAAAAAAAGCTGCGTAAATGAGTTGAAAAAAAAGTAGGATTTTAAAGATATGAAAGGTCTGTTCCTTTACACATGTTTTTGACCAGAAAAAAAGGCATCTCTTAAGTTCAACAAAATTAATTTTTCAGCAATTTTTATTAAATTTTATTATATTTTTCATAATTTATTAGCATTTGTTTATTTTAATCTTTGAGTTAAGAAGAGTTAAGTTGAAGAGGGAACTTATTTTAATCAATTAAAATATGCGGTATGTACTATTTTAAAGTTTAATAATTTGGTAAATCTAAAATTTTTCATGATAATTTTTCACCATATATCTACTACATTAACAGATAAAAAACATATGCAGTTAAAAGTATGTAAACGCCTATTGTTTTGAATCTATCTTTTAAAATATCCATAAGTGTCCTTAAAATTTCGATTTCTAGTTATACAAATAATGCATCAAAAAATAATATTTTGAACTCAAACACTTGTTATAAATTAAGAATCTAATGTAATACAAAAACTAAAATAATAATAATAATAATAATAATAATAATAAACCCTCGTTTGTAATGTAAACATCGCACAACCATACAGCAACCATTCTTTAAAAATAACGACATTCGAAAAACGGCATCTTTTTTAGAATATAGAACAAACTGGGATCTATAAATTCAATTGAGAAGAGGCAGCACACATCCCAAGTTCATCTTGAAATGGTAACGCCGCCGCATCAGATCTAAGTGAAATTTATGGTTTCCGAATTTAGTTGACAGATACAGGGATGACATCTCCGAATGTCCCCTGTTGAGGATCTTATTCAGAGATTAGACTAGAAATGACAGATTGAAATTTAATCTATCTGGTCTAAAAGATTATGGTATGCGGGAACGTCAAGTTAAATTTTGAGAAAGCGCGTCTGGTATATAGGAAAGAGTTTTTGCAAAGAATGTCTTGAATTATATCTTGAAGTTTTTTAAATGTGATTTTAAAATATTATAAAATATGATTTCTCAAATATTATAAGTTTACTCATAATTGGTGGGATTATCATGTGCAAGAGTTTTGAAGTGAATTTAATTCAAAATTTGCCGACAAAAATAATTGAATGGAAATTATTTCATAGCATACAAACATAGTTTGATATTTCAAAGGACAAAATTGCATACCATGTTTAGAAAAAACGTAAGATATAAATACTAGCACATTATTGTGTATAGTTTTGGAAGTGTAGTATCTTTGAATTTAAACAGTATTTTGAAATGTTTTTTGTATGTGTGAAATAGTTGGCTTTCTTAAATTAATTAAAATAAATTAATGTTATTTAAAAAGAATTTTTCAAACTTGTTGTACAAAAAACTATGCATGAAGCCAAATGGTAGTTATTTTCCTAAATTAGTAATAAATTTAAAAAAAAATAGTTTTTCCCATAAATCTTATTCACATTTCTCCCAATAAATAATCAAAACCAATCTTTGCATGTCAAACACCACTCTAATCCCTTCATCACACCATCCAATAACAAAAACCACACGAATTGTATCACATCAAGACCAGACGAAAATTAGTTCATCCGTCACGGTACAGAAAAACCGAAATCAATTAACATGGGTCTCAGACAAAAGAGCCCCATCAGCTGCGGCGTTACCAAGCATAAGGACTTTTTCTCGAATTATTAGTAAATTGCAAAAAAAGTAGTTATGCCATAATTATTAGTCATTATTCTGATACTCAATAAACAAAAAAAAACAATCTACACGTATCGAACACCACTTTAATCCCTTCATCACACAATCCAAAAACAAAAACCACACACATTGTATCAGATCAAGACCAGACGAAAATTAGCTCATCCGTCACGGTACAGAAACACCGAAATCAATTAACATGGGTCTCAGACAGAGAGCCCCATCAAACATTAGGACTTTTTGGACGTCTGCATAACGACTTTTGCATAGAGAGCAAATGTGTATTAGACACGGTCTGGTAGCGCTTTCGTCAATGATACATCCGGCCAAATGCAGTGGCTTCTTGGTGGAAAAATAGTCATTGACAAGTTTGGGTGAGCTGACAAGTAGTCGAAATATGGTGGTTTGGATAAATGGAGTATAAGGTTTTGTTATTATAGGTATGGTAGAATATTAAGTTGTGTTTTGAAATGGAATTATGATGGTGTAGAAACAAGTAAGTATAGATTTAGTAAAGAAACTGGTTATTGAATTTCTTTAACGATAAACAGAACGAAACACGTTTTTTATTTTATATACTTCTTGACAATTAACGTGGAAAAAAGCAATTACTAGATACTTATTATTCCCATAACTCCTTTTTAACTATTTTAATCGACTTTCTGCACGGAATTTTGTATGAAATATATGTTATATATTCTGTTAAATGTGTTCAAGGAGGTCCGAATTACGAGTTTTTATTTCTCATTCTGTGCACCAATCGAGACGTTATCTATGCACGAAAATGTGTGTTGTAGTGTTTGATAAAAATCATCAAAAGCAAATTACATATTTCAAAGTAGTTTTTAAGAAATTTAAAAATATCAAAAAAAAATAATAATAATTTTGGAGATGAGTATATTGATAACACTGGGAGAAATGTCTGCGAACCCAATATAGGTAACTTATTATTTATCTGATCGAACCAGCCCTTCACCCTTGGTTTTGAATTACTATTAATTAATTCTAGATAAATTCCATTGCTCTATTAGTCCACTTTCCCATGCTCTATGGGCCTATTATTTCATTTATTTATTTCTCCATCGCACTACCACTCTATTATTTCATTACTTCCTTACATTTTGCCAATACAAATTTACCTAAGGCAACAAATGTTTCTTGCATATACTGACTAAAAGTTTAAACGTTACCGTTATTTAAAACTAGAATTTCATTACAGTCACCTTGTAATTACATTTGAAATACCTAACCTACAAACAGCCAGTCCATCCGTTACTCAAATGATGCAAGCTTGTTTGTTTACTGACTGCCTGATGTCAATGTATACTTAGTCGCACAAGTTACTTTTAGTGCGGTCTTATAGTGTTTACGTGCAGTAAACAACTTTCAAAGGTCCGTTACAATAAGGAACGTGGAACAGTTATAATGGGCTTAATATAAGCGAGATTGGAAGTATTTAAAGCTGTTTAGTATAAAACTGAAGTTGTTAAGAAAAGCAATGTAAATAAAATAGTGTCCTACTTGGGAGATATCGAAGAATTAAAGTGTGTTTGTAGTGAATTCAGATTGAGAATACTTAACTTTCATGAAATGGAATACAACGTACTAATAGTTGTGTTAAATATGAAGTAAAAAATTACTTTTTAAATTTGTTTCGAAATTCTTCTCAGCTGTTTAATTACTTGATAAAATAAATTTTGAAAACATTTACTATTCTATTTCAATTCAAAATATAATCTGCATTAATTTTACAGAATTTGAAAATAACATGGATTGAAAAAAATACTGTAGTAAATGCTAAATAAATGCAAATTTCCTCCTAATTAAAGCCACAGGCAGAGTTTAATTTACGGTTAATGTTGCCGATAAGCAGTGTGGAACAAAATGTATAATAGGAATACTACACAAGAACTACTTACGTTCAACTAGAGTGAAATAGCACTTATCCATAAAAATATAAGTCCATGTAAAAGGACGTCTCTGAGCACAAAATGTGTCCTCTTTTTTTTTGCTTAAAAGTATTCATCAGCAGGGTGTCGGGGTTGGGGAAGTATGGGATAATTAGGAAAATAAAAAGACTTATGAATGGGATTAAATTGGCTCGTGAAATCGTATAGTTTTAATGGTAGTACTTCCCTGGATTGAAATCATGAAAGTCAGAAGCAATGAATAGAACACATATAAAATAAACAATCATTTAATATATCTAAAAGGTATACAGATGTGTGAATTGCAAGGTAATATCATAGATGAATTAAAAGAGTTATCTCTTGGCAAAAATTCATGAAATTCGTATAACACAAGATTGGTAATAAAATAATAGTCAAAGACAGATAAATATAATGAGGGTTAAATCAGTGAGATCTTAGGTAGATAAGCAAATTGTGTATTAAAATTTAGGCAAACCAATTCTTACAGTAAATATCATGGCAAAGAAATATAGTCTGATTTTAAAATCCGACAGATTGAATAGAGTTATGCAATTTGGATCCAGAGGGGCTCAAACTCAATAAAACCTAATTAAACCTATATTGCTAGATCTTGTGGAATGTATGCGAAGTTTTAAATAAACTTACCCCTTTTCGGGATGGGATATCTGAATTGAAGCAAGGAGAATATCTATCGAACTCTAGAAATAACTAAGCAGTTATTCCAATGCTTAGAGTCAATCACAAATCAGGGAACGTCCGGGCACAGTTTATATTCTTGATAGTTCAATCCGAGGAATAGGTATATGTTTGAATGTCCGGGAATTCGTGGAGTGGACGAGTCCGGTGGCTAGTGATGGGGTCCTTCGCTGGCTCGTAGTGGGGCTGGCAAGGGGCTTCCTGTCCGTGGCCGGTATCCGGGGATGACATCCTTCGCTGGCTTGTAGTGGGGCTGGTCAGGGGCTTCCTATCCGTGGCCGGTATCCGGGGATGACGACTGAGACTTTATCTGTCTCGTCGGGGTTCCGGGCACTTGCTTCTCTGGTTCTACCTGGTCGGGAGTCCGGACGCTTGCTTCTCTGGCTCGTAGTAAATTCGGGAACGAATGGGGTAGACTTTATCTGTCTGGTCCATTGTCCGAACGCTTCTCTGGCTCGTAGTGGGGCTGGTAAGGGGCTTCCTGTCTGTGTCCGGTATCCGGAGATGACATCCTTCGCTGGCTTGTAGTGGAGCTGGTCAGGGGCTTCCTGTCTGTGTCCGGTATCCGGAGATGACATCCTTCGCTGGCTTGTAGTGGAGCTGGTCAGGGGCTTCCTGTCCGTGTCCGGTATCCGGGGATGACGACTGAGACTTTATCTGTCTCGTCGGGGTTCCGGGCACTTGCTTCTCTGGTTCTACCTGGTCGGGAGTCCGGACGCTTGCTTCTCTGGCTCGTAGTAAATTCGGGAACGAATGGGGTAGACTTTATCTGTCTGGTCCATTGTCCGAACGCTTGCTTCTCTGGCTCGTAGTGAATTCGGGAACAGTTGATGCAAAATCCGACATCTGATGAGGAATCGTGTCTTGC
Source organism: Hylyphantes graminicola (assembly GCA_023701765.1). Classification (NCBI taxonomy): domain Eukaryota; kingdom Metazoa; phylum Arthropoda; class Arachnida; order Araneae; family Linyphiidae; genus Hylyphantes; species Hylyphantes graminicola. The sequence continues at coordinate 55,104,733 of CM043113.1, forward strand.
GGAAATGAGTGAAGTATGGACGGTGACAAGTATTCTTCTCGTCATGCGGAGAAGAATGCTCAGGACCCGTGTCTGTGTCCTAAGTATGTTCACTAAATGTCCAAGTCTTCAGCTTTGCGCAGTACACCTTCTTCTCCTCTCCGAGTCTCGTTTCTTTCTTTCGGAACAGTTGACGAAAAATACGGCATCTGATGGGGTATCGGTGTCTTGTGGAATGGATGAATTATGGTCGAAGCAGCAATTGTTCTCTTCATATTGCAGGAGAGAGGTTCTCAGCAAACGTGTCTGTTTACTAAGTATGCTACCTCTTCATAGTCCACGTCTTCCTTTCTCGCCGTATCCGCCGAACTCCCTCTCCGTCGGACCGAGGTCCGTTTTTCTCTCCCTTTCTTACATCCTTTTTCTTTCAAGTCCAGCTCCTTAATGCTCTCTTCACACCTCAAACTCACACAGCTTTCTATCTCTAGCTCCGCCTTCGTAATCAAATAACCTCTTACCATTCGTTGGAACCAGCCATGACGTACATCCGTCTTTCTAAACCGCTTCCAGAAACTTCTAGAACTCAAAACACCCAATTAATTAGTAGATCCAGTTCGACATCCTGAATTCACCTTCCGAAAGGCAACCTAATCGTATCCTTCCAAAAATCGCTGATCACCTACATCCGTAGTAAATCACTCCCTCCAGGTTCGAAGTGTGTCCCTCAAAATTACCTTCCTTGGGAATCACCTAGCAAGTGCAGATGACTCGCGCCGCCTAATGTCCACTTCCTGTTTTCTAAGAAGAGTCCTAATCAGTAACTTCACCTCTATTTCCAAAGTATAAACATCTGTTCGCTATCTGTCCGACAGTCGCCTGACATATTGCTGTCTCCCCCTTTAAAAAAAAGAGCTCGCAATGTCCAAAACAAGAGAGGGCTTTTTTTTTCTCAAAATGTCACCAAAACAAAATGCTAAAGTGTCTCCCTTCGCTCTATCGAAAAAAAAGAAAAGAAGAAATTTGAACCTCTCTGAACTCCAACTGCCTTCCACATAACAATTCAAAGTATCATAAATATATACCCCTAGTCAACTACAAATTTTTCAGTGTACCCAAAATGAACTCACTTTCTTCAATCGAAGTTTAGAAATTTAAACCTATAGTCATATTAATCCTGTAAGGAAATTTTACTTCATAATATGCATTGTAATTTCATGGTCTAGATATTACTCAAAGGGATATATTTGACAAATCCTGTTTCTTGGATAAAATAGCAATTTAATATATACAAATATATATAAAAATATGTACAGCAAATACCATCAATATGTTAAAATCAACTAGTTCAAATAAAGCTTCATTCTCAGCTTAAAATCAATTATCCACACTACTACAAGTAAATGGTCAACATGCATTTGAACCTTAATGTATATAATAATTTGTACCAGTTTTAATATAACCTCCACAACAGTTCACACACGAAAAATTTAAAGCAAAACCAAAAAAATATCTATCAAATAGTCATATAACTCTCAGTTCTCAGATTGCCTAAAAAAAATGTTTCCACCAGAGATTTTCTCTCCCTCCATTTTCATCAAAAAAAAATAAAACCTATCCAATTAAGAAAAAAAGCAAATTGAATAGACCTCAATTAGGTTGATCAGTCCCAATTGCTGTCATTCCTTGCCTAGAAACAAACAGTAAGAAAAATTTAACTCTAACCAAGCGCAATTTTAATAAAAAAAAACCAAAAAACCACGTTACTTTACTAACGCAAGAATTGCCAAAAAAGTTAAATTCCATCCGAAAAAAAAGAAAGAAAAAACTGGTGTTAAGGACATCTCTCTAGCAATTTGACCCGATGTGTTAAACATTATTGTGGAGTCTTTCTCCAAAGTAAATCAGTAAATCACCCTTGCTATACCGCAATTAGTCTCCAGAAAATGTACAAAAAAAAGTCTAATACCCGTGAAATTGTGGTCACTTTGACCTATTGTGAGAGTCGTCCTCAAAGCATGTGTGGTGTGCATGTCTTCCATCATTGTGCTTTCTGCTGTGTGTATAGAAATGGGCGTGTCTGTCCATTGTGTTGTGTTGGTGTCTTGTATTGTGAAACTCTGTGCTGGGGGGTATTTCTGCGACTCTGTAAATTGGGTCTGGATATTGGGTGTATGCTGAGTGAGGGATTGTCTGTGGCCGTTGGCATGGTTTGTATGTTCCCTGCAAAAACAATTGAAGCGGTAATTGAACTTCAAACTCGTCAAGATGCTCGTAATGATTTGTGTCTACAGATGGGGTAACGATATGAGTATTCATGTTTGTAACTTGTGAACAGCACCTTAAATCAACAGAATAACCAAAAAAGAAAAGATTAATCTACCCTATCCCTCTAATCAAATCTATTCACCGCTTCTAAACTTCCATAATCTCAATCCATAAGTTCACTGGTTTTAGGCACCACGTGTGGGGTGGGAAATGGGATAATTATTAGAAATAAAAAGGCATACAAATATAGGATGGAATTGGCTCGTCGATCGTATAGTAGGTAATTTTTAGTACTTCCCTGGATTGAAATCATGAAAGTCAGAAGCAATGAATAGAACACATATAAAATAAACAATCATTTAATATATCTAAAAGGTATACAGATGTGTGAATTGCAAGGTAATATCATAGATGAATTAAAAGAGTTATCTCTTGGCAAAAATTCATGAAATTCGTATAACACAAGATTGGTAATAAAATAATAGTCAAAGACAGATAAATATAATGAGGGTTAAATCAGTGAGATCTTAGGTAGATAAGCAAATTGTGTATTAAAATTTAGGCAAACCAATTCTTACAGTAAATATCATGGCAAAGAAATATAGTCTGATTTTAAAATCCGACAGATTGAATAGAGTTATGCAATTTGGATCCAGAGGGGCTCAAACTCAATAAAACCTAATTAAACCTATATTGCTAGATCTTGTGGAATGTATGCGAAGTTTTAAATAAACTTACCCCTTTTCGGGATGGGATATCTGAATTGAAGCAAGGAGAATATCTATCGAACTCTAGAAATAACTAAGCAGTTATTCCAATGCTTAGAGTCAATCACAAATCAGGGAACGTCCGGGCACAGTTTATATTCTTGATAGTTCAATCCGAGGAATAGGTATATGTTTGAATGTCCGGGAATTCGTGGAGTGGACGAGTCCGGTGGCTAGTGATGGGGTCCTTCGCTGGCTCGTAGTGGGGCTGGCAAGGGGCTTCCTGTCCGTGGCCGGTATCCGGGGATGACATCCTTCGCTGGCTTGTAGTGGGGCTGGTCAGGGGCTTCCTATCCGTGGCCGGTATCCGGGGATGACGACTGAGACTTTATCTGTCTCGTCGGGGTTCCGGGCACTTGCTTCTCTGGTTCTACCTGGTCGGGAGTCCGGACGCTTGCTTCTCTGGCTCGTAGTAAATTCGGGAACGAATGGGGTAGACTTTATCTGTCTGGTCCATTGTCCGAACGCTTCTCTGGCTCGTAGTGGGGCTGGTAAGGGGCTTCCTGTCTGTGTCCGGTATCCGGAGATGACATCCTTCGCTGGCTTGTAGTGGAGCTGGTCAGGGGCTTCCTGTCTGTGTCCGGTATCCGGAGATGACATCCTTCGCTGGCTTGTAGTGGAGCTGGTCAGGGGCTTCCTGTCCGTGTCCGGTATCCGGGGATGACGACTGAGACTTTATCTGTCTCGTCGGGGTTCCGGGCACTTGCTTCTCTGGTTCTACCTGGTCGGGAGTCCGGACGCTTGCTTCTCTGGCTCGTAGTAAATTCGGGAACGAATGGGGTAGACTTTATCTGTCTGGTCCATTGTCCGAACGCTTGCTTCTCTGGCTCGTAGTGAATTCGGGAACAGTTGATGCAAAATCCGACATCTGATGAGGAATCGTGTCTTGCGGAAATGAGTGAAGTATGGACGGTGACAAGTATTCTTCTCGTCATGCGGAGAAGAATGCTCAGGACCCGTGTCTGTGTCCTAAGTATGTTCACTAAATGTCCAAGTCTTCAGCTTTGCGCAGTACACCTTCTTCTCCTCTCCGAGTCTCGTTTCTTTCTTTCGGAACAGTTGACGAAAAATACGGCATCTGATGGGGTATCGGTGTCTTGTGGAATGGATGAATTATGGTCGAAGCAGCAATTGTTCTCTTCATATTGCAGGAGAGAGGTTCTCAGCAAACGTGTCTGTTTACTAAGTATGCTACCTCTTCATAGTCCACGTCTTCCTTTCTCGCCGTATCCGCCGAACTCCCTCTCCGTCGGACCGAGGTCCGTTTTTCTCTCCCTTTCTTACATCCTTTTTCTTTCAAGTCCAGCTCCTTAATGCTCTCTTCACACCTCAAACTCACACAGCTTTCTATCTCTAGCTCCGCCTTCGTAATCAAATAACCTCTTACCATTCGTTGGAACCAGCCATGACGTACATCCGTCTTTCTAAACCGCTTCCAGAAACTTCTAGAACTCAAAACACCCAATTAATTAGTAGATCCAGTTCGACATCCTGAATTCACCTTCCGAAAGGCAACCTAATCGTATCCTTCCAAAAATCGCTGATCACCTACATCCGTAGTAAATCACTCCCTCCAGGTTCGAAGTGTGTCCCTCAAAATTACCTTCCTTGGGAATCACCTAGCAAGTGCAGATGACTCGCGCCGCCTAATGTCCACTTCCTGTTTTCTAAGAAGAGTCCTAATCAGTAACTTCACCTCTATTTCCAAAGTATAAACATCTGTTCGCTATCTGTCCGACAGTCGCCTGACAAGGGCCTGCTCTAGGAAATCTCAGACTATAGGCACAACCTATTTTGGGGGCCCCTTTCCGGAAAATTTTATGTACGATTATTAATAATGATGGTGCTATATGACCGATGTATAAACTTTTTGCTACAATTACATAGGCTTCTTTACAAACATCGTTCAAAACAATAACGTTAGGTCAATTTCTCACTTAAAATTGAGCAAAAAACAAAGTGGAGTATCCGAATATTTTTTAGTTTAATGATATTTTTGGGATTTACAGCATTTAGCATAATAAAAACTGAAATTTAGGGGTCCCTAAAATTTGGGGGCCCTAGGCCCGGGCCTAACAGGCCTTATGGAAGAGCAGGCCCTGTTCATCAGTCACATCAAGCTATGTTCAAAACTACACAACACAAATTTAAACGCGAATAAAAATGTCACAATTTGAACATAGGAATGTCATTTGAGAAAAACCCGAGTTAAAATTTAAAGCAGTTTCTTTGCATGATATATTAGCCATTTTTATAGTTCCTACAAAATCAATAATTAAGAAATACGACGATATTTAAATGCTATACACCCACAAATATTTCACTTAAAAACACTACATATCATCCAACACAGAAAAATCACAACCAACTATATCCCACTCCAATCCATTGACCAAAACACGCATCTAGGTTACAAAAAAATCTGCTCTTCAGCTACCACCCACTTTTTACCCCACCCATCCATTAGCCCCCCCCCCCCTCTACACCCCCGCGACCTTGAAACTCCCCGTGTTGCGTAACAATAGAGGGGGGGGGATACTTTGTCCCACTGGCCTAGTGCGTAGAGCCAATCGCATATGCATGACGCATGGGCGAAATGATTGTCGACCCCCCCTCTTCGATTGGGGGTGTTAGTTGTAGTGAAGGGAGTAAGGTGGAGGTTTCGTGGGTCTGTCCCTGAAAATGTTAGTAAATATTGTATTTTACAGATTTTTGAGTTAGTTTTGTTATAGTATTTTTTACCGATTTCGCGTTGGACGTTTCAAGACAAAGAATGTAAAAAGTAGTGTTTTGGCGTTGTTTAAAGGGGTGGAATCATTTTAAAAAATAGAACACTATGGAATAATTTTTTTTTTATCTCCAGAAAACAGAATATTATTCAATTTAGTAGTGCGTTGTGCTTGGGCTATTGTTCAAACGTTTTTACGTCAAAGGCATTGAGATTCAACACAATATTACGAATATAGATCTTTACATTGAAAATTTCTGTAAAACTACAACATATTTCAGTTATTTTTTTTACATCACTGTGTTCTAACGTTTATTTTGCATAGTAAATTAGATGTTTTCTTGACATACAGAGTTATTTGAACAACTTACTCCAGTGGAGTTAAAACATAGAATATGGGTGCATCCCATGACTGTCAGTGATGAACACGTTTTTGCCTGTACCACACAATAAAATTTACATCATACGTAAATTTACAACTCTGGATAAACGCAGCACTTTTACCATCACCCTGTGATGCTAAATTAGAGTTTTTTTTTACAATGCATGCAACTTATTTTAGGTATTTTCTTTCATGGAAACCAGAAAAGATTTAATTCCAGACACAAGAAATTTATTGAGAAGGTCACTTTCATCAGAATTTTAAATATTAAATTTTAAAAAATAATTAAATAGGGTGTTAAGAGCAGAAAAATTGCAAGCTACTCGATTCTTTCATACTATATTGTAGAACTTTAATGTTATCAAAAGCTATTCAAAGCATTGTCGGAATCATTGTCGACCCCCCTTTGCCCTACTTTTTTTTTCACCCTATGCACCCCTCTGCGATCGGGGAGGGTTGGGAGGCAAGGGAGTAAAATGCCGTATGTGTTTTCACGGCTTCGTCCTTGAAAATATGGCGGGATGTTTGTAAATAGAGATTTCTTCAATGTTTTATCGATTTCTGTGAATACAATATACCAATTTATATCTTTAAGTGCAAGTGTTGTTAAAAAAAATAGCATACTTATTTAAAGAGTAAATGAGTTCATAACTTATAATAGATAGCTTAACGAAATATTGATTAGTTAACTTAATTAAATCAACATAATTAGAGAAAACATGAATTTTTGCTACAGAGACAAAAATAGTTATTCTCAGTTTAAAGCTCAATGTTTTATTTTGTAAGTTCTATTCTGTTAGCATTATGTTACACTCCGTGCCACCCTAACTTGGATAAAACAAAGAGTAAAGAGTCAGAGGGAAAAGCGCGATTGGTCAGTTAGTTGGAAACTCTTGTAAGGTAATATTTACAGACAAAATGATCTTAATACAATTTAAACCACCATACACTTTTCGTTCTGATAAAATTGCCAAATTTTCTCAAATCAGATTTGTAGGAATTTAAACGAAATTAATGTTTTAAGCCATATTTTCTGGATGGATTCACAAATAATTTGTGGAACTCTTTACATCCGCGAAAGGATCTTCTCCATAGCATATTTCTATTCACCCAACTTAGGTTGGCAAGGAGTGTAGAGTTGCCCAAATTCTTGCATATTTTATTTATATTTTCCATTACTTATCCTCATAACCATAATAAAATCAAATTGTGGTGGTTGTTAGGGGGAACGAAAAGACCCACACTAGTCTGTTCTTGAGAGTTTTTCAGACCTTATAAAAATTAACTTCCTGAGATGCCCTGTTAACAGTGTAAAAAAAAAATTCAAAAAGCCTTGACCCACCTTTTGCAAGAATCCCCCGATGGGAAAGAACTCAACTTCTGGCATTCCTTACCTTACAAAAGGACTATCTTGTTATGAAAGGGTTGTCCCAGAGTTTTTTTTTTAACCCTGTGTACAAGCCCAAGGTTATTTAAAAGCATGTTATCACTGTAAAAAATCGTAACGTTACTGTTATATATCGCAAACGTTCCATGTTTTTTTCCGAGTTTGTAACGCTCTTTTGGACTTGGTTTTCCTCAGATAATCATTTAACATATTAACCCTTTCAGTCCCAATTACATTTTGGCATCATCATTGTAGAATTTTTCTGATAGTCTATGGCCATTTATGGTATTAAAAAGCACATCATTCGAATCTTCAAACTTTTTTCTATAAGAAAATATTTTTTATTAAACCCAGCCCAATTATTTTTTAAAAGTATGTTCAGAAACATGATGATGCCAAATGACATTACTGAGACTGAAATTATTAAAAAAATCATTTAACATCCATTCCATTTGAAAAATTCAATATAATAACAACAACGACAAACAATCATGGCCACGGAGGCGCGTGGCTTGCGGTTCTGAAGTGGTGTAATGAAGGGTCCCAAGAGTTGGTGGATCGATTCCAGCATTTTCATTCCAAAATATAGTGGCGCCATCCCGTGTAAATTCTATGCGTTAAAATTGAAATTTCTTTTAAAGTTACAGTCTTATGTCTTGGATTGTTGAGTGTTTTCGAGTGTTTCCCATTTATCTGTTTGGGGAAATTCTTGGTTTTTTTTTTAAATTATGATATTACACAAACACAAACACCCTTCTGTTCGCACTCTGTCTCCCTTATGTAGTAGCAGGAATAGAGATTGTTTTGATTTTTATTGGTTCATTTTCGTGTTGTGTGGCTTTAGGTGTGATTGTTTCTAATTTTTTAGAGAAAGTTACTAATATATTCGAGAAACACTACTGGCGAAAATTGAGTAGTTAAAAACTCAAAATTTCCCAATAGCATTCCTGATTTTTTTTTTTAAAGTTTAGCAATCAAAGTCTAACACAGGAAGGTAGGTATGGTGCACATTTATATTCCGGCTTGTGTGCTTGATCAGAGACCCGCTAAGGCTTCGTCAGGTAAGACAGACACATAAAGAATTTTTCCTTCACACAGAGAGGAAGTACACCCAGGGGCAAGGCGGGAATCGAACCAGCACCTGTGACAGCAAGCAGACTGCTAGCGTAATGGTCTGCGATCCAAACCACTTGGCTATCCGGGCCCCTAACACAGGAAAACACTAGAATTGTATCCCTAGGAAAATTGACAAAAAAGTAATTTTTAATGGTCACTTATTCAATCTCATTGGTACATAAAATCTTTTCAAAATATCAATTATTTCCGTTACGTCACTTTACCGCAACCTCATTCTACTTCCTTCTTTTTACGATCCTATCAACCGGGCTATCTTTTTCATGATTGGCATTGCTAACAATTTGCTCCGGTTGAAAATCATATCTGTCACTACTTGCCTTCGGATATGAAGAATTTCCTTTGAAATCGGGATGTTTTGAACGTCGATGTCATCAATTTTTGTTGCTATTTTTTTTTTAAACCAATGTATCATCTTACTCTTTCATAGTAAGGTGTGTTAAATTAACAAGTGATGATGATATATTAATACAAATAATCAACCTGTTTATTAAAGGTAATTAAATTGATTATGAATGATGTCTTAGATTTATTTTAAAATCGATATGTTATCATTAACGTTTCAAATCTAAGTATGGTAGTTTTAGAATTTTGGTCGTTACTTAAGATAACCACAAAAGAATCTTGGTTTAATACTTGGTGGTGTTTAACCTTGATGTTGTAATACTTTTTTTGGTTCAATTTAGTTCTTGCGAGCCAACTAAAAAAGAGTATTTTCCGACTCTATTTGTAGTATTGAGAGTTCTTTGCCTTTTTGTTCCGATTCTGGTAGCTTAATTATTAGAAGGATATGGAGAAACCGAAATTTTTTATGATGCTTTTGAGGTAGATCGGAAAAAGTTGTCCCGTCTAAAATGTTAATTCAATGAGAGAAGCGCCAACTTTCCACAAACAGTGCGTGCAAAATGAATATCCTATTTTTCAGTTAATTTGAATCAAATATTTCTTTAAACAATCCTTAATCTTCGTACCGGCTATAAGACAATGAAGGGTTAGAAAAATTCCTTGCCCGAACGGAAAAATAACATTTTTTATTTTTTTTTTAAAAAAATTTTTTATCAAGTAAGCATTCTCCGTTTTATAAAATAATTTCCCTGATGATATAAATATTTGTATAATTTTACAATTAAAATATGCCAAGTCAATAGCCTGTATTGTTATTAGGACACATATAATGTTTAGTGCACAATTAATTAATATATATTTGAAAAACAATACTGGGTAAATAAAAATTTTAGTAGACATGTATTTTATACCTCGACGGCACCAGTAAATATTTTTAAATTTTTATGGCCCTGCTAGTGTAAATTTGCAACGACCTGGAAATATGCTAAAATGTATACTTGTTACTCTTATTAAATTTATAAAATATTTTTAATTACCATATTTGTTTATGAAATCAGAAATAGTTTTTAAAGAATCATAAAAAAAACCCTTTCAAATAAAAAAATTCAATATCAAAAACAAATTTATTATAAAATGTTTCAAATTTATGTTTACTGCTAGAAAAACTAGTGCATCAAATACGGTAAAGACCTGTCCAAATCTCAGAAGAACCAAATCGTAAAAGCAAAAAAAAAAAAAAAAAAAAAAAAAAAAAAAACTTTACACGAATAGTGCCACATTTGATCACATTATTCAGTAGATTTGCATCTACCCGCAGATCTCATCCAAGAGGGTCCTTCGACCCCACTCAGACAAGTTACAAGCCCAGTGGAAGAAATTACCCTTCCCTCTCCTGCAATGTAAGTAGCCCACCAATCTTGGCTGCAGACCGTTGAACCCAGCCGGGTCCAGACGGTGAAAGAACTCTTTTAGCCCGGGGCCGGCCCGTATATCCAGCACGTGCCAGGCCCGGGCCCAGGGGATGGAGGGCCTAAGAATATGCATTGCTTATATTACTTTGGTGGAAAAACATTTGAAAGATATATGATAAATGTAGTGATGGTATATTCTTAATCAATCTTTTGCAAATGCTTAAATATTTTGGGGGGTTTAATATAGGTTATAGAAGGTTTTTTTTGATAAATGCAATGTTAAAAATGTTCAAGTGGAAAATTTATTAAATACGACTTTCAAAGTTTTTTCCAAATATATTTATAGATATTTTTGTAAAGCATATTTTTTGTAAAGGTAAAGATAAGGTGTTTCTTGTTTTGATAATGCGATTTTGCTTTTGCAAAAGTAAAACGTAAACAAGTGTTTTGGCTAATGTACCATTAGTTAATAAATATTAATGTTTTTTTTAATGCATTAGTCCGGATAACAGAACACGAGTACACTCATCTCAATTCCCAAAAATTAACATGTATTAATATCAAAATTTGGTTTTATCTTCAAACCAAAAACTTTTGCAGTGTTAATTAAAAAAACAACAACAATACTCTCGCTCAATAGGAGAAATTTCAGCTGGATATTTCGTTCAGCGTGATTATGCCACACTTTGCGAGGAAAACTAAAGAGCGTTAAGAAATATGTATTATAACCAGGAGAAATTATTTCACATGGCCTTCTATAAGTGAAATATTAATCAAATTTCTTCTTCTATCACGAAGGTTTGATCACAACAAACTTAGTATTTACAATATTTCACCAATAAAAGTACCTCTAACTTCGACTATTTAAACATTCTTAGTTCAGAAAAGACAAATTTTGGCAGTCACGTTATTTTTAAGTCAGCAATGTATCCCAACAAATCAAAGTAACTACATTTTCTTATAAAAATACACTCACTCAAGCATGCGAAGGCAATATCGCACTACACATAGAAAAGGGGCTTTTCTCCCCATGAGTTAGTATAGCCGAAGTGTCACTTTTCCGCACACATGAGAAAATTATAACTTTGTATCTCTTTATCAACGCATCAATCCTTTCGATAGGCTGTGCAATGCGTTTTTTTCCAGGTCATTGAATCTTTATTTACTCGCGACTGCCTCACTCAATGCAACAAATCCGTCAACTGTTTTATTGCCCACAACGCGCTGTTGTTCGGCACTAGCGCTTATCGAACGGCAGCATTATCAAATATACGTTATTTGAAGTCTATTGACGTAAAATAGTGGTTTAACGTTAGGTTATGGAACAAAGTCAATGTTAGTTAATCAAATAGCATATGCTTAGCAGTTAATTGATATTCATACTCTTCACTCAAGAAAAACAAAATCCGCTGCATATAGTAAATATACTCAAATATGTATTTTAAACAAATGTATGTTTAGAAATATATTTTGCAAGTATATTTGAAATTTTTTTAGCAGTTAACATTTGCTGAGGAACACGTCTATTTGGTGGAATTTGAGGTTTTAACCCTTTCCGTCCCAATGATAATTCGGCACATCATTTTAGAAATTTTTTTCTGATCGTCTATAGCCATTTATGGTATCAAAAAATCTTTCATTGAATTCTTCAAACCTTTTTATATTAAAAATATTTTATTAATCCCAATAAATGTCAGCCATGTTATTTTTTAAAAATTATGATCAGAAACATGATGATGCCAAATGGCATCACTTGGACTGAAAGGATTAAGTTGTAACAATGCATACGTTGGGTATGCTTTGAAATAGCAAACAAGCAATGTTACAATATACTAGTTGACTAACATTTGTTTCGATTCAAAATCTTATCCTATAATACGAGGAATTGGACCCAAGTCGAAAATCGCCCCAGAATTAATAAACTCCGGTAAACTTGGGGGTCTGGGGTTTTTGGCCACGGCGAATCGATTGGCACAAGTTTTGAAGCGCTACGGTCAAGCACTTCGGAGTTACAGATAGGATATTTTCAAACTTCATTAGTTCGCCATAATGGCGACTTTCGTGATGCCATCTGCTAAAGCTATAAGCCTCTGCTTAAGCTATAAATGTTTAGTTAAGATTTTAATTTTTCAAATTTAAATAAATTCAACCTTGCTTTAAACTTTATTGAGTTTTACAGAAAGGGTAACATGAATTTTCTTTTAGTTCCAAACAGCGGACGATTTTAGTGCTATTCTGTTCATTGGCGATTTTTGGCGATCTTGAAAAATTAACGTATGGTTGCTATACCTATCGAGTTGAATGAAGTATGAAATGGAATGTTTACCACATTTCGACATTTTCGTTGCTTTTCAACGAAACGACAATTATCAATTACATTTAATTTCCTATGACTTTTAAAACTTTACCTTTGTATAGAATAGTTCCCTTTCCAAACTTTAACTTTGTTTACAATGGTGCACTTTAACTAATGTGACCACACGTCCCGCTTTTGGCGGGACAGTCCCGCTTTTTTGTAAAAGTCACGCGATGTCCCGAAAAGCGAGGAAATTGTAAATAAAATAGACTTTTTTTTTATGAATAATCGTTGTAAAACGCTATGACGTCTTTAGAAATTGTTAAATGAAGTTAAAGTCATCAACAAATTAGTATAGTATGGTTTCTGTTTGCCTGGAGCCACTGCTGCTGTTGAACGCGCCTCCCTTATCTTTCTTATACCAAGTGTGTAATTGTGTGAAGGGACTATTATGAGCTTAAAAAAATACTTAAAAAATACACCGGGGGAGGGGGGGGGGGGTGATGGAGTGTTCCACTTTTTGATTTTGAAAATCTGGTCACATTAACTTTAACCGGTTATCTTTTCACCAATGGTTTCACAAATTTTCTTATGGTATGTATTGTTTTGATAAATCACAATTGAAAATTTAAATCTTCGAGTTAGCTTCGATACCTGTTTTCTCCGAGCAGAGCTCGGTCACCCGCTGGTTTCTTATAAATTAACCTTTGAATTTTTTTTTGCAAGACCTCCAAAAATCTTGACCACTTGAATTTTTTTTATTGCAAAAATAAATCATTTGCTTCGGTATGATAATTTTTTGGAAAACTTGAACATTCTAGTTTATAGTAGAAGAGTTAGTATAAAACAAAATGTAAAATGAAGTTATGAAGGGAATTCGACAAAGTTTAACTTATTTGAAAATCGGGAATGATGAGGTTAAGGTTAAAACATAACTCCTTTGTTAAAAATTAATTTCATTAAATTAAAAACACGTTATCAATGTTTTTATTATTCCTTAAAAATAATAAACTTAGTTTTGCAGCTAAATTTAGATGTAATATTTAATGAGAATGTGTTTTTAATTAGAGTATTTTAAAACTAAACCTTCAATAACTAATTCAATGATTGTTTAAAATAAACTCTTTAGAATAAAAAAAAATGTCCGACTATAAAAACTTGATAACAATGCAAGTATACTTTTATTGAATACTATTGCCGTATATCATATACCATTGCCGTTTTATAAAAAAATATGTTGGCGAAGTAAATATCTAATACGAAAATAAAAAAAAAATCAAGCAGAAAATTATTGTAATATATTTCATAAGAAATATTAACTAAAATTAAAAATTCAACTTGTAACATAAAACTATTCTAACCATCCCAAAAAATATATCCTAAAAAGAAATTCCCCCAATGCCCCAACAAAATTAAAATACCTACTTACCCACACTTTCCCCACACAGCCATCTTTCCCCCCACGCACCAACGCAATGCGGAAAAGCCAACCACTCAGGGTGAATCCCTGACCAAATATATTTTAAGGGCCGGCGGCCAATGGCCAGTGGGTGGGCGTGGCAGATGACCAGTGGGGTGGGGCCAAAGAGGGGTCTTTTGTACCCTGGTACAACCCAGTGGGGGTAGTGGACCGTTGAATGGATGGGGAGAAACTTTGTACCAGTATTGGTTTGAATAGATTTACCAGATAGGCAAGCGATTGGCCGATTTTGGGATTCATTTGATGAGGAAGGAATTGTTTAAATGGATGTTAATGGTGGGATTTTTTAGTTTGAGTTTAGTACCGTCCAGTGAATGACTTTTTTCTTCAAGTTAAAATTAAAATGATTTAAATTTTAGTTACTAACTCATTAATGATGATTGGCAAGGCGATTTGCCGATCGAATATGATCTTACTGCTTAACTTTATCCAAATAAACAAAATATAATATAAATGAAGATTATTGTAATATGGAATTCATACAGGACAAAAAAACGAATTTACAAATCTTAAAGTTAACGTTTTTATACAAAAATGAAGATGTTAATGGTGCTCACAGAGTCGTCCTTAATGGGTTAATCAGCATTCAATGATGATATGTGAATTGAACACAATTTGGATGTAAAATGTAGATTGATTTAAACGATATGTCCCTTGATTGAAATATATTAAGTAGATAGTATTAAAAGTAGCAATTTCAAATGTCGGATAGTAAGATTTTCACAAGTCCAACTCCATTGCCATTTATAGTTAGAAACAATTGAATTCTCAAATATAAATTTAATTTAAACAATGTATTATCACCAGAAATGGATATTCAAATTTCACAAAAATTTCGTCATTTTTGACGCAATGATTGCCGTACTCCGAATAAATCTTTCATAGAATTGTGGTAAGTTTGCGTCGAGAATGCTCGCTTTTTGTAGAGTCACTTAACCTCGTGAAAAAATAATTAATAAAAGAAATCAACACACTTTTGACCATTGACAAAATCTTAAACGCGAGTCTTTTATTTTTTTGGACTATACTGTTCGTATGCATATTCAAAACATATTCTACATAGTTGGAAAAAAAAAGTTATGCTCGACTGTTACATAAATAAAAACTTTTTAAAAAATGGAAGGAAAGAAAATATAGAAGGTTATTTTATGAACTATGCCTTTTTAAAAACATTTTTACATATCCAAGATTTGATATATAAAGGGTTTTTTTTTCATTAAATATAGGATCCTGCCCCTTAGTACTTGACTATGTGTTCAAAAACTTAGAAATTTACAACTATTTTCCTATTAAAAATCTAATTGCAACGCATTTTGTAAAGATAAGAGCAATATATGCTAAGTATTAAAAAAAAATGCAAATATTACTTCAAGGTTTATCTAAAAAAATTATATAATATTTTTATTACACTTACACTATTTTTCATCAGTTCTGAAACGTGCTTGATAATGTAGCTCAAAGGTAAACTGTGACCACGTTTTTAGCCCAGAGATATTAATATTTGATTTATTTAATGATGTTTTGCTTAATTGGTGTATAATTATTGCTAATTACAGTTTTCTTTGATGTTTAACTTGGGTATAATTAATATAAGGAGTTTAATAGACCTAACAAAAATATTTTACTTCATTAAACGATCTTTAGTTTTCTTTTAATATAATCATAAATATCCTTTAATAAGTAATGTAGCAAAGTCTTTAAAGTAAGATTACATTTCTATAGATTTTTATACTACACTTTTATTTTTTTCTACTGTGTTTTAAAAAAAAAAGAACCAATTATTTTAATTGTTTGACAGAAAGTTTGTTCTCGAATAATGGTGGAGAAGGCTGTATGCATAGATATCAAAGTAAAAGTATTAGATCGGCAAAATTAACAGAAATATGAATAATTTTTTGGCAGTTAACTAAAGGTAGAACTAATGACGAACTAATGACATACTATAGCCATAGTGTCAGAGTAAAATTATTAGATCGACTGATCACGTGACCTCCAATGGTAGCGACGGGGCACGCATGGAGACTAGAATTTCAGGGCAAACAGGACAGTGTTGCCTACACTTTAATGAGAAAAATGCTAAGGCGTCGTCAAAAAAATACCATTTAATTCAAAAATTACAAAAAAAAAAATCATAAAATAGCAGAAAAAAGAGTTTCAATTCGCAGAAAAGAATCCATAATGCGACTAGTATGGGTTGATAATATGAAATAAAATCTGTATGAGCCTCAAATTAGGAGGTTTTCTGTAAACAAAAGTGACTTTAATTAATTTTGCGTCTGGTGCGCTCCTGCATTTCGCTGTATCTTATGCAATGAAAAAACGACTGTAACTCAAAAACAAGAGCTAACTTTCATTTTTTAAGGCGATATTCGTGTTTAGCACGTCGAAATCATTCAAAATTGGGTACTTTCATCTCATTCGCATTTTCACTGTTGACCAGCGTTATAGATCATGGGGTTTTTATATAAAAATATCACAGTTTTTTTAAATAAAAATTTATTTCAATCGAAAAATAAATTTGTATGGCTTTCAAATCGATATACTAATAAATTTTTATTCAATAAAACTATTTACCCCTAAACACAAACATAGAATCGTAACGGAATTTCATTATCACAGATGATCTTTATAGCTTTATTGAGTCAGCTTCACCAAATAGTAGTGAAAAAGACCGTTTGCTTCTTTCGCCTCTTAACTTCTTAAGACCCGAGCAATATCCTACACGTATATACTTACATAATCTTAACATACTTCTCATACAAATATATGCTAAAAAGTATGTTTTCAAAGAAATAAAAGAAATTATGCCATAATAGTTACCAGAGACACGCCTTAAATTCCAAAAACACAAATTTTTTGTGCTATAAATGAAACAAAAAAGTCCGTATCACTTATTTGTAATTAACAGATTATTTTAACATTGTTTTTAATGCAGAATGCCTTTAAAATAAACTTCTAAAAGAACTTTCTGAAAAGTTTGGAAAAAAATGTAAAATATTTTTTTAAGAACTGTAATATCGTATTGACCCTCGTTCAACTTCATTTTTAATAGAAATAAATGACCGATACCTGCAATCAAAGGCGGAAAAGTGATCTTTGGATCTTCTTCTATCAGACCAGGTTGATTTCGACACTAATTAACCTGTTAATTGTTTGTGGGGATGTTTAAAAAAATGTTCCCCAATGGGGACATCGGACAGGTCACAAGAGGTTAAACTACTTTAATTTTTTAGATGACCTCACTATGCGTGGAAAAGTGAAGAATCGGCTAAGACTATTTCTTAGAATAATCGTCTAAAATTTTGATGTTCATTTCTATTATCATTGTTCCACTGCATTTCCCTTTGTTTCAAAGTGCCACAACTGCCAACTGTAAAAATGGCCAATACTTTTTTAGTAATTTTTATTCAAAAAGTTATTTTTGTCATTCTCTTTTTTTGTTTGTGTAAGTTTATATGAGGATTTTAATGCACTAAAGTTTCAAGTTAAATAATTGAGGGTTTAATTTATTTAATTAAGTTATAAACCTTTTATTATCAAATTACGGCAACGTGTATGTTTAGTGTTTTGAGTGAAAACAGTTTGTTCCATTTGATAATTGCATTTTGAAATAAATAACAATTAAAATAGTCTAATTTTATTTTGAAAATATATTCTTACTAGAGTTTATGGTTTGTATCCTTATAAAATAAGTTTGAAAAGCAAAAAAATTATATAAATATTGAAAATAAGAATTAAAATATTAGTTTTTTTTAAAGGAAATTTTGCGGTTTTTATGAAGCTTTTACGTCCGACACTGTGGAATGTCTTTTTTGTTTTTGCTTTTGCTTTTATTGAAACTCCTTAATAATTCTGGAAAAATAAAAGGTTTATTCAGCAGGCAACCCTTTCAGAGTCAAAATGATATCCTTTAACATCATCATATTTCTGATCCTAATTTAAAAAAATAATAGGGCTTACATCTGTTGGGATTGATAAAAAATATTTTCTATTGGAAAAAAAAATGAAGAATGATGTGCTTTTTGATATCATAAATGGCTATATGCGATCGGAACAAAAATTCTAAAATGGTAGTTTCAAATTGTCATTTGGACTGAAAGGGTTAAAGAGCGTAACGTAATTACTGTACATAGTTTCTCCCGTGGTTAGATGTTTACAGATTCTAGTATCTACTAAGGGCGCCGTTGAACACATTTAATTCTACCTTTAAGTGTAGCCCATGACGATTCACTCATAAACACAAACATAAAATTGTAAGAGAATTTCATTACCACTAGTGATCTAATAGCTTTATTGAGTCAGCTTCAAAAATAAGTAGCAAAGAAGACATAATAGCAGTGAAGCATCTCCCTATTAAAACCAAAGTAACGCATTACTGGACTTACATTTCAAATCTGACACAGTTAGGAAAATAACCTTGCACGTGGTTCTATTTATTCATCGAAAATTCCTCCATTTTCAAAAAAAGTAACGGCATTTCAAGCATCTCGTGAGCATCGGCTCAGACAAGCCAGACAGCTGCCATTTCGCTAGACAGATTTGACGAAATGGCAACTGGCATTTTCGTCAGAAAATGAATTTAAGATCTGTATCAACACCATTATATAAACATATTTGTTTTTGAAGAACTAAAATGCGGAAGTCTTATGTAAAGAAGCGGGGTACTCATACATCAGGAACCATCATTAGGTAACGATAAGGAGTTTTATACGATCGAAGCTCATTCGAACTCTTCTGTACAAAATTGCCGTAATATTACAGCACATTTTTGCTCTTAATTTGTTTTTACATTACCGTGTTATAGTGTTTGTGTTACAGCGAAGGGATGTTTTCTAGACACACAAAGTCACATGAACTTAACCCAATACCTTTTAAACAGTGAAGATGAGTGCATCCATCACTGCCATTGAAGCAAACATTTTCGCCGGTGCAGACAACCTATTTTTTTTTTTTACATCACATGTAAATTCGCAGCACAGCGTTTATAAATATTTTTTTTTCTGGTGAAATGTGTTGCTATAAAAATGGACGAAACTTATTTCCTGAATTCGATGAACTTGTCATTTAGGTATAAGAATTAGCATATTGCATTAGGTTTAAATATAAGAAGATTTTAAAATAGAAACTCATTTAAACTCCTTGTTTTCAAAGAATTGACAGGGGAGTGAGACTAAAATATGTTTGAGAAATAGTTTCTTTTATCATTTCATTTCTGATGAAATATGCTGCTAGAGAAAAAGGATATAACTAATTTCCTTAACTTGACGAAATTGTCACTCGTTAGAATTTCACCATCAAACTGTTTCATTTAAAAATTTCAACAAATTTCGGAATTTCAGATACCATTTTCTCAAAATAAGTCGACTTGTCCGCCCGACTCGTGTTGAATCAGCTTCTTACGAATGGCAAGTGGAAACGGCCGTTTCTTTTACCGCCTTCATCTTATATTCTTTTTTCTTTTCTTCTTTCTCTTCCGCGACGTTCTAACCGATTTTTCTCTAAATAACTCTCGGCGACCGTTGAGCGAGTGAGGCATTGACACGAGAGAGTCCTTATAAAAGAATAAGATAATCGCTTTGCTCAGACATCATACGAGACAGATTTTTTTTTTTAAATTCGAAAATGGGGCTACTATACAGGTGGCGTGGATTTAGTCCTGAATTATCTTATATTGCTAAGGCTTATCATATTGTTGATTAGCATTAGTTTTCTAATAAATGCAGCCCTCTGAACGAGTAAATTTTTCTTTTTGTCTGGAGGTCGAATGATATAATTCCTTAAAAGAATAAGATAATTAAGCTTTGCTCAGACTTAAAGCTTTGCTCAGACATCACATGAGACAGTTTTTTTTTTTTTTTTTAAATTCGAAAATGGGGCTACTACAGGTAGCGGGGATTTAGTCCTGAATTATCTTATATTGCTAAAGCTTATATTGCTCATTTTAATAGTAGTTTTCTAATAAATGCAGCCCTCCAAGAGACTAAATTTTTCTTTTGTCTGAAGGACAAATGATATAATTCGGTGACATAATTTTTGGTGACATTTTTTTTTTAATTCGAAAATGGGTCTACTACAGGTGGCGTGGATTCAGTCCTGAATTATCTTATATTGCTAAAGCTTATCATACTGTTCATTAACATAAGTTTTCTAATAAATGCAGCCCTCTCAAAGAGTAAATTTTTCTTTTGTCTGAAAGTCAAATGATATAATTCGGTGACATAAATAAAGTGCTGTCAGCAATGTTTCCCAATTGGGATCCCCGAGAGTTTTCACAAGATGAAAATTGCTAAGCACAATATATACTTAAACTAGATAAAATTATTCAATTCAGAAATAAGGTTATGTAGATGATTGTAGGGAATGCTTTGGATATTGTGCTTACTTAATGTTTTTAAACCTCTTCACTAAAGTGTACACTCTTAAAACGAACGAGCGATTTTAACTCAGTCTGATTGATTTTCACACCTCCAGTCTGGAAAATGTACTTCTCCTTTTGGAGTGGATCCTTAGTGTGTTGAACCTCCTACAGGATCACTCCAAACGAGTGATCTTAACTCAGTCTGAGATAATATTCACTCCTTTCCAGTGTCGAAAATGCACTTATCCAACTGGAGTGGAATTCACTCTTTTGTTTTAAGAGTGTAGTGGTCCATAACGATGGACTTTAGTTGAATTCAATTCACAATTTCATTTTACAGTCTAGTTAGTTTGTTATGTATTTTCTAGTATGTTCACATTCACATTATAAATAAAATTGTTCAAGCTTTTCATAAATATCGATACCGTAGCAGCTGAAAAGTATCATATGTATATTTATATAAACATGACTTGGCAGGAGGGTCAAGCACGAATTTTTGGGTTTTGAAAAAAAAAATAATTACACTAAATTAATTGTATTTTTTTTTCAGCAGTGAATTTTAAGGCCGCTTTGCTTTTAAAAAATGTAGGAATTTACTAATAAAACCTGAATATCTCAAATTCCACAGCACCGAAAAATATTTCGAGTTGAAGGCAATGGAAGTTTTGAACCAATATGATTCGAAAATAAATTTAACTTTTTCTTCAGAGTTTATGTTTTACTAATATAGAGCCTATCGCTATCAAACGCTGCAGGACACTAAACTGGAATGAAATTTTTTTTCGACTTTCCTTCAGGAACTACACTTTTTGTCCCTAACAAAATGAGAAATCCCTATTCTTTTTCTAGGTGTCTGATCGTTTCTTCTGATAAACATACATTGACTGACCGTCTGTCATGGTGACTGATATAGCACTGAAGGCCGACAGACAAAATTCCAAGAATTGAACCCCTCGTTGTCATTCTAACAATAACTGTTTTTAGGACAATGGAAGATAGAGGACATATTTCCCTTTACTTTAAAAAAAAAATCCTTTTCGTCTTAAAAAATTTCGGAATTCAGTTTAAAATTTGACGCAAAAAGGTTTCGAAGGAAATACTTGCGAAATAAAAGTTGAAAAATGCATGCATTTTAGTTTGTAAATGTGGAAATTTTCGATATTTTTGAGAAATAAAATCTTTTGACTGAAAGAAGTTCGATATCTACAAGTTTTATAGCATTAATTACAGAAAAAAAAAAACCTGACTTGGCTTCTTTCTGCATTAACAGCTAAAAAAAAAATACTTATTTTTAGAGCTTAAAACCTCGGATTGCATTAAATTGAAGTGCCGTTTAGTAATTATTAATTGTTATTTTTTTTTTCAAAACATTACTTATAAATATTACTTGTCTGAAAATCTGTTTATAAATAATACTTTTGCGTAACTTGGCTCATGAGTGCTGAAGTTAAGATGATCACGTAATTTATCAACAAATTGGTGTATCAGAAATATTAGTTTATGACTAAAGTTCTTTGATTTCCTTATCTTATAACATTGCTATAAACTAACGTTTGTGAACAATGCCCGATGTTTTTTTTCTAATTTTTACGAAACATTGTTTGTAAATACTATTGTAACAAACTAATGTTTATTAACAATGCCCGATGTTTTTTTTTATTTTTTACTTGAACACATTGTTATAAACTAATGTTTATGAACAATGTCTGATGTTTTATTTTTCACTTAAACAGATAATTCATAAACATTGTCATTAACCAATGTTCATGAGAAATGGCCATTTTTTGTTTGTTTAGCTAATCACTTTGTCATCAACTAATGTTTATGAAAAATGTGATTGGCTACAGAAATCAACGAACAATATTTCTCCCTCTAAGTCACAGCATCCCAAAGCTAACTGTAGCTAAATTTTCAACTTTCTTAATTTTAGGCTTTTCAGTGTTCTATTTATTGGGATACTAAATTGTTCAGGTCAAATCTTTACTACTTCAGCAGTGGCCTTGTTACAGCTTCCCAGTTTACTTTTAAAGTTAAATATTGAAGAAAAGAAATCTGTTTTTCAGTTATTGTGTGAGTTCGTTTGTCTGTACTTTTAAAACGGTACCTCTAACGTAAATAGTACATTTAGAAATTTGAAGCTATCTGTCTTTGAATTGGGAATATTTACATATTAATGACGATTTTCAATTATCTCTATACTTACGCTCGCTTGGAAAGTTAACAGAAAGAAATTTAAATAAAGATATTTGTACAGAAAAGTTATGTTGGACAATTTAAGTTATACGAAAAATAAGTTTTAAAAAACTTGATATACAGCATTTTCATTCAGAATTATTTTCAGTGATTTTTTTCATGCTTCAAACAGTGAAACCTCTAAGAGCGACCATCCTCCCGTTACCTAATAAATCGGTCGCAAATGGAGGTTGGTCGCTGCCAGAGTACAAAAAGTTAATTAGGTAGAAAGTTGAAATATCATTTTACAACGTATCATCCATTAAAAAATTACAAAAATCTATATTGTTACGTTTATTTATTAATTCGCAAATAATGCACACAAAATTATTCTAACTTACTTTTGAACAAACTGCAGTATGTAAAAAAATACTGTGTACTAACTTATTTTAACAAACTAGTGTTAACTAATTAAAGCCTTTTTAAAGAAAGGAGAAATTTCTGACTGTTTCACCTTTTTTTTCGATTTTTCCCAAATTACTAATTTTTCTAATTTATTTTTTAAATCGGAAAAAGACGTGTTTTAAAAAGATATTTTTTCATGAAATGGGATTTGAAATCGGTCGCTTGTGGAGTGAAATCTGGTCTCTCCCAGAGGGGGTGTTAACATTATACACATAGGGGGAAAAATCGGTGCCTTGAAAAATTGGTCGTAAGTAGAGGTGGTCGTTTAATGGAGGTGGTCGGTCGTGGAGTTTTTACTGATATTAATTTAAATTCATTCTTTGGAAAAACAAAAGCTTTAATTTACCAGTCTTACATAAAAATGTCCGGTATGTCAAAAATCTTATTCTGTAGTCAAGGTTAGGTTAGAATTATCGTCGCAATAGAGCTACACGAGGGCTATTGGCGACGGGCGTCGAATTTTAGAACCACAGTCAGGTGACGAGCCAACACCTAATACTGTAGTCAAAAAAAATATGAACGACAACCCAAAATTCTGGAATCAAAAAGACTATTTTGGTAATGATGAGATAAATTGACTTATATATAGACAGAGTAAACGCCTTCTTTTAACTCTCAATTTTTAATGTGTTATTGCGTAACATATTTTTACACATCAAAGTTAGAAAGTTGCCTTGCAAAACCGACGATTTTAAATTGTAGTAAGATTTTCGGAAATAAAGGGAATTTACACCTAGCCTCAAAAGTATATTTCGTAGATTTAAATATATAAATATTTACAACTAATGTAAAATTAAAATTTTATGGATAAGAAAGGATATGCATGTACACTATTGATGCATTATGAAAATTTTAGATTTTTCTTCTGATTTTGAGTTTTACATAAGTTCAACCCAAAAACTGAAAGATTTGAATAACATCACATATTCAACATCAAAATAACCGTTTTGCTAACCTTATACAGACTTTAGCTCTTTCGTTATGTAACACTGCACTTACATTCTATGTTCGAAACGCCATCAAGACAGTTTCTACATATTTTGCAAAAAATTCTCGAATAAAAATACTTCGCTTTTTGCTTCTAATAGCACGGTTGCTAGGCAACAGCATGGTTGGTCTCTAATCACCCAAAAAAGCACAGCTAGGGATTTTTTAGTGAAATGCATAGGTTTTAGGTAAGCGAGAACACAGAAGGAATGAATTTAAATGAGTAATATGGCATCTCATACTTAAGTAAGGTATTTAAATATATTTTAAGTAAACGCCTAGGTAACTTTTGTTAGATTGGTTAATTTGTCTTGTTATGTATTATTTTTTTGCAAAGATTGTAAGTTACATATTTTTTTATCTAGAATTTATACTTTTGATAATTTTTAAAGTTTTGTTTGAATAACTGAACGAAAAAAAGTAATACGCCTCTCAATTTAAACAAGATGCTTAATTCTCAATATTTTTATACTAGCGATGTACTTTCAATTGCTTAAGTACAGGGCGATATATTTAAAAATACTTATTTTATAAAATCTGGACATTCTTAGCGTATTAAACTGTTGCTAAACGGAAATTATTGAATTAAAAGTTTCAAATTTAGTGCAATAAAAATTTTGTATTTACATGTGGAAAGCAAACCCCAAAATAGAGGAAACTTTAAACGCTTATTTTAAAAATGACCTATAATTACATAAGAAAAATAAATAGGTAAATGAAGGTTAAGAAGCGCAATATTCTAATACTATGAAAATGCTCGATTTAGATTTCTTTCGTTTTATTTAAAGGAAGAGCAGACACTAAAAAAAAAAAAAAAATTGAGCAACATAGGCACAAGGTAAAAAAAATGGCAACATTACAAAATTGTGTTGTTTCAATACAAGAATCGTGCTGATTACATAAAGATTGCATAAGGTATCAACCATCTTTTCAAGTTGTTAAATAAGGAATTTAAATTATAAAATCGAGTATTTTGATCACAGAGGAACGTACTATACATAATTATGCCGAAATAAAGTGGATATTAAATGTTCATAAAGAATAGTACTATTAAAAAAGATCTCCACAGAATCATAGAATGTTGTTAGTAAAATGTTCTGCGTAAAATGAGATATTTAATGAATATAATTAAAAATATGAATATAATAACACATGAAATAAATATTACGTTAGACAAACTTAGATTTGGAAGAAATTATAAAAGGATCAGAGATTTTCCTACGGTATTTTTGCTTGGGAAAATGTGCTTGTTAAAATAAAGAGTTACGAAATTTTTCAGTTTAGGAACACACTAATTTCGCTTTTCGTATTAAAATAATTTCTTGTTTTCGAAAGAATATCTGCTTTTTGGTGCAAATTGAAGCATCAGTAGATATCTTATCTTTTGGTTCCTAGAGGGCGGCACTGAGCTGTATTTCGTTTGCGAGAGGTGAAGGTGAAAGGGATGGTTGGGCAGATTGAATAATGAATAGTGCATATGCTATGCAACTATGCACATTAAAATTACTATGATTGCAGTTTCTTTAAGTTGTTTCATAAAGATAACAATTATTTTAATATCAAGAAAAAAAAGTTTTATAAAAATATTTTATTTGGTGGGAATCCTAAATTATCAAGTCTAAAAAACAGTTTTTACAATAAAAAAAATCGTAATTACAACTATTTGTAATCAGGAATTACAAAGCATATCACGCTGTTTTCGGAAAAGCGCATGTAGCATCCTCAGAAATATGATTTCGTACCATACTTTTTTTTATTCCCTCTCCCCATTTTTTTTAACATTTCATCTACAGAAAAGTATCGTACGAGGTAGTAGAAACCTACTGGATATCGATATATTAAAGAATGAAATTAATTAAGAAATGTATAAATTGTCATAAAAATGAAACCATAAATGGCACATTTCT
Source organism: Hylyphantes graminicola (assembly GCA_023701765.1). NCBI lineage: Eukaryota > Metazoa > Arthropoda > Arachnida > Araneae > Linyphiidae > Hylyphantes > Hylyphantes graminicola. The sequence goes on from CM043113.1 coordinate 55,130,797, forward strand.
ACGTACGGAACGGTGCGGTGTTATTTTCGGTAAATTCGTTTATATATATTTTTGTAGATGGCAGCACCAACCTTCAGAGTAAAGATAAGAAAGTTGAAGAGGAGTTTTCAATCATTCAATCAGACTCATGACAACGTGTGTAGAATTTACTATGTAGCTACGAATTTTTTTTCTTTTTAAAAGTAATATAAAATGCAATTTTTTTATAGGAAAGCAGATTTCCTGTGAAATGCTTGAATTTTAATTATTATAATACATACCTATTCCCTACCATCCTACATATACATTCCATACATACCTTTCGATTTATTGTTTCGATATTTTGAAATTTTCTACAACTTGTAGCATGTAATAAACAATAAAATAATAATTTTCAAATCCATAGTTATTGTTATTTGGTATTTCATATTTCAACCGTATTATAAGTTATTATTATTTTTAATAATTTTTTAAATTGCAAATGCAAGTTATTTGTATATTTAGTTTTTTTTTAAATAAGTCATTTCGAATAACTTTTTTTTACCCTACTGTGAAGAAATGTAACAATAAGTTTCTAATTTAAAATTGGCTGTAAAATAAAAATAAATTTTTCATGCACGTGCTGAAGAGAAGAATCTAAAAGCATAAAAATCACGCGCAAAATTATAACAATACCATACAAATAACAAAAGTAATAGGTAGCAAACGACAAACCTCTAAAAAATAAACAACTAGTCAAATAATAAACACAAACACTATACATTTTGAAAATGGACTTACCCTACTTCATGACGAATTGTGAATTTGTAGTCTGATTGCATTTTTCTTTTAATCACGGCATTGAAGGCATAACATTGTATCTTCTTTAATTTTTCATTTTTCACTAAGTATTTCGCTCAAATTTTTGGCACAAAGCACGTGAACAAAGCAGAAAATTGGTTCATCATTGAAAAGCAGTAAACCGAATTTTCACTTTAATTATTCCAGTCGAAAGCTCTGTTTTTTCACTCAAACAAAGGTGAAGAAGGAATTTTTTTTTTAGACGAATGTTTCCATACTTTTGAAGGTAGTATATTATATTCCAGTATAAGACCCTTTACTTTTGTATGATGAGCATAATGAAGCTAACTAGCTGATCACTGCTTAACAAGCCCTGTGCCCTCTTTACGGATTATTTATGAATAAATGTTATGCAGCAAAACATATAAACGTATCAAATTTTCTAAAAATTCACACATTTTACGTAAATAAATCACGATCACAAAAGATTGCAAATATCTGTATGATAGAAGCACCAGGATGCTCTTAGCTGGCTATTGTTTTGAATCTTTGTTTAGATTATTCTCTCAGATTATTCGTGGATCATCAAATGAATTTACACACATTCTTAAAAAAATTACCAATCACTATTTTCTCGCTTTTTTGGTTAGATAAAAACAAGAGACAGCAAAGCTCTGTATGAAACAAGCATCAGGATACCACTAGCTGGCCACTGATTGACGCGCTGTTTCCGATACCTATTTCTGGATTGTCAAAAAGAGGAAATTAATATTAACCAAGCAATTACAGAAAGCGAAAACTACACAAATCGACAAGTGCTAACGGAACTTTGGCTAACTTTTTTCATACGTAAATAAACATTTAGCAAAGCACAAGACATATCAAATCTTTGTTTCGCTGTCCATCATTTGAATTGTTGAATTTTTAATATTTTTTTTTGGTTATTAAATTTTGATAAGAAATATGAATTAAACTAATTAATCACTTTCCGAAAGACTAATAGAATCAAATGGAACTTTTCCGCATTTTTCAGCATAACTTTTTGTGCGTTCTTTCTACACAAAGGCAGCAAATCTCTGGCACGGAAAAAGGACTCAGCTATCTGGATACCGTTTGACCCGTCTATCCCTAAGATTATTCGTGGATCATCAAATGAGGGTGAATCCTGTGCCTCTGCTAATTTTTTCTGGTCATCAAATGTTAACAAAAAATTCTGAATTCAACTACTATCATTCAGTGTCTCTTCTGGTCATCAAACGTTAAAAATGAAATACGAATTAAACTACTATTTATCAGTTCGTGAAAAATTAATCCAAACAAAGACATTTCTGCAAAAATTTTTGAAATTTTTCTGCGTAACTTTTTTTGCGTCTTTCTACACAAAGGCAGCAAATCTCTGGTTCGAAAGCATTCCTCAGCTAACTAGCCGGCCACCGTTTGACGCGTCTCCTCCGCAGATTATTCGTGGATCATCCAATGAGGGTGAGTCCTCTGCCTCTGCTAATTTTCCTGGTCATCAAATGTTAACAAAAAAATGAATTTAACTACTATCATTCAGTTTTTTTCTGATCATCAAACGTTAAAAATGAAATACGAATTAAACTACTATTTATCAGTTCATGGAAAACTAATCCAAACAAATATACATTTCTGCAAACTTTTTTTTATATTTGTCTGCGGAACTTTTTTTTGCGTCTTTCTACACAAAGGCAGCAAATCTCTGGTACGAAAGCAGGCCTCAGTTAACTAGCCAGCCACCGTTTGACGCTTTTCTCCCCCAGTTTATTCGTGGATCATCAAATGAGGATGATTCCTCTGCCTCTGCTAATTTTTCCTGGTCATCAAATGTTTAAAAAAAATATGAATTCATCAACTGGTTAACCCAACAACTACCATTCATTTTTTTCTGGTCATCAAACGTTAAAAATGAAATATGAATTACACCACTATATTAATCAGTTTACGAAAAACTAATATAATCAAATGGATATTTCTGCAAACTTTTTGGACACATTTTTTTTGCGTCTTTCTACACAAAGGCAGCAAATCTCTGGTACGAAAGCAGGCCTCAGCTAACTAGCCGGCCACCGTTTGTGACGCGTCTTCCTCCGCAGATTATTCGTGGATCATCAAATGAGGGTAATCCTCTGCTCTTGCGGTTCTTTCTTGTTCCATCTCGCCTGCTTTTTTCCTCCTCTGGATGGTTCGAAAGAACTTTCTTAATCGGAAGCGATGAAAGATTCGGGATTGGGTCCTGGTGGGACGGAGATTTGGGAAGGAGTGTTGGTTTTGGAGAGTTGTTGTTGAATTGTTTTGTTTGTCATTATTATAACAGAAACGTTACACAAAATGGTAAATGATTCATGCATATGGCGTTCGTATTTTATTCAACAAAAACGTCATTTTTTTTAATGTCAAAACACAATAACTAGAAACATTTAGAATTATTTAGCATTTGCGTTCCAAATGTTGAATTTTCATTGTAAAAGAGAAACGTTGCTGCTGTATGTAAATGGAAAATTGTGTCTCAATGATAATAGTGCATTAACGCTAGAAATTTTAGGTTTGCAATAGTAAAACGCACAAGAAAGTTGCTGCGCATAATTTGGTTTGCGATTATAGGGTCAGGTTAGTATTTTATGTGCTGGTAACTGCGATATAAAAAGAAATTTAATTTCAAAATACTTTCATTTACGAAAAGTTTTGAACAATAATTTTTAAAAATACTTTCATAAACTTTTATTTAACAAAAAATAAGATTTTTTTTGCTATATGGATACAAAAAAAAGTAGTATGAACAACAGAAATAAACATCGAATAACAGGTAAATCTTAAAACGCCTATCTTTCTTTCTCATCCGCACCCCCGATGCTTTAATTAAAGTGTTGGGAAAGATCCCGGAGATCCTAGTCTGGATAACAAGGTGGTCCCGGGGGGATCGGGCGAAGATGATCATCAGGATCGGGAAAAAAGTTGGGAGAAAATGGACGGGAAAAAGGATTTCCCGGGAATGTAGTGATAATCAGTGGTAATAAAAAATTATGCTATTGATTGAGTCCCACTAAGCTCTGGACAGGGCTGCTTTATGAGGGAATATTGGATAATTCTTACACAGAATGTAATCCCTGCACAGAATGTAGTTCTTGTACTGAAGGTAATTCCTGCAAAGAATGTAGTTCTTGTACTGTTGGTAAATAATCTTATTTTTGTACAGAGTGTATAATATTCCTGTGTAATTGAATATTATTTTTTTGTAATATCAACTATTTACTTAATTGATAATTTATATAATAAACTGGTACATCAGAAGACTTTTTAAATACATTAATTACATCCTTAAATAAAAAGTTATATCTTAAATTGCAATTTAACTTTTATAGAATAGCAACGTAACTTTTCGTAAACATCGAGAATTTTAACTATCTCACAGTTGCCTTCTTTGATCTATAGTTCAAATTAAAATCTAAATTATCGTTTGCACGTATGGAATTCCAACAAAAGTCAACAATGTAGTTCTTGTTCTGAATGCAATTCTTGTACTGATTGCACGTGTACTGATTGCACGTGTTGCTGATTGAATTTTTTTTGTACTGAATGGTTTATAGTAATGTAATAAATAAGTTGTTTGGATTAATGTTGCGTTACGGGGCTGGGGAGCCCAGTCGGTTAGGCATTCGCCTAGCATGCGAAAGGTCCCAGGTTCGGGTCCGGGCATCGCCAAAATAGCTGCCGATATAAAAGGTCCGTGCAGCCAAAAATGTCCGACGAATGATACCCCGTGCAGTGGGAGTACACGTTAAAAATTCTTCAAAGTCCTAACGCTGCCTACGATGTCGCCCTTAACGGTTGCGTTGGGTGCCTACTTAGATGCCGGCTCGTCACTCAACTGTGGTTCTAAAATACGACGCCCGTCGAAAAAAGCCCTCGTGTAGCTCACGATAATTCAAACTAAACTAAACTAAAATGTTACGTTAAAGAGTTATATGAGATATTGGCAGCATTCATCTTAAAGGAAAGGCAGGAGAACAATGAGGGAATATTTAGAATTGCAATACATGCAATAATGCCTTGAGTTTGATAAGGAGTAGCAACTTAACCCTCTAGTGCATACTGTTACCGTTTGGTGACAAGTAACATAATCCATTTTATTCTATTAAATTAGAGCTCCTCCTAGACAAATCTGTGTTTTTTTTCATCTATTACATTTCATTTTGAAGTTTTAGTTACTAATAATCCTCATAGATGACAGAAGTAAAAGTGTATTCAAAATTAAAAAGAGAGGTTATTAATTTTTGTGAAATCACGTTTTTGGCAGTATTCAGGGAATAATAATATTAGTACTAAATACTAATATATTGTTTTGAAAAATTAATCTTAGTTAAAAAGGGTTATTTTGAAATATTTTTAGTAGTTTTCTAGTCATTATTATCAAAATTGGAATTTTGCAGTTGGTTTCTGTCATATGGACAAAATTTTAAAAATTGAAATTATTTAAATTCGAATGCAGTTAATTTTTTTTAGTATTTTTCCCATAATGTATGAGTAATAAAGATACATGTATATTTCTTTTGGATGAAAATAAAAATTCATGCATATTAGAGGGTTAATATCAAAAACAAGTGCAAAACTTTATTAAAATTAAGGATTGTAAAACCTTAACAGAGCATCAAAATGTCACATACTGGATCTAACACGTAAGTAAATATGTAGCATAAATAAAATTTTGTTGCAATAAAGTCATCCCTTTTAAAATATTTAATACATCCAGAGATGCTGGAGTCTTTTTGAAGCATAATATCTCTGGCTCCACTGGCGTGTTTTGAGATAGGGCTCATACAACAATGCTTTGTTAATTGAAGTCATTTTAAGACATAACTCCTCAAACTGAAGTGCAAGTTCTGTATATTTTGCTGATATAGTTAAAGTCTTTACTTCATTTGCTAATCCTAAAAATCAGTCCACAGTTGATGTCGGCGCATGCACTCTTAAAACAAACGAGCGATTTTAACTCAGTCTGAGTTATTTTTCACTCTTTCGGTGTCGAAAATGCACTTCCATTATAGGAGTAGATTTCACTTTTTTTTGTTAAACAACAACAAACGAGTGATTTTAAGGCGATTAGGAGCGATTTAGGGCGATTAAGAGCTATTTAGGAGTTAATTTCAATCCTTCCAGTGCCGAAAATACACTTCTCCTACAGGAGTGGATTTCACTCTTTTTTTAAGACTGTATACTTAAATTTTACCTTAATAAATAATTAAAAAAAATCAGAATAATATTCCCGATTAAACAAAGCTAAATACACAGGCTCTCAATATCTCAAAACGTTTAACTATTCTATGGTATTTTACTACAATCATAAGATACTCATAATCTATAACGGGTTGACACAATAGAAAATATAAGTCAATTTTCCCTCTTTTATCCCTTTTGTGTGCCTACTGCTTTTATTCGGACGACACATAAGAGGCTGGATTGGCGACCGTTGATTAATAGTCATTCTTGACCCATACACTGACCGACAAGAGTCGCCAACTGATTCTTATGATTAAAGCTGTTTTTTGTATTTGTTTGGCGTGATGCAGCTCCCTATGTTTTTATTAGTGTTGTTGGTGTCTTGGCGATTTTTTGCATGTCTTCGGCGATATTTTTTGTGTTGTTATTTGGCGCCTTGGTGATTTTTTTTATGCCAATGTTGCTTGGCGAAGTTTTTGTGTTCGTCACGGATGAGAAAGAAAGATGAAGCTGGGATTTCTCCCCAGTTATTTTGAACTGAAAATATAGACTATCCTTTATATACTCTTGATGTTTTCACTCAAGGTCAAATTCCTTGAAAATTTTCCATGTTTTTATGTTTTCTTTTATTTTAAAAAAAAGCAAATGATTGCTGAAACACTTGGTACTATGAAAAGATGGTTAAATGAACTGCTATTCCAAAAAATATAATCTAACTAGTAAACTTCACAACAAAATAGTATTCTCATGCAATCATTGTTTAAGTAAAGTAAAATGTTAGCTTGTTAATTTTAAATTCACAATTTTATTCGTTAATTTAAAAATAGCAGTGCCTTTAGTTTAAAATGATATTACTTTCAAATTAATTGTTATAGGACATAAAGAATTGAATTTAACGTTTGTCAAAAAATATAATAAAAAAAGGTTTACACAAAAAAAAATTTTGTCCCTAGTAAAAAATTAAATTGTATCCCTATCTTCTACTAGTATACTAAAAAAATTACTTTTTCAAAACAAGAACAGCAAACAACTACTCTCTAAAAAAAACCCACATTCCCATCTCCATTTTCCGATGACACAATATTGTGATGGATAACATACTGGTTGCCTCTGGAGCAAGATGTTATTTTTTCCCTGGCTGATGTTTAGGCTCTTTTTCTCGAAGATAGGATAATGCGCGGTATTTGTAATGGTTGCTAAATTGGACCTAAACCATTAGATGTTGTTGATGGTACGGTTTGACTGCTGTTGATTGGAACACAGCGAAAGGGATTTGTTAGTGGACAGCACTTACGTTGAGTTAAGAAAAATGAAGATGCCAGTGAATGATCTTTGTAGTTAGAAGCCGATATTTGGTAACCTAGAATAAAAAAAAGTCTATTAGTTAAAAAATTTCATTAAATCTATAAAACAATTGTGAAGCTATAAAGCAAATGTTAATGTCCAAATTGCACAAAATAAAACATCATATCATTCCGATATGAAAATGATATTAATACGACATTGAGGAATCATCATCGGATATGATATTGTGGTTTCAACTTTCATTAAACAAACATTAGTTTGAGTAAAAATTTTTAGTTGTCCTAGAACAGTTAATGGGTATAACACTGATCTTGAATTGAGTTAAACACTAGTAGGGTAGACTAACCAGTGAATGAACGTTTAAGGCGCTGCGTTCGCCAGTGAATAAACACCAAGACACAATGACCAGGACAACCAACCATATGTCAGATAGCTTCCTACTACAAGATGGGAGGAAGTCGGTGTTGCCAATCCATCTAGTGGAATATTTTTCAATCCTTATTTTTTAATTATATTTACCAAATGTTCATTCACTGGGGCCTGTTCACTCACTGGCCAGTCTACCCTACGTTCCTAAAAAATTTTAATATTAAAAAAAGCAATATAGAGCTCATTTAGCATTCGGATTAAATGGAAGTAGGATTTTGTGAAATTTTTTAAAAATACAGTTGTAGATGTTTGGTTCCCAAATATGTTGATAGTCATTAGACTATCACAGAAACTAGCCAATGCGAACTAGCATAATAAATTTGAAGTATACAGCTCTTTTTTTATTCGAGTTGTAGAGATGTTTCAGACAGAAAAAAATTACACACTAGCGGGCAGGCATACAGTTTGAGAGAGTTGAAACAATTTTCAAAAACTGTTTTTTCAGAATCAGCACTCTCAAAACCGTGTAGAAAACACAAAATATCTTTTCGACTCGATCGCAATACTTTCAGTACCCAATATTTCAATATTAGTTAATTGAAATTAACATCTCCAAGTCATCAATTAAACTTTAAAACGAAACATCCCTACACTGTTTCCTACCACTTGTTCAACTGGGGTCCAACAAACACCCCCAAATCTACAAGAGGATCCAATCATACCTCATTACTTTGATTATACCAACTCCAATGACGCCCACAAAGAGGCAATCAGCCAACTCAGATTACCTGGGAGTCTTTTGCCTTCAGCCCTAGCATGGGGCTGTAATTAAAGGACAGCCCTGGCTTGCTTAGGGCTGTTGCCTGTACTTATCGAAGCCCCATCCACCTTATTTTGCCTGTTAGCTAATAGCTAAGGAAGGTAGGTATTTTTTTTCGTAAGTGGGGGCTGTTTTGGGAAGGGTTGGTTTATGGGAGTTAATGTTAATTTGGATTTGGTAAACAAGTATAGTTGCTAACATTAGCTTATACATAGAGTTTATTTTTATGATAAAAGTATTTAGGAGTCATAAGATATTTTTTCAAGGTAAAGAAAGAGATCAAAAATGATCTCGTTGGTTGATATTATGAGGCATATTTTTTAGCATCTTCCTTTTCAAATAGAACAAAAAAAGTGTAGAAAATCTGACAAACAACTCAACTTGGTTTTGGGACAGTTCGTTCGACAAAACCTGCGTTGCAATTGTAAAGGCTGACAGAAAGTTTCAGGATTTCGGTTAAATCTTGCACTAAAATTTTTATCAGTGGAACCTAGATAATTAGAATTATTTTTCAGTTATTTTAAATACATAGAGCTTTCGTGACACTAAATTTTAATTATAGAGTTTGAAGTCACAAAACTTCTATTTCCAATTAAATATTTATACACCAAGAGGACTACCATTTCACTATAAAAAATCTGTAGAAGCCGAACTTTATTAGTTATGTCCATCAAAATTGCTGTGGATAAATATCACGAAAGAACGCTATTAGCAGGCCCTGCGTGCGATGCCCCTAAAAGTTGCTTCCACGGCAAATGCCAGATGTAGAGATTAATCGAAAAAAGTTGCGATGAGGAAGAAGTAGAGATGTTTTTTGTATTATCTGTTGTATTATGGAGGATTGAGAGCTTCTTATTTGTTAATTTGTTTTTGAATACTTTTCTAATATTTGTATGTATTGTATATCCAGCCCGACTTATTTCTCCAACTAGTTCAGCATGTGATTTTTTTCTAACTCTTCACAGATTTTCCAATAATTGGTGCAGTGTAGTTCAAAGCATTTGAAGTAAGAATCATTTCAAAAATTAGAAATTTGGTTCCATTTATATTTTTAAAATGAATTTCTATTTTGAACATCTCACGAAAAAAGTTAGAGCTTATGAAAAAAAATCTAATGAAGGTTTTTAAAATAGTAGGGACGAATTGGATAGTCGACACAACAATTTTAGCCAAAAAAAATATGTTTCATAATTAAATTAAAAAATATGCTAGTTATTATACTTCCCTGTTTAGGTTAACCACAGTCTCTACAAAAATGACTCGACTCACTTTTGTTTCAAAACGTTAAATGTTAAAAAAAAATTCAATACAATAAAGTAAATAGGATTTTTTTTAACAAAATAATCCAAATCAGTTTTGTAGACACTACCTTTCCCACAGGACAGATAAGTCTTTGGAATAAAATCTAAAAACCATTCAACTGTTCTCGAGCGAGAACGTAACGGCCACATCCATAGAAATAGCTCACTTGATAAAGTTGTAATGGAAGTTATGAAGTAAGATAAAGCTGCTTTGGAGGAAAAACAACTTTACACTAATACCTTTCCGGCGAGATTTTTTTATTAGTGCGTTTGTTTGAGGTGTTGTTTCTGATGTTTTCCTTCATGGCTCGATAAACGCCGAGATTCCCAGAGCTATTTTTCTGGTCTTTTCTGTTTCATTACTCCAAATCAACTGCTGCATTAGAGGCTATTTTTCAGTCTGGCGGGAGTTAACGTTACTGATTTGGTGAAGCTGTAACTGTTATTTATTAATCAAATATTATAATACAACGATCAGAATGCTTTAATTACAACAGACGGAGAGAAATCACGGGTTCCCCAAATACATTGGGACAGAAGTACTCATTAAATATGTCCGTCCAAAGTCACGACGGCGTTTCAGTTAAATGTCGCTCGAAGTTATGTCGGGTACACCCTTAGGTATCGTATTAAAAGTGACCAGGGTCCTAAATTACGAAGTGTGGTTGACTTTGTTCGTCGTAATTATTTAACAATAAAAAATAATTTCTAATGCTAAATATGAATGCCTTATCGATTGAAAGTACTTGAGCAGGAAAACCACATGATACTCAGCCATAAAGAATGTGACCAAGATGGTATCAAATTGTCCCTAAGACGTTAATACGTTAATTATACAGTTATTGATTTACTATATAAACCAATTTGGCACCAAAACGCACGTAAGTTTGATGCAATTTTGACACATTATTTCTAATAGATATGTCTGATTGAATTGTTCACAAAAATTAGTTACATTTATTGCGTGGTTGTAATGTTGTGTTTGTGTATTAATTCCATGATTTAGGTGAAGGTTATAGTGCAAAACTCACATTCTCCAAAGTGTAACTAAGATATGAAGAGTACACGGGAAGAAGCGATTGATTTATTAGTCGGACGCCCGCAACTGCCTGCTTGGCGGCATAAAACCGGTTTCTCTCTTTCTTCTTCGCTTGGTCCAAGCGTCGGGATCGCCAACCGCCTGAACTTGGTAGCTAGGAACCACAGAGATAGTAGTTAAAGTACTACACTGGCATATCACGTGACCTACAACACTGACTTCATTGCTTGCGCGTCTTGTCGTTAGCATTGGAGGTCACGTGATCCGCCACTATATTACTTTAACTATGAAATCTACGGTAGGAACTGGTTTCCTTACACAAGTTTAGGCGATCACTCGCTATCATCGCCAAAGTGGCCTGCTAAGAAACTTGTCTGAAAAATCAATCGGTTTTTCCCGTGTACTCTTCATGTAAGGTCTGGTCCATTATTTGGCAACTTTTGACAATAATAAATTCAATTATGGAAGAAGTCTTCAATGAACGGGTCGTACCTTCAATGTATTTATAAGATACGTTTGTTATAAAAGGGCGTATTTCCAATTTTATGACGTTAGATAATAACTTTTTTTTTCTAGTAGAGTACAGCCACAAATGTAGTGATTTTATAATATTTTGTAATAATAGTAAAATAAATCGAACTAATAATAATTTAAAAGTCAATACTTTCGTACCATAGGTTCGTAGAAAAATGACACTTCTCTGTCTTAAATCAAAAGGAGTAGCGTCAATTTTTTCTACTTACACTCCTAAAACAAAAGAGTGAAATCCACTCCTATAGGAGAAGTGCATTTTCGACACTGGAAAGGAGTGTAAATTAACTTAGACTGAGGTAAAATTTCAAAGCATAGGGGACTGTGGTGGAGATCATGTCGGAGGTTTAACAAAACAAAAGAGTGAAATCCACTTCTATAGGGGAAGCGCATTTTCGACACAGGAAAGGAGTGAAAATTAACTCAAACTGAGTTAAAATAGCTCGTTTCTTTTAAGAGTGTACAGTCCTATGCCTTATCAAGCGACATTATTATGAATTGGGAGTATTAGAGGTCAACGGAATTAAAAAAAAATTGGTCAGGGTAAACGTATGAGTTGTGTAAAATAATTTCATCAAATTGTCCTTATTTTTATTCTAGAATTTTTAGAAGTTTATAACATTATATGAATCAAGGCTAATGTTTAGTTACGGAAGCAAAAAAGAATACATATTTTAGAATACAACGTTTTTTGCTTATACTATTTTCTGAATTTGAATTAAAATTTACATCTCGACTTAAAACCGCATGTCTGTAAAATAAATATACAATTCGAATCCCAATGCATACACCCCACCTGTAGCTGATACGCTTTCCTGAAAACTCATAAAACTGCGGATTTTTCCCTCTGACTTCATTCATAAATAATAACTAAAATAAACAAAATACACAAAAAGCCAATTTGTCGTCGAACCAAGTCACCATCAGTAGGTCATTAAACTTCTTATTTCCATCCATAATTGAGATCCCCGCAGACAGGTCTGTCAAAGTGACTTTGACGAAGGCACACAAAGCAAATGTTCGCTCGCTTGTGACGAAAATTATAATATAATTGACGCCACTGCGCACGGGCTTACGTGCCAGGCATTCATTCCAGTGGCGTAGACTCGAGATGTAATCGCACTGAAAGTGGAAAAATTATGTATTTGCAAAAGGATATTTCTCAGGAGAATTGTTAAAATAAGTGTTGAGTTTAATTTTTGAATGTAATTTTGTTTGTGGAACACTAGCAAATAAGCTTATTGAAAATAAGTCTATTGTATCACTTGACATTCGGGCATTTTAAAGACTGTTTAAATTTTGAGTTTTGTTTCACTATGATAATGGTTCTTAGCTTCTGCAACGTCTGTGTGGACAAATTTTTCACGATGTTTTGGGTATTCTTATTGAACCATTATTCATGTATTGGAAACAAAAACCTGAGTAAAGGTTCAACCGAATAGCGAAAATGTGGTAAAACATTTCACCACACAGCCGTTACTATGGACCATTACTATGGTGAAACCAAGAGCAAAATTTGTAACAATGATGTATCTTTAACTTAAAATAAATATCGCCAAATACATCCTTTTTTGGCTTACAGTGTGTTGATGGAGCATGGAGGAGCGTGGTCTTGTAATTGTAACACTTTTAAACATGATAGCAAAATAGCAAAAGTGTATATTAGATTTCACTATGTTGTAAAGATATTTAAATTAAAAACTAAGCCTTCCTCTACATGTACCGTTTTTGGTTAGCTTTTTTAACTGCGCAATCTGTTTATAAAATAGCAAAGTCTAACACCATATTTTGTTTGAGGACGCTTTTTCACGGCATACCCAACTAATATGGCCACATAAATTCTCTGTGACGCCATACTATCCGCCTGGATCCCGTAGTCAGCACTTCCGAAAGAGAGGAATGAAACTTGCTTGGAACTAGAAAAATTTAATCGGCCGTGAGCGAATAGATTTTGTATTTTTATTTTTCGGAAAGCCAACAATCCGAACCAGATGGATAGCGTGACGTCATGATAAGCTTCTGTGGCCCTAAAGTTGAGTAGGCTATGACCTTACCAACTTACACTCTTGCCAACCCAGCAAAAAAAATCAGCAATAAAACTTCAAAAAAATCTCGAAAATGCTGATTTTTTGCTGATGAATGAAGTTTTTTTGCAGACGAGGTGATCAATGAAGGTTCCATGCTGATAGTATGCAGTTTTTGTAAAAGTTTATTGCTGACGAAATCATCATATTAAATTTCAAAGGAAATCTGCTGCTTATTTAAAGGTTTACTGCAGCTTAAGTTTTAGCACTCATGCAACTTACATACATCTACGATCTATGAAGGTTTCATGCTGATAGTGTGCAGTTTTTGTAAAAGTTTGTTGCTGACGAAATCATCAGATTAAGTTTTGAAGAATAACTGCTGCTTATGTAAAGGTTTATTGCAGCTTAGTTTTAGAAAGATATAACTTGCATAAATCAACGACCAAAATGAAGGTTTAATGCAGATATTTTGCAGTTTTTGTAAAGGTTTTTGAAAATTAAATCATTATAAATAAATTTTGCAGACTCTGCTGCTAATGAAAGGTTTATTGAACCTTAGTTTTAGAAAAATATAACTTGCATAAATCAACGACCAAAATGAAGGTTTTATGCTGATCTGTTGAAGTTTTTGTAAAGGTTTTTTTGAAGATTAAAGCATTATATTAAATTTTGCAGAATCTGCTGCTAATGTAAGGTTTATTGCAGTTTGGTTTTAGAGAAATATAACTTGCATAAATCAAAACCAAAATGAAGGTTTTATGCTGATATTTTGCATCATGCATAAAAAATGCACTATTCCTTCATTTTAAACGCCTAATGAAATGAGCTAAAAAAAACTTTAATTAAAAATGCTGTAATTTTGTTCCAAAATCAGGTATTTTTCATGCATAACAAATGCTTTTAAAATGCCTTATAAAATCAGCAAAGAATCTTCCTTTAAAAATGAAGGGAAAATGCAGTTTTTTGTTCCAAATTCAGAAATTGTTGCATGCATAAAAACTGTATATAAAATGCCTAATAAAATAAACAAAACAATCTTCATTTGAAAATGAAGGAAAAATGTTTTCTTTTGCTCTAAATTCAGGCATTTTATATAACTCATAATAAAATATCAGCAATTTTTCTGAAATGCAGGAAACGTGCTGATTTTTTAATGAAGGAAACACGACTGAATTTGAAACAAAAAAACTTCATCTTTCCTGCATTTTTAAATGAAGTTTTTATGCTGATTTTTTTTTTTGTGCTGGGTTAACATCTTTGTATTTTGTTACGCCAAGATTTCTATAATATGAATTTCTAATGTAGGAAATATGCAGATATTTTAGGTATTTTCATAATGCAAGAAAATTGCTCATTTTTACATATTTCTTGATACCGGAAAAATAAATATTAATGAAAAGCATTCCATCGCTAAACAGATATAAATATCACTATAGTTGACTTTTATCTTTAAATTAGTATTTATTTCAACTAACTATAACATTTATCTGATTTTTTTCCCTGCTAATAGGCATAGTTGAATTGTAAACTAAATCCAAGAAATTTGATGATTATCATCTTGAAAAATAACATTTAACCCTATTATTATAATTATTATTAAATATTACTTTCAAAAAGTAAATTACAAATCAAACTCGTGGCAAAATTGATATTTTCTCTAAAATCTTTGTTACTTAAAGTTACAGTACGGCGAAGTTAACAAGTCAAGATAGTGTAGTTGTTAGAGTATCAGCCACGAGTACCTCAGACCCGGGTTCGATTCCCCGAAACCTCACCCATATAAAATTTCCTAATTGAAATTAGAAAAAATAATAATAAGTATAAATATAGTTAATTAGTAATGCTTGAAAAAGATACTGTCAGTTTTATTTTTAATTTAATTAATTTCTCATTTATTATTAATATAATTAATTATTACGTACGAATAAACACCAGTTCCTTCAGTTCACAATTTTTAAACCAGATGGCGACACTAAAAAAAATCAGCATAAAAACTTCATTTAAAATGAAGGAAACATGAAGTTTTTTTTTCCGAAATCAGCATGTTTCCTGCATAAGAAATCAGCATGATTCCTGCATTTTTGTGAAATGCAGGAAACATGCTGATTTTTAATGAAGGAAAAATGCAGGAATTTGGAACAAAAAAACTTCATGTTTCCTTCAAGTTTTTATGCTGATTTTTTTTGCTGGGAACTGACTGGTCTCAACTAATGAACCTCATTCTTTCATGCACTATCATAATTATTTCGTTAAGATTCAAATTTTTTACAAAATTCAATCAGCAATCCAAAATAAATACACGCCCCCTACTTTTCTTTCAAATATCTGTCGACACGTTGTTGTCACCCCCGTTAGTGCCAAGCGATCCATGCCAATTCGGCGTTTCCTGGACAGACAGACGAAAGGATTTCCACCGTCATCGCCAGACATTGAACTACATGAATAAAGAAGAATGCAGCGATGATTGCTGGATCACTCAACCATCCCTGATGGGTCTGCTCTCTGTGTTTTGTTCCCATTAGAGATGTGCAGTAAATGTGTTTTGTGTTATTACCTGGTTTTGCAGTTAATAAAATATTATTTGTGTTCATTTAGTAAAATTTAAAGTGAGATTTTTAAAGAGAAGGCATTCTTAAAAAGCAAGCCATGAAAAAGGCTATTCCTTTTGTAAAAAAAAATATAAACAAATTGTTTGTTGAAATGCCATAGTAACAGATAACTGCCGAGAAAATACCATGATTCTTGATTTTGAAGCAATAAATAGCTAGAATAAAAAGGATATGGACTTTAGCCATGCTCTTTTTAAAAAATTTGTTCCGTTTAAAGAATTTAAAAAAATATTGTCACGGAAAAGCAAAAAAAAAAAAAAAAAAAAAAAACATAAAAAATACTCTTTATTGAGATTATAGTGGGATTTAATTACTGTTCTCTGAACGTTTGTTGGTTAATGAAATTGGTAAATAACGATCTTTGAAAGTAGGATAAAAGCCCTGATAAATTAGAAAGTGAAAATAACTGTTATTACTAAAAGAAAATGAACAAGTTTAATCAACTGAGATACCTTCATACAAAAATTTAAATTCTTTCTGCATTCACAAATTTCTTGAAAACAGAGATAAATTGTATTTAGGTCGAAAACAATGCTACATTGGCCATTGTAATCGAAATCCTTAACTCACTTGAATTTGAAACATTCCAATTCAACAAACATTCAATTTGAAACATTACAATTCAACAAACATTCAATTTGAAACATAAAAAACACACAAATAAAAGCAACTGCTCTTTAAAAGTAATAAAAAAAATGATAACCTCATCTCTAAAACTACAAAAGCAAAGCAGAACAGTTTATTTCGAAACACCAACTCATTCGCAATCAGTCGTTCCCATTGATATTTTAATCAGAAGACGTCTGGCAGTCAGTTACGTGACAGTGTCGCTAAGTGGTGGTGTGTCCCTGAAAAATCGCCTCGTGTCTGAACCTTCTTTGTGAATGTGGATTTCTTTGTGTCATTATGTTTGATGTTTTTGATCCCAACCACTCGTGACTAAGTAATGGGATTCATATTGTGTGGCGGAAGAGTGAAATAACTTAAAAAGTGTATTCTTTAAGGGGAATTGTTGAAATTTTAAATTTTTATTGCATATCTTCGATTTGGGAAAAAGTATTATTTTTTACTGTAGCCCTATGTTTTAATTGATTGGTTTAAGGTAGGCGAATACCCAAAATTTCCAAAAATTCTAAAATTTTTACTATTGCTTTAATTTTTCCAAATTTGGCATAGTGATTTCAAATATAATGAATAATACTATTTAGGCTTTTGTTTTTACTTAAATATAATTTTTTTATTTTAAACGGTGTTTTTTTACTAAAAAAAGAGGTTTACGCTAACAAGTCTACCGCATTGAATTTTCCTCCTATGAACATTTATTATGTTTTAAATTCTTCGTTTTGAACTGATCCATGCAATGACCCTCTAGAGTTACATACAAATTACAAGAAAAAAAGTTATTAAGAAAAATGTTATAAATTAACCACAAAAAAAAAGAGGATTTTTTCGATTAACTTACACTTGGACATTTAAAAAAAAAAACTTGTATGCTTACACCAGATGTTAGAGGTTCATGGCACAGATATATATTGAAATAGCATCTGTGAAAAATTTCAGGTAATTTAATGTAAAACTTTTTATGCTAGAAGTGTTGGCGTAAACCCCTTTTTTTAGTTGAAAAACACCGTTTAAAATAAATCAATTATATTTAAATAAAAAAAATTGCCCCAAAAGCATTTTTCATTATATTTGAAATCACTATGCCAAATTTGGAAAAGATTAAAGTAATAGTAAGAATTTTAGAATTTTGCGTATTCGCCTACCTTAAGAATTGCACCTATTGATTCATATCATTTTTATATACTTTTAAGTCAATTTAAACTAATAAAAAGCAAGTAGCGTTAAACCACCTTTCTGATTTATTTTTGTGTTTTACTCCCCCCCCCCCCCCAAAACTCTGAAAAGGTGGGGATTTTTTGTTGCTGATGGACGCGTAGTAAGGGTTTTGTTGCATGTTAGATGTGTTCAACTTCTAAAAATTCCTAAGTTTCTACTGAAGGCGATCTCTAAGACTTCCAGGATCCAGCTGGATATCCAAATTAAAAATATAAATAAACTAAATACTGAGACATGCATTTCGGGAATTGATTTACACAAAATAAAAGTTTACAAAATGTACAAGTCACCGATATTAATGGTACATGCGTGAAACGCCGCCGAGTACATAAAACCAGAAGAGTTGAAAAAAATATTACATTAAATTAACTTCTAACAGGACTCCTTATTCTTACTTATCCTAAACCCAACGTAGGCACCCCAGGATCATACAATACCTCATCAAACTCTACTACAAAAGCCACAACGTAATTGAACAAACTGCCTCATAGTCCGAATTACGCAAGTAACTCTCCAACAAAACCGCTAAGCAATGGATCGAAATGAAATACAAGAACACCCAATCCCATGCTCCCCTTCAGGGACATGTCTAAATTGTGGAGGTAGCGTGCGATGTCGCGTATGTGTGTGTTGTGTCTCTCTTACTTGAAGAAGGTTTATAAGCGGGTGTCTGACCAAGCACACAAGCCTGAAAATATATGTCTACCAGCCAACCAACCAACCAATCCCATGCATATTACTCGGATTAATAAGGCCGTAAAATCCCTAAAATCTATTAAAAGGAACATCCGTAAAATGCAGGGTATAAAAATGTAGTAGAGTTAAAAAGTTATTAAATTAACACTATCAAAAGTCGCCAATAAACGAATCCGGACCATATCTTAGTTATATAATTTGGAAAATGTAAGCTTTGCAACTGGAAACTTCATGTAGTCAAAAGCTATTGCTTTGTTCTATGAACACTCTTATCTTACTAATTTTAATTGTTTTAACTTAATTTATAAAGCATAATTGATTTAAAGAAAGTTACATAATCATTAAAAATGAGTTTCAAATTAATAATTCATTCAGTTACCTTCCTTAGACACTCGAATGTGTAATGTACATGTGCTTAAACAAAGAAAAAATATTTTAAACATAACTAAGCTGCAAATTAATGTCTAATGAATAATGTCACTCTGTAACGTAACTACAATATTAATAAAAACAAGAATGATTTATGAAAACAAATTTACCAACTACTGAACCACTCTGTCAGCAATAAAACATTTATGACAAACCTAAGTCGCAAACTCGAATCTAAGTCCCGCTATGCATAATAAACTGACCATAGTTAATTGCTCTTTTAGCTGACCCTCCTCCTAATGAGCAAGCATGTTGCTCTAAGCTTTTAGGGATATTGCGGCCTTGTTAAGCGGAGTAATATGCATAGGATCGGGTGTGCTCGTATTTCATTTCGATCCATTGCTTTAAGCGGTTTTGTGGGAGAGTTATCGCGTTAATTGCTTAATTCGGATTGTGTCGCAGTTTGTTCAATTACGTTGTGGCTATTGTAGTAGAGAATGATGTGGTTTTGTAGGATTTTGGGAGGAGTTTCTATTCATTGTAACGAATTGGTTTAAAACACGGATATTCTTAGTTACATCCTAAATATTACACAGTGATATTTTGGAAGTAAGCATGCGGAATTTGTTTTTATGATTCAATTTGGTTACATGCTTTATTTTTAATGTTGAAATCTTTTTCCTTCATATGCTACATTAAAAATATAAAATGGATAAATTTTTAAAAACTAATAAGGATGATTTTTACGTTAAATGTTGTATTAGGTTCTTCAAAAATAGCATTTATGTCAACACTTTTATACATTCTGTGCAATACTTGTAAAAAATCAACATTGTACAATATATTCATTCCAAAACAAATAATAGACCAGTAATAAATGATGTTAGACTAGAATAAACAAAAGTCCTCAGAAAATCGCATCAACTACAGGATATTCATTACAAAACAATGAGTACCAGGAAATTTCACTAAGCTTTTAAGAGAATCATAGGGTTTGTACTTTGTACCAAATGACCAAGCCTTTTAGGCAACGAAATATCAAGAAAATTGAACAATCTAATGGAGATTAACAACTTCAAGTAATTGGAGATACTTTCTTATTTTTGCGTCAGAGAAAATACCAGGACTTAAGTGAAAATAATCATAGGTGCTTGTGTTTCGTCAATGGGAATTAGCGTTTGAAATGATAGGTCTAATATGACAATATGCGTAGAAAAGTGACAGTTTTTACATTGAGTTTACATAGAAGAGAAATATTTTTTCAAATTAATAAAATCTGTATTTAGAGCAAGTGAAGTTATTATTAACTTATGGATAGGGATGAAATGCAAGTGGGTATTATGTTGGTTGGTAGACATATATTTTCAGACTTGTGTGCTTGGTCAGAGACCCTCTCAAAAACTTTCGCCAAGTAAGACAGACACAGCACACTCACACACATTACGCGACAGATGATGCCATCTATCGCGCGCCACCTTCACAATTTAGACATGTCCCTGACGGAGAGGTATGGCACGTCACCTTCGGCCTATGATTCCCACACTCTCGAACTATTACCCTTCTTGCCATAGTGAGAAGAGTAATTAGTCGGATATCGGGAAAGATACAGTTGCTATGGAGATATCAAAGGTAGTCTTTTTATCGCTCCCTGCCACGGTGTTACGATGCATATGGTTTGGGCTAATACTAGCTAGATCACACAAGGCCATGAGTACTAAAGCAAGTAACATCAGAGTATTTATATAGGGTAAGACTTTAGGGTCACAGTTTTATGGGTCTAGCACTACCAAGAAAATACAAGACATCGAATGACAAGCAAATACAAACACAAAAGTACAAGACCATTAACAGGTACCATGCCCAAAAATGTAATAAACGAAACAATGTCAAATATATAGCAATGTAACACTAAAACAATGATGTCAAAAATATAGCAATGTAACACTGAAACAATGATGTCAAAAATATTATAATGTAACACTGAAACAATGATGTGAAAATGTAACAATGATGT
Source organism: Hylyphantes graminicola (assembly GCA_023701765.1). Lineage (NCBI taxonomy): Eukaryota > Metazoa > Arthropoda > Arachnida > Araneae > Linyphiidae > Hylyphantes > Hylyphantes graminicola. The sequence goes on from CM043113.1 coordinate 55,151,710, forward strand.
TGAGATTTTTATTCAAAATTATCTTATACTATAATACGAGGAATTGGTGCCAAGTCGAAAATCGCCCCAGAATTAATAAACTCTGGTAAACTTGGGGGTCTGGGGTTTTTGGCCACGACGAATCGATTGGCACAGGTTTTGAAGCGCTACGGTCAAGCAGTTCGGAGTTACAGATAGGATATTTTCAAACTTCATTAGTTCGTCATAATGGCTACTTTCCTGATGCCATCTGCTAAAGCCTTGCTTTAAACTTTATTGAGTTTTACAGAAATGGTAACATGAATATTTTTTAGTTCCAATCAGCAGACGATTTTAGTTCTATTCTGTTCATTGGCGATCTTGAAAATTTAACGTATGGTTGCTATACCTATCGAGTTGAATGAAGTATGAAATGGAATGTTTACCACATTTCGACATTTTCGTTGCTTTTCAACGAAACGCCAATTATCAATTACATTTCATTTCCTATGACTTTTAAAACTTTACCTTTGTATAGAATAGTTCCCTTTCCAAACTCTAACTTTGTTTACAATGGTGCACTTTAACTAATGTGACCAGACGTCCTGTTTTTGTGTTACTGTCCCGCGGGCCGAATGTGCCGCCAAAACGTCCCGCTTTTTTGTAAAAGTCGCGCAATGTCCCGAAAAACGAGGAAACTGTAAATAAAATAGACTTTTTTTTATGAATAATCGTTGTAAAATGCTATGATGTCTTTAGAAATTGTTAAATGAAGTTAAAGTCATCAACAAATTGGTGGAGTATGGTTTCTGATTGCCTGGAACCACTGCTGCTGTTGAACGCGACTTCCTTATCTTTCTTATTCTAAGTGTGTAATTGTGTGAAGGGACTATTATGTGCATAAAAAAAATACTTAAAAAAAAACAGGGGGGGGGGGGTTGAAGTGTCCCACTTTTTGATTTTGAAAATCTGGTCACATTAACTTTAACCGGTTATCTTTTCACCAATGGTTTCACAAATTTTCTTATGGTATGTATTGTTTTGATAAATCACAATTGAAAATTTAAATCTTCAAGTTAGCTTCGATACCTGTTTTTTCCGAGCAGAGCTCGGTCACCCGCTGGTTATAAATAAAATAAATTTAACAGAAATATAAGGAGTGCGATCGCTGTTACTGCAAACCAAATAAGCTGCATTTCAAGCGGAATGAAAATAAGCTTGATAAAATTTATTCGAAATTTGGAACCATGCCTATTTTAAATTATATATATCCGATTCAAAATTGTAATTCAGACTTATAAAATATGACGAGGCCACTCTACGAAACTGTTAGGTATTTAGGATTTTTTTCCAAGTACTTAATAGATTAATTTGTCGATCTGCCCTATCAGAACTTTCTCTTTCAAATTTTTTGTGTTCATTGTAAAAAGGGTTTAAATTATTACTTTTCTATCTTATATTAAATTAAATGTAACACTTACATTGTCAATCAATTCAAGACTCATCTACTGTGAAATACTAAAAGAAATTTGGAGACGTCTTAAGAGGAGATTGACCGACGTCTTTCACTCACTTGTCACGTTTTTAGGAATAATTACGACGGGAAACACCCATCAGATGTGCCTAATAGAGATGTTCAAGATAAAACAGATTCTTGTTTGCGCCCAATTTAAGTTTTTTTTTTAAAAAAGTGCGATTTAAAATTGAATATATATATATTCCTCTTCTTTTAGTTTTTTATGTAGATCAATAGTTTTAAAAGTTGCGAGTGTTGTTACTAAAAAATTGTTAATTCGTAAGTAAGTATAAAGCTGAACAAACTGTGATAGAGACAATGCTTTTTTTTTCAATATATTTGTGTGATAAAATATATAGTTATTAAAATCATTTTTAGTGATTTTGAAGTCTTAAATGTTAGTTAATTTTAATGTTGTCCAATCGTTCACGTACACTCTTAAAACAAAAATGTTAGTTAATTTTAATGTTGTCCAATCGTTCACGTACACTCTTAAAACAAAAGAGTGAAAACCACTCCAGTTGGAAAAGTGCATTTTCGACTCTGGAAAGGATTGAATATTAACTCAGACTGAGTTAAAATCACTCGTTTGGAGTGATCCTGTCGGAGGTTTAACACACAAAGAATCCACTCCTTCCGGTAAGTGCATTTTCCAGACTGGAGGAGTGAAATTAACTCAGTCTGAGTGAAATTCGCTCGTTTGTTTTAAGAGTGCAGCAATTGATAAGTGGTTTTACTTAACACCAATGCCTTTACTTAACACCATCGCCAACTACAATATTTATCTTACTTTACACCCAAAGAACAGTTTTTCTGAAAGCGTTTAAAAACGGGGTTTGAATAAGGAAATAGATCCGGAATAGAAACTAGCTGTACTTGAAAAAGAACTCAAGTCTTAGCACTACAGTCCTAAATCCCATATTTGAATGAAAATACTCACACGCACACTTTTCATGAATCTAGATCAATAAACGAAAAAGGCATAGGAAAGCAATGAACTGAAAACTAAAACTCAGCGGGACTGTTTGCATGTCACGTCTACCTGCTAACGAACGCTAACTATTATTTTTAAAAAATGGTACCTTGGGGATGCAAAGGTCTGTGTGAATGTTTAGTGTAAGTGAAAGAGTAGCGTAAGTCTTCAGTTAGTTAGACGTTAATCTATAGAAATTAAATATTTTAGTCAATTATATAACAATTAATAAACTTTTTCAAAAATGCTATTATCATACAGCTGGAAATGTATTACCGAAAACTTCATCAGAAACAGTTAAATGTTATATACATTTCACAAAAATAAGGTCCTGAATATTTACCTTTAAAAATCTATATTTTTAAATGTAACTCAAAATTTTAATTTTGTGGAAATAATTAACGTGCTTAAGCGTTGACAAAATAAAGAAATCATTTGGACTATTGTAGTTTAATAATTTTTTAATAAAATAGGCAAAGTTAAAACTACTACAACATCACAACCGAAGAGAATTTTAAAATAACATAAACTTACTAAAAATATAAACGAAAATTATGTTTACTTACTAAAATCTACAATAAATAAAATTAGCCTGGTTTCGTTCGATTTTCTATCTAAGAAAAGAAATGAGTTGAGAAATGGTTGTGCGTCATTTGCATTTCGAACCCGAATGGAAACGTCATATCAACTCGGCAACCAAATCGTTCGACAGATTTAAGTTTTAAAACAAAGCAACCTGGTTGACATTGATACACCCTCCATAAAGTGACGTCATGAGACTAACTTTTTGGGGAAACTGTTTGAAACAGTAAAACCCACGGTCGTTAGACCCGGCTTTTCCATATTTTATGCTCCTATTTTTTTACGATAACCTTAAATTTTTAAATGCTATAAATGATAAATTTTTATGCATCATGTTCTTTTTTCATTCCGGAATCTTTTTTAAAATCATCTCTTCAAAAATAAACTCAATTCTGAATTTTTGAAGAAAAAAACCACGTTATTTGAACTAATTTAATTTAAAATTTATGCAGTGAAAACAACCATGCATATTTGTCCATTTCCAGGCGATTCGGAAGGTTAAAAAAGTGGTTCAAAACTTAGTAATCAAAACAGTTTAAAACAACCCATCCCAAAATATAGGAAAATTCCTTAAAAGGGACTTTTTATTCAGCAGTGTTCAGAAAATTAGGTTTAAATGATAGACCACTTTTAAGCGAAATGCGTAGCATGTGTCTAGAAGTATATACTCTATAGTCTGGTGTTTAGTAATGAAAGAAAACTAGTATTTCTGATAAATGATGCAAAATTCTGTAGTCAACGACCTTGGAGTGACAAAGGGTTGGCTGCGGTCCGTGAATAATGCATGTTATTTTAACGTGGCGATTAAGGACTGTTAGTGTTGCTAATTTGCATACGGTGTTATTATAATGGTCCTTTTAGCAATCAATTACTAAGTGTAGGAAATAGACTTGTTACTATGGGTGGCTCGTAGTTAAAATGATTCGTGTGATAGTTTCTCTTACAGTTTTAAGAACTTTTTCGATGATATTATCACATTCAAGTTATCATTATAAATGATGCCTAATAGATACTTTAAAATCACTAACCTATGACATCATAATGTAAGAACACACACATCCAACTTGTGTCATAAACAATGTCGTCACAATGTGATGTCATCCTGTGCTGTGAATTTACATCTGATGTAAAAGTTGTTGTATGGTACCGATGAAAACGTCTGCTTCACTGGCAGTGATTGTATCCACTCCTTCTCTCGGATTAAACTCTGTTATAGTAGGTTAGTTGGTTGGTTGGTATACATATATTTCCAGACTTGTGTGCTTGCTCAGAGAGCCGCTTATAAACCTTCGTCAAGTAAGACAGTCACAACACACACTCACATGCACACATATACGTGACAGATGCTGCCATCTATCGCGCGCCTCCTCCACAATTTAGGCATGTCAATGAAGGGGAGGGAAATAGTATCCAGGAACCTGTACCGTGGGAAACTGCGCAATGACCGCCCACGGAACTTTCGGACCCAACAGATTTAACGAGCACGTACTCCGCAAATACTCGGTGGGGTTTCAGCGACCAGGACTCGATCGCGGGACCTTTCGATCCGTAGATCAAGACACTGACCACAGGGCGCCCCACAGCTCAACACCAATTTACTGTGCTACAAACATTACAGCACTGAGAAGTAAAAAGTAACAGCAAAATGTGCTGCAATTTAACAAAATTCGGTTTACAGCCCAGGTTCAGATATTCTTATCCCTTCGTATTGTATGTAATTTTACCATAATATAGAACCTTTATACAGTAAAAGTATCACTACATCGCGTTTACCCTCAAATCCCTAGCCAACACACCAACTAGTACAGTGTCAGAACGACAGTACCCCAGTCAAACTGAGGCACTTGCCAATTGATTAGTAAAGTAAAGAAGAAAAAGGGCATATAAAAGACAGAACATTCTAAGTAGCCATCGTAGTGTCTCTCCTCCCCTCTATAAGTCATAAGGAAAGTGCTCGCCATAAATCTGGGGTAGGAAGCCTCAGAGGGAAGACATAAATGACATTTGAGCACCCTGAAGAGATAGAAAGGCTCTGTTATGGGAAGAAGGCAGTGTTATTTAACATCCGTTTCTTTTTTTCAAAAAAACAGTGTTTGGCTGGAGGTTAGTAAAACCAAGTTTTGTAATTTTTTTTAGTGTGAATAATTTGAATGCCATTTAATGATTTAACTTTGTAAACTGATTTCTATTTATGTATATTTTTTTATCTAACAGCTTGTTACGATGTTAGAAAAATATTGGTCAAGGCAAGAATTGGAATCGTTAGAGTGTTGAGCATTGAAATATACTTCATGCATTCAAATTAGTTGACGTATTGTTAAAAATATGCTAGAAACTACCAAGACGTTATAAATCCCCTTGAATTAAATATAAGAGCAATTAAAAAATTATTTAAAATATAGGATGCAATTTTTTTGCATATATGTGCATAAAATGTAAGTTGTTACTAAGAATCACAGTAAAATATTTGCTGGCTAAACACTTTCTGTGGGAACGATTACTTGAGACGACTGTTTGTCGTTGACAGGGTGCGGTTGGGATGTTCAAGTACTAAGTGATATTAAGGATATGTGAAAAGGTAATTTAAAATTAAGTTTAAATTGGGGTTAAAATTTAAGTTTTTGAGGAGTTTAAGTCAGGATATGTCCCATATCCTACAAACCATTATTAAGTTTCAAATATCTTAATAGATAAAAACTATGAAAAGAAAAATAAATAAATTCCTCCCAGAAAACTCAAAGCATTTGGCGACAAATTATTCGATCCGACAACCTTTACAATGAAAACTTATTTCACTGTAATTGCAGTTATCCCCGCGACACCCCCCAGAAAGTTTAAAAAGCAAACTTAGATCACTTTTCGTCTAAATTCCTCCCCTACCTTTCCAAACCAACACATGCAAGCTCCTTAACTTACCACTGTAGCTCAAAAGGAACCCTTCACATTAAACAAAACAACCAAAGGTGAACGGCCCATTTAACACGTAATTTCTAATCCCCCTTCTTAACGTCATACACAATTCAACCCTGTCAATGTTGTTTCTCTGCGGTAGGACTGTAGTTACCGGAAAACAACTTAAAGGAGCGGTCTAATCGCATGATTCCAACGTTGAATTCCGGAAAGAAAAATTGATTTAAATGGTTTATCGAAGATTTAAATGTTGTTATGGGTTAATCTTGGGGTTAGTTGGGGTTTAAGAGGAAGGTAGTTTTCTGTGTATAGTCAACAGGAAATAGGTGATTGGTGTCGTTTGATGTTTTGATAAGGGTTCGAATAAAGGTGTTTAAATTGTAACTAGATCAAAGTTTTTTTTTAATAAATTTAAGGAGGATTAATTTTTAACGGTAAATAGATAAATTATTATATTAAGGTTACCTGAAAATAATAAGTATGTCGATGTGACGTCAAAACATGTTTTTTTTTTATAAAATATTAAAGAAAAGTTTAACGACTAAAAAAATAACTTGCTTCTTACAAAAATAATTCAAAAATATAAAATAAATTACTTATAAGTTGCGACTACAAAAATTAAAAGTTCAATTTTAATAACATTTTATACCTATTTTTAAAACTGATTTATAACAAAAGAGAAAATATATAATAATTATTTTAAAATAGATATCTTCCAAAATTGTTAATAATATATTTTTCTCTACTGGATTTATATCTAAAACATGTTAAAAGGAATATACAGTAAGCTTTGAATTATTTTATCGTTTATTTTTAGGAATTTATTTACATTTTCTGTGACTTTTCGGGATTCCGATATTGAGTTAAATTAATTACTCGGCAGTCGGCATGTACTATGTAAGAAATTAATCTTAGACTAATTCTACGGAAACTAGGTAGACTCTACCAAGTCATACATCAGGCATGAACATAATTTTTAAATCTTTAGTAATTAAATAATAACAAATACTTCAAAATATTATTGCAATTGCATTAAACAATATTTATTATTTTAAAATGTTAATTTTAATACAATGTTATTTCTCTGATACGTTTTTTTAGAGCTGTACCGATATTTATAGTTTATAAATACACAAGCATTTTTTTTAATTCAATAAATATTAATGTAGTTCCAAATGTAAGTTATATAATGTCAATTGAATTATCCAATACATAGCATGACAAAACTTAAAAAAATTCCGCCATAAAACGGTCAATACTGTGAATGAAAATCAGGAGGGATAAAAAAAAACTGGGGCACCGCGTAAACTGCTAAAAGTTATTACTATTGACATTTCAATCTATCATTTTTTTTCGGACTCCGAAATAAAATGATCTTTTCGTCAACTTTTTAAATGATAGCCCAATTCGATATAGACTCTGGGGAAAATCAACTCAGGAAGTAAAATCAATAGAATTGAGAGAAAGGTTTCCAAAGACTATTAGTTATTAGAGTATTTTTCAAAGTTGATTTCAACGAGCCAATAGTTTTTTCTTTTGAGGGATTCGTTAAGTTTTATTATTGTTTAAAAGTTTTATTTTTTATACAGTTTATTGTATTATGTTGAAGTGAAAGACTTTATAGAAGGAGTTTGTAAATTTTAATTTATAATTGAAAGTATTGTTTTTAAAATTTCACTCAATAAGTTTATTAAAGCTCTCCTTTTTTTGAAGTCTAGAGGATATAGTCATTAAAATGATTTCCAAATAACTCATTTGAATACTCTGTTTTTGAGGTTGTATTGAAATTGTAAAGATAGTTTCCATAGATTTATAAAATAATTGTTGAAATTTATCGAAGTTTTATGAATTATACAAACTGCTTACGAGCTGAAATCCTTTATTTTACTTTCAGTTGGTGACTTTTAAATGTACAACTTTAACTTTAAAAGTTTTGTTTTCGAAACAGTAGGCTATCATATTTAACTTTATGGATTTTAAAGTTTCAAATATCCAGTTAAATTAAAATGTTTTACAACAAATATTAGAATAAACTTAATTGAATTAATTATGTTGATTTTGTGGGCTATTTATCCATTCTTTACAGTATTAGAAAATATGACAGACAAGGTCAAATCATATTTGAACCTTAAAAACAACATTCTCTTTAAATCTGCTAAAACAACCCCCAATAGATATTATCAGAAAAAATATATATAACCTACTTCCTTAATTCAACAGAACTATAAAATCTCTCCAACAACACGCATTCAAAACCCACAAAAAACTCATAAAACTTCCATAAAAGTCAAAAACCGGTTGCATCAAGTCCACCCCTTGATTGATAATCCATTTCCCACAACAACCCCCTCTAAAACCCACAAATACAACGGCCTAAACGCCTTAACGAGGAGGAGAGAGATACCATTGACCAACAAAAGATGCCAGAACTATGGATTTATTTCCTACTATAGCACAGCGAAGACGGTTTGAAAAGTGATTTCGGATGGACGGACTGACTGTCAGGAGGGAAGATATGTGATATTATCGGTTGTCGCGACAGATTCCACTTTGGTCCAGCAATCCATTACGCAGCCCCGCCTTGGTTCTTTTGTTCCTTGTGGTTGGAGACGCCACCGATGAAGATGAAACTCTCAAAAATGAGTACAAATATGTTCTTATTTTATTCCTAAGATAAAATATTCTAAAAACAAATATACTTTGAGACCATACCTAGTAGCTGCAACTGCTGTGTGCTGAAGTGTTTCACCATATTTTCGGTATTCGGTGCAAACTTTTCTATGATTTTGGAAGCAAAAAAGAGAACTTCCTATAACCTAAGATATAGTAACACCGAATACCGAAAATATGGTGAAACACTTCCCCACACAGCAGTTGCAGCTACTAGGAAACATCATAATGATGAAACTAAGCATAACAGTTTTAACAGTGTACCGAAGTAGAAGTATAGCGGATGGTAAAAATAAACACATAGTGGATTTGCATAAGTTATCTTATAAGCTCGCCGATCCAGTTACTTCCTAAAGCAAAATCTGCACCTTAAAAGTAACCCGTTAAACTAGTACACAAACTTAGAGTAATGTTAAGACATTTATCATTCAGCATTAGTCAAAAGGAACACTCTTACTACGTGTTATGCAAAGTTTCAACTTTACTTCTTAGCCAACAGTTGTAGGATAAGTCTCTAATATTAAATTGTTTCCCACCAAAGAAAATGAATAAGAGAAAAATTCAAAATAATAGAGATATACCCTTTTACGTATTCTCCAAAATCTGCCGATCTTCTCACTCCATTAATTTATGTAACATATTTTTTCACCTAAAATGTAATTAAAAACTCACTAAATGAAAATTAATCAATTTAGCCTATCAGTTTTGTTTCATGTATTATTCTGCGGTTCCTCAAATGGAACCAGCATCCTTGTAAATAAATGTCCTCTGTGAGAAGTGCCTACAGAACTGAATCGGTCTTCTATCAACATGTTGCCACTTCCCCGTTTATTTATATCCCACCCAAACCTCTTTTTAAGAAACTAAAGAAATGATTGAAGTTTTTTCTCTACTGTTCTTTAAAATGAACAAGAATGACCACTAAATTAATTTTCTACATGTAAAAAAATTAGACAGAAAATAGATATTTTAAATTTTGGAAAAGAAAAATAGAATCTTGTGTTGGGGCCTTTTGGATTTATAATATAATTGTTTTTCTATGTCTATATATTCAATATTTTTTCTGATATCTTGAGATTTATTGGCAAAAATGACGCTTTCAAATCTGAGTGAGTCTATGTTTTAATTTTGAAATAAAAATTTTTGTTTTTAAAAAGACGACCAGCTTTTAATTCTTAAATACCGGAGATACTCCGTTTCAAAAACTAAATGACATCGTGTGAGTAAAAACCAGTAAATTTTTAAAGAGTATTTGGACGAACGGTTATCTCTCCCCAGCCCCTTCTTTTACAAAATCAACGAAAAAATATTTTTCAATTTAATCAATTTCGAAAAGTTTCACTATTTCGCTAAGTTTTGAGAATAATTTTTTACTATTTGCACTTTACCGAAAGATAAGCGCCGTGCATTCTACTGAAAATGTACGTTGATTCAAATCGTCAAACTGCAGTACAACTTAAATAAACTAATCTAGCTGCTTAAACCAAAATAAATGTAAAAAAGGCAGCTGAGCAAAATTAATTCATACGAAAGTTTTTCTTCCATCAGGGCTGCGTTATTGGCTATCAAGCCTTTGCAGACTCGGCATATTCCCCAAAACTGAGAGCCATAACTATATCAAAGTGGACACTGTCAAATGTCTACAATCACAGTTTATATGTAGAAAGTGGCAGTCACAGGTACAGCGTGAAGCAGAGTAAATTACATATACAGAAATAAGATTCGCCACAATACAATCAAACTGAGACTGAAACCGAAATTTTGACCATAAAAAAATGCACAAACAGAAAATACCCATTCCCATTGAATAACACAAACATAGCATCCTCTAAATCTCTTCATTCGCTTTTCCCTCCAACTTTCAACAGTAGAAGAATTTCTCCATTTTATTTCTATCTCATCCTCCCATTCGAGAGTTATTTATTGTCATTTTTTAACCGCCGCGATCGGATATTTTTCTCCAGCGGATTTTCTTTTATTTCCTCCTCTACTTCATTCTTTTCTGCTATCTTCCCATTGTTCTCTGAGTGTTTGTAACGTTCGTTTTTGGAACGAAAGCGATGTCTAAATGAGCAAACCACTTAAGGGTTGGATTTTTTTTGTTTAGATGTTTTCGGTGATATTTTTATTAATAAAGGAAATTGTTGGAAATACCTTTTGAAGTGCTAATAACGTTTTGAGTTGTTGGATTAAATTATTGTTTTGTAATATTATGACCGCATCATGAAATGTGGTTTCGAGTTTTACTTTCGTTTAAGTTATTGTTTTTCTCTTTTGATTGATGAGTCTCAATTTATTTAGTTCGTTCTAAGACATGTGGTCGTATATTTGCACGTAAATTATTTTTTAAATAATGGCAGCATTTTTTTAAAATAATGTTTATACCTTTTAATTTTTTTTTACTAATTATAGCAATGTCATTTACTTTAAATCGATAGAATGATTTGCAATATCGAGACAAACTTTATTATACTCAATAGCTCTAAATAAACTTATAAAAATGATTTATATTGCTCATCACCAAATCGAGTTCTCCAAAGATTAGACCGAAAGCTAAAAACAATGTCGAAATGTGTTTGATTCATTTCAAAAGTCTCTTATTGCTATTAGATACTTTGAAAGAGTTTAATTCAGTCGCAAATAAAAACTTTGAAATGGCTTGAAAATAACTTTAAAAAATATATATATAGGTTTAAAAGACTTAATCATAAGCTCCATTGCACGCTGTACAAATTTTTGCACCAATAACGGTGCAGTACAAAACGTTGTATTGTCTACTTTAAACTTAATTTTTTTTAACTTAATATTCTTCAATCCCAATTATAATACTGCCTGAAACAGAGTCACGTCTTTATCAGAAACTTTCACTACTTCCAATACCAGGCTACAGCAGCAATTTTCCACACAAGAAGCCAATCCGCCAGTTTATGCACCAATATCGTCGAGATTACAGAATACTATATGTGTCTATTTAAAACTTGGAAATTTTTTTACTATATAAATAAAGTATTCTCAATTATATTACTTCCTGAAACAGTCACATCTTAATCACAAACTTTTACTGCTTCCAATACCAAGGCTCTTTTCCGCACAAGAAGCCAATCCTCCTGTCTCAGTAATTCTATCATTTTTTCCCCCACCAATAACGAGGTGGTACAGTATCCCGAAATCCTTTAAAATTTGAAAAGTGTTAACTTTATAAAGTATTCTCAATTATATTACTTCCTGAAACAGTCACACCCTAATCACAAACTTTTACTACTTCCAATACCTGGTGCTTTTCCGCACAAGGAGCCATTCCACCCGTTCCAGTAAATCAACCATTCCCCCCCCCACCAATTACGGTGGTACGAAATCCTGAAATCCTTTAAAATTTGAAAATTGTTAACTAAGTAAATTATTCTCAATCACAATACTTCTTGAAACAGTCACACCCTAATCACAAACTTTTACTACTTCCAATACCAAAGTAATTTTCCGCACAAGAAGCCAATCATCCTGTCCAGTAAATCTACCATTTTTGTTCACCAATTACGAGGCGGTACAGAATCCTGAAATCCTTTAAAATTTGAAAATTGTTAACTATATAAATAAAGTATTCTCAATTATATTACTTCCTGAAACAATCACACCTTACTCACAAACTTTTACTACTTCCAATACCAAGGCCCTTTTCCACACAAGAAGCCAATCCACCCGTCCCATGGGGTCAAACATGGGGACTTTTACGTGCGTGGGCCGTGGCGCCCAGCCCGAAGAGTGAAAACAATTAAATCTTCTTCGCAAGAAACAGAGGTCGATAGGAGCTCATTACTGGGAGGCCTCTAATTACGCGTTCGAATCCCAGAGATCGTCTGCTGAGGGAGAATCACACAGCTTGGAAAACACACTGCGCGTAAAAATCTACCGGGAAGGTGATAAAGGTGTTCAAGAAGTACCGACTGGAGATTTTGTTTACCTGTTATATCAGATTCACGTGTGTCTTTGTTCACATATTTTATACATAATAAAAGTGTATGATGGTAATTATAGAATGGATAGGGATGCTTTCATAAGTAGGAACTGCTAAGAAATAAGTAAAGATATGTCTCTCTACAATGGGCAATTGGTCGAATTAAATTAGATGAATCTTCCAGAATTTAAAAAATGAAATAACTCAGCTAAATAAAAATTCCCAATTGCCTATTAGTCTATTGAAATGTAATTTAGAAAAGGTAAAACATTTATAAATATCTTGAACTCATTAGCTCAGCAGTTACTTCACATATGTGCTATGAATTACACAATAAAAAAATAATAGCATTTTCAAACTACAAAAGATATTAGCATTTACTTTCTAAATTCCAAAAGTATGGGTATAAATTGTTTCATGTCCAGGTTACTCCCGCTTTCTTAACTTAAACGTGAGCTAGAACATTTAATTTCTCAAACGAAAAAACGAGCATTATATCTTTTGAACTTAACATTTAGAACTGCACATATAGTTATTTGAATTTTAAAAAGTTACATTTAACAATTACATCACATACAGATATAAAAGTATTCAACAAGTATGCGAGTATGCAATGTAATACATACATATATACTAGTATGAAACAGTGAGATCTTGCAACAGTCAACTAATCGGTGAGAGCTAGGTTAACTCAATACAAGTGTGAAGAGTGCGCAATTGTCTTCTTAAATATTAGAGTGAAAACTTTTATCCTTGAAAATGAAACAGCATTGACTGCTCTTTGAAATAAAACTAAAAAGTATTTTTTAAAGATATTTCTTATGTATTTTATTTTATAAAATACATAGATTAGCATATAATATATTATTTGTTCCTCCTAAAATTTTTAAAGTTAGGTCATACACTGTAAAAAATTTGGTGCAAGATAGCACCAGAATCCCTTAACTTTAAAGCGCCTTGACTGTTTGAAAAGTAAATTTACCAATTTTGTGGTAAAACCGCAAAAACATAACGTTGATACACCTCAAAAGTGGTAAATTTTCTCTTCAAATAGTGGGTGGCAGCTCGAAAGTTACATTTTAAATTCAACGATGTTGTTTGTTGTTTCTAATGCCACTCGGTGACCGAGCCCGGAGTAGAGGACTACCCGATTTAAGGCGAAAAGGGCGGCTTCCGTTTTTATTGAGCGCCACAAGGGAGGAAGTCCGACTGTTGCCCGTCAGCATGACACATCCGTTTTACAGGAAGGTCCCTTTCAAACATAACTTCTCACTCACATATCGGAATTTTTGATCCAGATCAAAGGCTGTAAATCCAATGAGGAGGAAGTCGTGTTCACGGATAAGATTATATTTGACCAAAGAGTTCATAGACTGCTTCAGCGATCAGCAGACTGTTGTCCTCATAAAGGTTTTCGTAGGGCGAGTTGGTGATTTGCTGTAATTTTGTCACGATGGCTGGACAAAAGAAAATTTGCTTATGATCCAGTTCCGAGTCGGGGCAGTTTCTGCAGCTGGAGTATTTTCTAGTTCCATCTTTTTGGTCTAACCCTTGTGGTTCTGGCACCCCCCTTCCCATGGATAAAGTTAAATCCAATGTTACAACAAAATTTGCAACCGTGTGCATTATTTTTAAAAAAAATAATAGTAGCACACATTATCAGCTCTTCCCAAATAACCCTTTCCTTGAAAGCAGTTCCCGGCAACTTTCGATTCCTCAGGACAGCACTTAAAGGTGAACATTGAGGGCTCTGGATCCAGGTTAGTGCCCAGGCCCCAGAGGTGGATCTGTGCAGAGAATTAATGTCGCCCAGCCGCCTATTCGCGGATTTTATGGGCTGCCCAATATGTGCAGGGAACGAGTAATATGGGGGGAGGCTGCCGCATTGTCGGGGCTTTCTTGCCACATAAGGCAAAGAAAGAGTTGCCTCGGCTTAATGAAATGGTGGTGCTTGGGTTTTGTCCTTCTTGCTTACTATAACACATATTGGATCAATATCATTGGTTGACAGAGTATTTTGAAGATGGCTCTCTATCTATTGATGAACGATAATTGTCATATGTATAATGAAATATTTTTGATAAGGTATCGGTATCACTAACTGATTAACCAATAGCTAGCGAATATCGAATCGTCGATGCGTTTTTGTCGATAGATAAACGGTAATTGTCATAATAATAATGAAATATTTTTAATCAGGTATCACTACCTCACTCATCAATGGCTTATAAATATTGAATCAGTATCAATGGTTGACAGGATATATTTGAAGAAGCGTTTTTATCTATAGTAGAACGATAATTGTCGTATTTACGATGAAATATTTTTAATCAGGTATCGCTACCTGGCACATCAACAGCTAACAAATAATGATTCAGAATCGATGGATGACGCTATTTATTATTCGGAGATTCGGTTCTTATCACGTGGTTCACGAGTTTACTATCTTAATGATCGAAATTAAATCCATACACTAGTCTGATGCTTGAACCGTGGAAGAAGAACCAAGGGAGAAACCGGTTGCCCATCACCACTACTCACAAAGCAGAAATCCATACGGAGAGATTCTCAGACGATGAAGGTTTTTCTCCCTTTACTCTTCAATTGTATTATTTATGATGAACTATTTTTGATAGGGGTATCACTCTTAGGTACTGATCCTGGCATATCAGTACCTAACAAACATCATATCAGTATCGATGGTTGACAGGACCTATTTTTAGATGTGTTTTTATCTATAAATGAGTGATAATTGTCATGTTTATAATGAAATGTTTTCAATCAGGATAATTTGTAAAGATGTACGAGATTTGATGGGGATATCAGTGATGTCTAGAATCGTTATCAAAGGTTGACAGATTTATTTTTAAAAAAAGGTTTTTTTTTCTTTTTAGAGTTGTCTGATAATCGGATGGTCTCTGTAATAAAATACTTTTGATCATGGCAATTTGTTAAGAGATAAAGAGGAACACGTTGAAGATCATGCCAAAATCCAAGTTGTGAATCGTTGTCAACAGTTGACAAGATCAATAAAAGATAAGTTTTTCCTCAATAGATGATTCTATAATTGGGTATCTTATAGTAAACTCAATTTAACCATAATAATTAGGAAAAAGATCAGACATAGATATAAACATATCGAAAGAAGACCTTTCAAGATCAATTCATCTAACGGCTAGCCTATATCATATGCATAATTTTTTTAAGCTTGATGAACATAATCAGATTGCCAAAACTTCAAAAAATAGTATCGTTTTTTCTTAAAGATTAAAGTATACTTTATTGTTTCTTTAGCACGTAAATAAGGATATCGAAGATATTTATATAGGCAATTTTCAACAGTATTTTCAATTTAAATTTAGAAAAAAAAGCAAGAAATGCACCATATTTTTAAAATATGGTCGTAGTTTTAAATCTGTTTAATTAAAGTTTGATTGAATAATAAGTTATTGTTCTACAACATTAATTAATGTAATGCTTCCAAAATTGCATATTGTTCTACTAATACATTTTATGCAGATAACTTTATTTAGGAAAATTTTATTATTCTAAATTACCAACTCGAAGTGATCCAATTAACCGAAACCTACTGCATTCAGTATGAAAAAGTAGAATATTTAAGACCGTTTATAAACATTTACCGTTTGATAGAAAAAATGAGAAATACAATAACTCATCAAATCAAACCACGCACCAAACCTCCAAACTATATCACACAAAACTACCCAAAAACTTTTTGAAAAAGTATCCGTTCATCAAGCAATTTTGATGACAGCTCCTTCAGTTTTAAACAAGCGATCCCTCCATCTTAATCCCGGGTAAAACGAGCGGTTAACAAAGTAACGGTCAGAGGAGTTCCTTCCTTAATCCTCTCTCGAGATACCACACACATCCTCACGGAATCCCAATTCTAACTTCTGGGAGTCACTGGATTCGTGAGGAAAAAGGGGATAAGTCCTTGGATTTGGAAGGTGTATACTTCGCGCCACCTTATTTGAAGCACTTTAGGGGTGGAAAACTGAAACAATTTTTTTTTGTCCTCGGTTTTAACCGAAAAACCGGTATTTTCATGAAGCTGGTCTAAACCGGTGACCGGTTTTCTGCAGGGAAAACCGAAAATCCGGTTTTTGAAACACCGTTTTATTCTTCTAAAAAATCGCCATCCCTACCGTTTCTTATTTGGTTGGCGGCGAGTATAGTAGTTTGAAGTGTTCTGTTAAAAACTGCATCATTTGCGTTCAATCCATGAAACAAATTTATATACGTTGAACAAATCTAAGTTAAAAATCATATACAAAATTAGTTTAAAAAATAATACAAATGTAACTCTTAAATGTATTAAATTCTGAGCGTTAGCCCCAGCACCAGTCTTTCTATTAATAAACATAAATTTCAAAATTTTATGAAAATTAGTTATTTATTTATTTTATTTATTTATTTGTTTCAGATGCACACAACAGAAAAAAATCCAATTACAATGCACATCATAAAAGACAATGCAAAACAACAAGAACACACAAAAAGAAAACATTAAAATGACGGACATGTTAAAAAGACAATGTTACGAAAAGAATAGCCTCCGACAATAGTTATAAAATTATAATAATTTTATTTTCGTTACGAAATAATTTTGAGAATATCTCTTAAAAAAATAAACTTAATTTTGACTTTCTATACCAATATGGGATTACAAAAATAACTAATAAATTTATACAGTTAATAAAACAAAATGTTTTGCTTATTTCCAGAACGTTTGGACGCGCGAAGAATGGTAAAGTGTAAAAATTGAAAAGTAGGTTGAATTAGTAAAGTTTACAGTTTCCAAAAAAATGCTTAGAAAGGCTTTACATTTATTGCTTTTGATTACATTTAAATTTTTAGTTTACATATTATTAAAAAAGGTTTTTTTTTATCAATTGAATGTCTCTTTTCACAACCATGTAATTTGACATTTCAAACTCAAACTAGTAAAATCAAGTTCTTCCACATAACAAATCACAAAATGATATTTCCTGAGAATCAGCAACATAGTGAATATCGAGAATTAATAAAAATCAAAGAAAAATATAAAACCATACTTAAAATAATCCCCTCCGCTCACTCCATTACCCACATCAAACGCTCCGTTAATCTCGCGTGCTCAAAACGTAAACACGCAATGCAAGTTAATTGCGAATGGGACAGAAAGGAAAATTAGCCAATACAAAGCAGCCCGACAGAAATCTTATGAAGGGAGTATTAAGGTAAATTGTACGAGGAATTCTTCCACTGTTGCAATACACGAGTAAAAATACAGATATTTACTTGTGGCGTAAGTCCCTTTGAGTTAACATGGCATATGAGTCACTTTTCATCTTACTGTTATTCTATTATTTAGGTATAAATGTATCATTATTCTCAGATCGATGCGAATAATCATATTTAGGGGTTGCATTCCGCAAGCGTGTATTAAATATGGAGATGCAAATAAAAATTAATTTGGTGTTATTCAGTAGGTAAGGATATTTTAATGGAAATTCTATAAATGTGGAATTCTGAAATGGTGAGTGAGGGGAAAGGGTTAATAACTTAATTTTTTGATATAAATATCTGATTTTTATTAGACAAGGACAAGTTAAGGTTAAGTAAAGTTTTTAATTTGAACTTACCAAGTTAATTAAATATTAGTTAAATGTTATTTCATATATTTTTTTAAAAAATTTGTTTGTGAAAATTGTATAGAATATTTTACACTACATAAGAAAAAAAACGCATTGACAAATAAATAATTCTACTTTGAAAACCTACTAATTCACACAAACTTAGCGATTTAACACAAGTAAATTTTGGCATCTTTAAACTTATCATTTATGATCTTTAAAAGGTATAAAACTGTAGGATATGCTAGTAAATATAGATGTGAATGGCCAGCATATGCGAAAGAAAATATTGCATTTAATTAAATTTTTAATGTCGTTTAATCTACTACTATTTGTAATCTCATAGTGCCTTGAATTGAAGTAGAATTGTGCCATAAATAATTGTTTTTCCCCACATTAAATATTGAGAAATTATATGAAATATAATAGAACAAATATATGTATTATTAAAAATAAATAAAAAAATATTTAAAAAAAATTATACAATATGATTTAAAAAAAAAATATTCAAATAAGTTTAAAAAAACGTAGTTAGATTTCCATTCATAAGTCAAACAATACTACTTATTAAAAAAATCGAACAATAATAATGGAAGATACTTAACTAATAACTAACTAATCCAATTTCCTTGGAACAATTGCAAGGAATTGCTTATATAACAACCAATAAATATCTAATCATGTGTATAGTAAGACAGCTCCGTATAGCTAGACTATTATTAAATATATAAGGAGTATCCTTGTAGGATATTCTTACTTTTCTATGTATTTCTATCGAATCAATAAATACTTCTCGTAACCCATAAAGCCCTCCCAAAGAAACTATTTCTTCTCAACCTGGCCTGTAAAAGCTACTTACGAAATTGTTTTATATTTTGCACCTGTAAAAATGTAATGTTTTTAATGTGTAACAAAACAAACAAGGATTTAAAAGTGATTTAATAATTGTAAAGAAAAATACTGTAAAATTACAGCACATATTGCGGTTCTTTTTTTTACATGCAGTGTTACAAAGTTTGTTTTTCAGTAAAGTGGTGCTTTCTCGACGTTCAGAGTCTTATGAACAATTCACTAAAATAGCTTTTAAACAGATAATATGGGTGCAATCAATTACTGCATAGAAGCAAACTTCTCACAATACATTTTACAGTACATGTGAAGTCACAGTAGGTGATGGTAGCACTTTCACCATCTCAATGTAATGGTAAATAAAATTGATATTTTTTTACAGCGTAGACGGATATGGTTTAGTCAAAAAGAGTAAGCAGATATAAAACATTTAATCTGCAATTAAACCTAGATAGTAGCTTAATGGCTTACTAGTGGCAACAATGACCTAAATAAAAAAAATCTGGAAGCTCATTTCTAGATCATACACTTTATAAATATTTGGAAAATATTAAAAGTTCATGAATGTCACTACACTTTCTGGAAATGCACTTTATTCAAATTATCCTTTACACAACCATTAACAAAATGATAGTTACTTTAGAGTTTTAAGGCTGTTGAAGTAAATATCAATTTATAAGTTTTAATTAATCAAGGGACATAATTTATCCTACGCTCCTTATATACCACAATAGAAACAACCTTGTAAAAGGCTAAACAGTTAAAAAAGAATCCGATTCGGTCACAGAGAACTAAAACTGATAAACGATGCCATCTTTCAGAAGAAATACCAAAATCGTCGTTGAAGCAATATCAAAAAATTAGTTTTAATTAATTAAGGGAAATAGTCTCAATCCCCTTATACCTTATTAGACAAAACAATGTCCAGCGCCAAACAGTTTTAAAAGAATCCGATAAGGTTACAGAGAACTAAAAACTGATAAACGATGCCATCTTTCAAAAGAAATACCAAAATCGTCGTTGAAGCAAATTTCAAAATATTAGTTCTAATTAATTAAGGGAAATAATTAATCTCACTCCCCTCATACCACATTAGACACAACCTTGTCCAGGGATAAACAGTTAAAAAAGAATCCGATACGGTCAACAGAGAACTAAAAACTGACAAACGATGCCATCTTTCAGGAGAAATAACACCAAAAAACACAAAAACCCACACTCGAATGAAATAATCGAAAGCGAGGGTTGGCAGCAATAAGGACCTTCTCTTTGGGCAAGGGCCGAGGGTCTTCAGGAGGCATTAAACAGAGTTTAGGTCGTAAGAGGTGGCAACCAGGTCACGTCTCCCCTAAGTGTGATCTTTGGTTTTAAACTCGCGTTAGAAAAACCAATTCTGCCCAACGAAAGAGAAAACTCGACTTAAGGTGCTGGTGAAACCTCGACAATATGGTCACGACTTTTTTGATGGTCGTTTATCGGAAGAAGAGGTTTCTAGGATAGATGGATATTGATTTGAATGTTTCGTTTGATAAGAAGTTTGTTGGAAGAAAATTAAGGAATTGGTTTGTTGTTGTTGTGTTCTACAGCATCATTTTGTGCTGAATTGTTGAGCAATAATGGTGAAGGAGTAAAAATTGGTTATTGGACACTGTACCAATGTTTTATAACAAAGCTACCACTAAATTAAGATTACGAATGTTTCGTTTGGTCCGGAGTTTGTTGGAGGAAAATTAAGAAATCGGTTTGCTTTTGTTGTGTTCTACAGCATCATTTTATGCTGAATTGTTGAGCAATAATGGCGAAGGAGTAAAAATTGGTTATTGGACACTGTACCATTGTTTCATAGCAAAGCGACCATTAAAATAAGATTACGAATGTTTCGTTTGGTCAGGAGTTTGTGTGGAAGAAAATTAAGGAATTGGTTTTTTTTGTGTTCTACAGCATCATTTTGTGCTGAATTGTTGAGCAATAATGGCGAAGGAGTAAAAATTGGTTATTGTACACTGTACCAATGTTTCATAACAAAGCGACCATTAAAATAAGATTACGAATGTTTCGTTTGGTCAGGAGTTTGTTGGAGGAAAATTAAGAAATTGGTTTGCTTCTGTTGTGTTCTACAGCATCATTTTATGCTGAATTGTTGAACGATAATTGCGAAGGAGTAACAATTGGTTATTGGACACTGTACCAATGTTTCATAACAAAGCTACCAGTAAAATAAGATTACGAATGTTTCGTTTAGTCAGGAGTTTGTTGGAAGAAAATTAAGAAATTGGTTTATTTTGTTTTGTTCTACAGCATTATTTTATGCTGAATTGTTTGGCAATAACTGCGACGGGGTTAAAAAGCTTATTGGAATTTTTTGTAGTAGTTCTTAAAATATTAGTATAATAATTACATAGAAACCTTAAAACAAGAAATACATCAGTTACGATCAGCGATAGCAAAAATAACGTGACGGTAGCACAAAGCTCACGGGAAAGTGACATAACTTGACAAGTAGGGTTTTTTCAAGTTAAGTTACACTCTTAAAACAAAAGAGTGAAATCCACTCCAGTAGGAGAAGTGCATTTGCGACACTGGAAAGGAGTGAATATTAACTCAGACTGAGTTAAAATCACTCGTTTGGAGTGATCCTGCCGGAGGTGTAACACAAAGGATCCACTCCTACAGGAGAAGTGCATTTTCTAGACTGGAGAAGTGAAAATTAACCCAGACTGAGTTAAAATCACTCGTTCGTTTTAAGAGTGTATTATATACCATGCAATTAGTTAAGATATATCTATTAATTTAGTGTTTAAATCGATTGATACAATGAGTGTTTAAAAATAAGCAAGTTTGTGCTGATTAATCAAACATGAATTGCAATGGATTAAAAAGGTAAAGCTTTGTTATTCAAGGAAAAGATTCTTTCGGATAATCAGATTTTTTACTAAACATAATTTTTTCCTGAAAGCAAGTGCATTAATAATTTTTTTATTTGTTACTTATTTCAACTTTCTTCGCAAATATTAACTTTCTTCGCTTTCTACTGCAAAATCGATCGATTAATAAGTAAATGAAAAATAATTAAACTTTAAATAAATATAATGACCGATTCTGTGAAACTAAAATAACAAATAGAGCAACAAGTTTATCGCATAATAGTTGCAATAAAAACTTGAAAACATTATACTTTTAAACTGTAAAGGTAGTTTTACGTTGATACGTTACTTATTACTTGCAATATCTTCAGGAAACTGTTGTAACTTCTAACCATTCAGAACTTCGTGCAATTGGGGTTCAATGAAAAAATTCAGTGCAGAGTCATTGAGGGTGAACGGAAAAAAAGTTGCAAATACCTTGACTTCATTTTAAATTGTTGCAAAATGAAAACACTGTTGGAAAATCAATATCAGCAGGTTATTTACAGCTCCTTATAACTTTTTACAACACACTTCAACTCAAATTAAATTAAATCTAAGAAGAGTTCAAAATAATGACGCTTACAGAAAAGTTATCGTAAAAAAAAACAGAAAAAGGTATAAAACGCAAAAGGAATATTTTATTATTTTTGTTTACAATTGTGAAGGTACTCTGAAAAAAATGAAGTAAAGAAATCTCAATTGTCCTCATTTTTTGTATCTGATTTTTAGACCTTTACATTACGATGACATTGATGGACTAATATAATTATCAAATCAGTCGATATCATTCAAAAATATTCAAGCTCATCTAAAAACATTTATCAAAAAGTAATACAAAACTACTACTTAAAAAAAATTATACCAACACTCATTGTTCGCAATCATTTCCTAAACGACACCATCAATAAATTGATTATTAGTGACACTTGAAACCAATTCACTTAACAAACCATTCGCGACCAAAGAACGAAACAAACCTAACATACAATAACTGACCGAAGAGGAGATAAACAGAACAAAACTGCCGAACAAAAATATCGAAAAAAGCGAAAAAGCAACAAAACAAATCGGACAATATCCTAAGGAGTGGGCTCGCGTGCAGCTTAAGAAACAACGAGGGAAAAGCAACACAAAACCAACTGTTGTTGCTGCTACGGTCGGCAATCGATAGGTTGCGTTTGGACCGCCACTGGATAGATAAATGAGTGGTCTGGAGAGATAGATATGCTAGGGGCGTTAAGCGTGGGTTTAGTCTAGTAAAGGGGGAGGTAGTTGGGGCGATTACTGCTTACAAATTTGTCTAATTACTTCACTGTTTTCAATAGTTTTGTAAGGAGATGAATTGTTTGTGTATTTAAGATATTTGCATTGGAATTTTTAAACAAGATGTGTCAAAAAGTTTATTTAGTGCACTAATTTTTTTGGAAATACATAGTGGGGTAATGAGATGTGCAAATTTTTTATTTATATGGAGTTCTTAAGTTTTTTTTATCTAAAAGATTAAAATAGTTTTTTTTACAAAAAATACCATAGTACTTTAACAAGTATAGTATTATTAATACTTTGCAATATCAAGTAAATAGTATTATTAACAAATAAACATGTAATCTAGTAAGGTAGTAAGATATTACTTACATATGGCTACAGATGATACTGTAACACCTGTTGAAACGATTGATAATGAATACAAGTTTAGTTTAGTTTGAATTATCGTCGCACTAAAGCTACTCGAGGGCTATTGGAGACGGGCGTCATAATTTAGAACCACAGTCAAGTGACGAGCTGACACCTGGTAATGAATATGAGAAAACGGTGTCATAAACTAATGCAGTTTGGAATTGAAGGGGGTGAACACACTTTTTAAAAAGCATAACTTAGATATAGGATCCTGTCCCTTCATTGGCGATTATGTAGAATTGAATTTACCATCATCCAAAAGTCGCCAATGATCAAACCAGACCCTATATCTTGGTCATACTTATGAAGAATGTGAGTTTTACATCTAAAATCGATATTTTGCTTTTGGACCACGACTGGATAGATAAATATGAATGGTCAGGAGAGATAGATATGCTACTGGCGGTTTACCGTGGATTTAAAGGGGGGGGGGGGGGGTTGATTATTGCTACCTGATTTAGAGTTGCGGTAAAAAAGTTTTGTGAAGAAATGGATTGTTTGGAATTTTTAAATATTCGTGTTAGCTTTTTTAAATAAAGGGTTCAAAAAGTAATGTAATGTTTACGCACTAATAAATACATAATATACATCAAGTTTGTAAGAGTTTACTGAAAGTTGGTTGCTGATAGTAGAGAACAACGGTGCAAGTTTTCCATTATTTTTTTTTTCTTTCAGATTTTTTTACATTTATTTATTTTGTAGAAAACACTATATAATTGCTTTCCTCCTATATTTATCTACAAACTACATTACTACTTCCCCAAAAAGTAAATAACAATTTTCAACTATTCCTAAAGGCAAATTTTCTCATTATTCTTAAAATATTTAGCACATGTAATAAAAACTTTTCGTTACTTTCATATGTGCATTACATTGTAAACTAAAACTACCTAAGAAGAGTATACCCAGAAAATAGTTAAATAATGCAAAAAAAAAAATCCAAAAGAATGTGAATATAATATAATATAACATTAGTATAATATAATATGTATGTATCGTTGGAGTATCAAACTACATTACTACTTCCCCAAAAAGTAAATATCAATTTTCAACTATTCTTAAAGGCAAATTTTCGTTACTTTCATATGCACATTACATTGTAAACTAAAATTACCTTTGAAGAGTATACCCAGAAAATAGTTAAATAATGCAAAAAAATCCAAAAGAATGTGAATATAATATAATATAAGTATAATATAATATAAGCATAATATAACATTAGTACAATATAATATAACATATATTCTCTATGAAGTAAAAAAACACGGGTTTTTTGTACACTAGACGTCCTAATGATAAAGATTAAATGTGTGTACAACTGTACAAGTCTCTGGTGATTGCAACTTCCGTCCAACTGACATCAGTCGCACATAAGGAAAAGAAAAAGAAACACTAGCAACGGAAATTACATATTGCCAGTCTACTAAAGATCTGATAAGAAATCTCCGATTCATACATAAAGGTGCTCTATATTATTAGATTCAAGATATGTCGAACTATGGTGTAGTTAATCTTTAGAACATACTTCACTACTTATTTACAAATATCTTGTATACATATGAAGTACAATGAAAAACATGGCGTAAAAGAATTAAGTGATATTTAATATATTTAAAGCTTCGTTTCTCTCCATAAACATATCAGTCATAAGTTGCACCGATTTGTTTACATTTCTGTTTTTATAACTTAAAAACTGTTATTTCAATCGACAAGTGCTTTACGTATAAGCATTGATCATCTAAAATATTTTGGTATACTGTACGGTTTTAATGATAAAAATTAGGTTTCTTTGTTCTTGAGATTCAACTCGCAGTAATATATTGGAAACTTAATTTTGTATTCTTAGGCCAGTTGGGAAACTTCAGGTTTTGTCCAGAAATTCAATAATTATATTATAATTACGGAATAAAAAGAAATTTTGTTGTTATCACTTAATTTTGTTAGTATAAATGTAAGTATTGGTGACCTTAAATGATATTACATGAAAATCTTTTCTATTCTTCTGAAGAATGACTAAAAAAATATGGGGCCCGAGTTCTCGTGTTATCTTATGGGAGAAGAAATACAGTAGAGTCCCGCTTATCCGAAAGGTAAGGGACAGGATCACTTTCAGTTAATCGAGGTTCCATAGAAATTTTCGGATAATCGGGAATCACCCATTTCATTTCAGAAAAACGACAGCAAAAAGAAAAAAAAATGACGTCATACACTCTTAAAACAAAAGAGTGAAATCCACTCCAGTTGGAGAAGTGCATTTTCGACACTGTAAAGGCATGCATATTTACTCAGACTGAGTTGAAATCACTCGTTTGGAGGGATCCTGTCGGAGGTTTTACACACAAAGGATCCACTCCAAAAGGAGAAGTGCATTTCCAGTCTGGAGGAGTGAAATCCACTCAGACTGAGTTAAATTAGGAGTGTTTGTTTTAAGAGTGTACAGTATTCGCCTCGTTACAAAAATCTTAAATCAGGTTCTTAGTTACATAGAAGCACAAAATGAAGCCAGTAGTTCAGACGTTCTCTTGTTTAGAAGAAGGCGGGACAAGGCAGCTTTAAAAGTAACCAAAATTGAGCAGTAAAAAAAGATTATTGCATATTTTGAGATATGAATCCAACTTTATCAGTACTTATATTTTTTGTGTATTTCTTTATACGTTATGAGTACACTTCATATTTTAGCACACACAAAAAATCTGGAGCCCTTCGGTTTATCCGAATTTCGGATAACAAGGACTTAACTGTACTTTGCTCTGCTCACTTCTGTTCAACATAATGACCAAGTCAAAAAATTAAAACTAAATAATTTTTTGCTCTACATTGTTTGAGAGTAATTCATATTTTGAAAGAAATTTCGCTTATTATATTAGTCGAATTCCAATCGAACGGAGACAAACTACCATTCTATTGGACACATCCTCGTCCCATATCCCAACTATCAATCACTGTATCCCTTATCCAGTTCTATCCCGCTAGAAATCTCCCTCCTTATTCTACACGACCAAGCCACAAACGTCGCTTTAATCCATCAGCAGAAACCCTTTAATTCCATTAGGGCCAAATAGAAGGGGCCCTGGTAAGTACAGGGGCCCCCCCTCCAGGGCACGTGCCACAGGTTCTTCTCTACTAGAAGTCTTCTGATTAAGGGCCCTGGTGGTAATTAGTTTAGCGGCCACGTTCGCTTAGCTGGTCGATGAGGACAGTTTCTGATAGGGTTTTTTGTTTTTGGTGGTCTTTGTCTGGGTGTGGGTTATAGAAGATTTTTTTTGTGTTGTGGTAAGCATCAAATAATAGTAGATTGCTGGTGGGGAGTTGGAATATTATTGTATTTCTAAATTGATATTAAGTATTTTAAATAAAAATTATTTTTTGAATAATGTATGATAGAAATAATAAAATACAGTTGTAAAAATATACATTTTGTTTTTTTATGCGATAAAAACAGGGTGTCCGTAAAAGAATGTCCTAGTTTCAAATTGTAATAGTATCAGCTGTAATGCTTCGACAGTTGTGGCTGAAGGTGACCAATAAGGAATAACTCCAACAATTTCAGATAAGCGCAGGTGCTTTAACCGCTACACCGTTTTTACAGTTGCAATGTCATCTCTCCATTACTTGCTTCCATTACTCCGGACTTGCTGCAGGCAAAATGGAATGAGAAAAATTACATTTTCGCTTGAATGCGTACCGTATCACTAAAGACGCACACATTGGACACTTATAGGAAAAACTAGGTTAGTTTTCCTTCAATTTCATGTATGATTTGTAATATTTAGTATAAAATAAACTCCTGTAATATACCATAAAAACTCGAGCATTCTTTTACGGACACCCTGTTTTTATCTCACCAAAAAACATAACAATACCTGCGAAAAAGAGATGTCATAGGATAAATATTACTTTTGAAAAAAAATTACTAGTATAAAATGTAAAAATTTGAGAAATCAATTGCGGCGAATCGATTATTGAAGCCTGATTGAGGATAATAATTAACTCGAAAATTTTGCTTCAATAGCCAATTCTGTCGCTTAAAAACAGTTAAAATGCAATTGAAACGCAAAACGCGAGTAGCTTCTGAAACCTATTTTCTACTATTTATCAATAATTGTTAATCTACGATTAGCACGATGGATTGTAACAAATTGTTCGTGGAACAGTTTTCTAATTCTGATTAAACGACGGGTACTATTTTAATGATTTATAAATATTTAATTTAATAAAATATTAACACATATGTTCTACATCTTTTTTCCGCTTTAACTTAATTTTCTACATTTGATTTAATTTCCACACCAAAGCTATACTCCGCCAAAATTCGACTCTCTCTAGCGCGCCAATATTTACAATCTTCCAATTCCGGCAACCCCAAAGCCGTGTTGCGTCACACTTTCTTGAAGTCGCGCGAGTGGGGAACCCCTCAGGGTCATTGACTGGCCCTGGTGTGAAAAGGGCCTCCCGAGAGGTCTTGAGAGGGCGGAGGGGGCCGTGGAAGAAGGTAAGATGTGAAATAATGTTTCTTAGATGGCCACTTTGGAATGGAAGAGAACACTTTTTAATATAGGTCGTTTTAGTTTAAATTGGAGGAGTGTTAATTTATTTTATGTTTTTAAGTTACATAATAAAGTTTGAAACAAATGTGGACTCTTTTTTACTTATTTTATTTACCGCTGTATCATTTAATTAAAATACCACTGTATATTTGAGTTAAATCGTAAATTTGAAACAAATGTGGAATTATTTATTTACTTCTGTATAGTTAGAGTTAAAGTCATTTTCTAAATATTTATTTTTAAAATTTACTTAAGTGGTAAAAAATTAGAGCAAGTTTCTGAATATACATATTTTTCATTTTAAATTTCGTATATGAACCTTATTTATTGAATTTTATAAATTATTTAAATAATAATTTAATTTCAATCTAAATGAAGTTTTGAAACTGCAAAGATGATTAGAATTCGAAATACAACTTTTTTAATTAGAGTGATCGTATAACAAAATAAATGTTAACTTTTTAAACACTAAAATTTTTTAAGAAATGGATTTACTTGAATTCGTTAGGGTGTATTAAATGCAAGGAGTATCGGTAGAATATAAATTTAAAAAATATGAAGCTTAATAAGAACGCTAATTATTTTTATTAAGCACGACTTAATTTAATCAATTAATGTGTATTGTTAAATTAAATCATTATTACACCACTGTGTGCATTATGAATATCTATCCAGTTTAAATAGGGTTTTATGTAATCATTTAAAGTATTAAATAAACACACAAAAAAAAAACAGATGTTCTAAAAATAGAAAATCCACCAAACGATTCAGGTACTCTCTCAAGTGTTCGATTCAGACATCAGGAGAGGGATCCCCACCAACTCTTTCAGACGATATTCTCACCCCTCGAACAGGAAGCGTTCGAAAAAGCCGCCCGTGCAGTGAACTTCTTTTCACCCGCGGAGACAGGTTGATGGAACAAAAAATCGTCTGCTTTTTTTATATATTCCGAAAAAGAGTAGCGGTTAAAGAAACAGAAGGTGTAGGTACAAAAAACGGGTGCAATGAAAGGTGTGTGAAAAAAGTACCCCGAGAGTGAAAGCCCCCTTTTTCAAGATCGTCTGCTAAGTTTTTCCCAGGTTTGTTCGATTCTCTTTCGCTGCTTCCTTTCATTTTCGAATATTTTTTTTCTTTCTCTCGCTTTCATTGAGTGATGATTTTTTTTTCTTATTGATTTTCGATATTTCTGTGATTCTATTTCATGGTAATGCATTAGGTGTTTGAAGTAATGTTTTTTTGGTTGTTAATGAAATGGTTTGCAAAGAGTAACAAATTAATATTCTTCAGTTTGATGTTATTTTAGATTTATTCCGAAAATAATTTAAAACTAATAAGTTTAGCTTCAAATTTCCTCTTATTCTGTAGTAAAAGGCGACAAATGAACCATAACCAGAGCCCCTGTACCATAAAGCTATAAATGTAGTGCAATGTTACTCCATAAATCTGGAGGCAGCACATGCTACCACCAATTTTATTGAGTAAGTTAAATATCTATAGTAATAAATAGAAAACAGTATCACGGGGTAGCTTATTTTAATTCATTTCAAAACATACACAAGTTATTTAACCCCTTCAGTCCCAATGACAATTTGTCATTATCATTTTAGAATTTTTTGTTCAGATCGTCTATAGCCATTTATGATATCAAAAAGCACAACATTAGATTCTTCAAACTTTTTCTATTAGAAAATATTTTTTATTAATCTCAATAGATGTTAGCCCTATTATTTTTTTAATTATGCTTTTTAAAAAATTGATTATGCCAAATGGCATCACTGGGACTGAAAGGGTTAATTAATAACGATAAAAAGTATAAAACAAAGATACATTCTAGCTCATAAATAAATTCACAATTCAAACTGGATGAAAACTGGATTTTTAAAGACCTTAAATCTTTAACAGAGCGGCTTTTTTCCACCAGTTTTAAAATAACGTTACACCAAGTTATACCAACAGTTTACAGTGTATTTGCTAACTGGTGAATTACAAAACTAGATGCTCCTCAGTCAAAACTCAAAATACCTTCAACCAGGTTAATCAGTTAACCAACATCACAATCCCCTCCCCCCCCCCACCCTAACAACAAACTTTAATCCTTTAATAAAATAAAGGAACCAGGATTAACGATCCAGTAGTTACACGGCCCTTCTGTACAACTATTACAAAGTATACAAAGCACAGGACCTAGGGCCCGGACCCCAAGGGTTCCATTAAAAGGGCCAAGACGAGCCCTGATCCCAGGGGGAAGCACTTCATTCCGGCAGTGGCCATCTTTGAACGTTTATTGCCGGACTCTCTGGCAAGAGTAGAGTTGTTTTGGTCCTGATGATGAGGAAAATCCACTTGAGCCGGATTAATTTTTACTGCGGGTTAAATTTTTGAGGATGTTTTCTGTTCGGTTAATTTTTATGGAGGAGTTTATTGTTTTTTTGGAAGTGATTAATGAGTTTGTTCTTTTTTTTTTCAAATTAAGTTTTACGATTTGTTGCTTGTGCATGTGTTCTTAGTTATTGAACAATGGAACTTCGAACATTCTAAATACTTTCATATTTGAATTTCAGTTTTAGTTTCTAACATATTACTACTTTTACGTGATGTAAAATTTCATTTTAAAAAGACATTTAGAATAATCAGTATATAATTTCTGACGAGTGAGGTTTTTCCATATTAATAAAATTGGTGAATGCTATTTTCTCTCCCATTAAAAATACTTTTATTCATTGCCCGTTTATAAATTGGTAGTAGTAAAACCTTAATGTTTTAAGATTTTATGATGCATGGTGGCATTTAAAATAAATTGACACGACTTCTATTAAAAAAAAACCCTAATCAATATTTAAATAAATTAGGTTGTTTATTTTTTAAGTACTTTTTTTCAATCTTCATGATAAATTTCCATAAATTTAAGTTATGGTTACGGCAATATAAAGTTATAGGTTATTTCATAATAAATTAGTATAAAAAGATTATTTTGATGAAATATATTATTGGATGTTTTAAGTTAAAATTTTTTGGATGTCTTAAGTGTCCAGGAGTTACTAAGAAGGCTAAAAGAGATTTTAAAAAAATAATTTGGATTAAAAAACGTTAATATCAAAATAATCTAGCTAGTCCATTTTAAAGGGTATAAGAATGTTCTAAATTAATGATTACAAATGACAAGTTGTTACAAATTTTAAAGATATATATTTAGTACGAAAAAAAAGAAAACTTTACGAGAATAGGCAAACGATTTGTTAAAATAACGAATTATAAAAGAGCAATAATTTATAAACATTGTTTATGCGAAACTGTTAAATAATGTTTCCTAAAAAAGAATAAGCAACATATAAGACCACAGAGACATTCTAGTGAACAACTGAAAGACAATTGTTCTACCTATTCTGCTGAAAAAGCTAATTGGTTTTATGTTAAATTACCAAATATAGTGTATGTAGATGAATTTGATATAGTTCAAGAACAATTATTTGTTTGCATAAAACTAAGAATAAATAATCCTTAGGAACACAATTCGTAATAAAAGAGCATAAAAGTAAGAAATAAAAATTAAAGAACCTTTGAGATTGTAATCTTATAACATTTTTACCAGTGCTTAGCATTCGAAGAGAATTTGCTTTCAAAATTGCATTTCTTAAAAAATTCAATTATTAACTAATTTACAAAAAGTTTTCCAAAATTTTTATTCGATTGATGCATTTTTTTAAATTTTAGCATGGTTATCCCACACCATCCACTTTGCAATATATTAAAATTTGTAGTAGAGTATGTGAGTATTTTAACAAAAATATACATAACATTTGTAATTAGAATTTTTTTGTGAAAATTAAACTACCTTTAAATTGTATAGCATTTAAAATAAAAGAATATGTTTCTATTGTTCAAAAAATATATGATAACGATAGTTTTATATAGTTTTGTGGAAATATTTTCGCGAAATGAGCCAGGAGTCATATAAAATACATAATTAGTAAGTAAATTTCTCGTAGTCTTTATAGGTAGTTAGAATTTTTTTTTTATTTTAAGTAAAATAAAAAGACACAAGGAATAAAATATTAAAGAATAAATTAGCATTTTTATAGCGTACATATTTAAGAGGCCTTTTTTAAGTATGGTTGCATTACTATTATAGGTATTGTAGATTTTAGTATTTTAAAAGCTAAATCGAGCACAATCTATTTACAGCATTGACCAACCACTAAAAATACACCCAAAAGTCCAATATTTATCATTTTCTTTCTTTAGATGATTATCTGGTAGTAATTTGACATGCGAGGAAACATTTGTACTAAAAATCGTATATGTAAAAGATGGATCACCGTCATTTGAATAGCACTACATGTCGCAATTGCTCAGGGAAAAGTGACTTATCGATAGAGAAAACGGATTTTTCAATAGAATCATTTAAAATTTTTGCAGTTTCGTTGCTTTTTGTTTTTGAAAAAGCGACAGAGCTGCTTATTATAGAGTAACTCTTTTACACATCAATTTAATTTTTTTTTATGAATCGTCCACATTTTTAAATTCTGTATATGTAAGTAATTTTTACTGGAAAAGTCATGTATGTGAGTTACTTCACTTTGAAATGCATGGGGATCAATTTATTGGATTCACTTTAGTATTTAATGTTCTTGGGTCACATAGAAAATGTACTATTGTTGGCAAAGTTTCCTCTTTATATTTAATCGAAATTGCTGCGAGCAGTCAAAAAAATATTATAATGTTGATAGATATGATTTGGGACATGGTAAAATGGGGATAGTTTGTTTAAGAATGCATGTGGTTTATATTATTGCATTTGTAATCGGTTGCCAATGTTTGTTGATATCATAACTATACAAGGACAAATAACAGAGACAATCAAATTTCTTGATTTTAAAATTAAATAACTAATATTTTTTATTTATTGTGGTAATTTTATTAGTGTATTAAATGGTGTTAATTTTATTGGTGCATGAAATGTTGTTAATTTTATTAGTTAATTTCATTAGTGCATTACAAATATGCCAGTTAAAATATTTTAAATATCGTTTACATCAATAACATAGTATAATTTTCATTTAAATGCAAATGGAACAATTAATTGTAGATAGTCAAGTGCACAAAAGGAAATCTCAGAAACCCCTATGAATTGAAGCAAAATTTTCAGAAAATTTCCGAGCATTTTGGAATTCACTAGGAATTCTGAATGTAATATTCAGAAACAGTTTTGAGAATTAAAAATAATATTTTTTTTTCTACTGTACTCCAGCATTTTCGATTTTGAGATGATCGAAGGAGGTGAGAACCTGTTCACTTCTGAGAAGTTTCGACCTCGAAGCAAACGTCCTAATCCCTTAGCCACGAAAATGCCAAACCGACGAATTTTCCCCCCGCTTTTTGTATTAACAGAAATGGGATGAAGCATTTTCATTGCGGCTCAAAGGAAACTTTTAAGAATTGATTGGAAACATGTCATTAATTAGAGGTCTCTTTTATTTTCAGAAATATTTCAGTTAAGGCTAAAAAGTTTTTCAGTGGACTTTTATTCAATCAGTGTTTTTTTCAGTAGAACTTTACTCAGTGGTATTTATATTTCAAAGGAATTTTATTCAGTGTGTGAAAAAAAATACCGATTTGCTAAAGGGCTATACTATCTTATCACTTTAAGACAATAAGTAATAGTAGGCAATAGTCGAAAAAAAGCAGTTGCTCCAAAAATAGTGAATTTAAATGCATGAATGGTTTTAATAGAAATAAACGTAATGTTAACCATGTTTGCTAGTCGAGCCTGCACTTAGTATCAAATGATAAATGCATTTTTTTTAGTTAGAACAAATTTAAAAACACCTCGCGTTCCACAAGCATTCCGCGAAGCTTACAAAAGTAAGGAATGGAACACGACATTTGTAAATAAACTCGATAAGTGCATTCGTAGTTGAAAGTACGTCTCACTAGATCTAAACATCGGCTATTTGTCAAGTACCCCCTACTTTTTAAGCGGCGGTCAAGTAACAAGATCGGCGATGTTTGGTGAAGGTTTACAAGTCCTGTCCCACCGTCTATGCCTTGGTTAGGTTAGTTTGCACTAGAGCTACACGATGGTTTTTTGCGACGAGCGTCATAACAAAGAACCACAGTCCAGTGACGAGTCCACACCTGAGTAGCACCCAACGCAACAGGGCAACATCGTGTATGCCTTGCTTAAGGAATAAAGTCATCGCCCTAACAACTGGGCCTCTAGGGGCCCCATCTCATGACACACAAAAAAAAATATTGCTAAAAAGGGGCACCTAGCGACAGAAAAAGGGTGATTAAAGTAAAGCGTTGGTGGCGTAGGTTAAGGAACATATTCCTCAGCTCAACAGCTGTGTTGAGCGAGGG
Source organism: Hylyphantes graminicola (assembly GCA_023701765.1). Taxonomy (NCBI): domain Eukaryota; kingdom Metazoa; phylum Arthropoda; class Arachnida; order Araneae; family Linyphiidae; genus Hylyphantes; species Hylyphantes graminicola. The sequence continues at coordinate 55,186,249 of CM043113.1, forward strand.
AAATATGATTCACTGTAATTTTTGTTCAAGTTTTTTGGATTTGAAAGAGATGTCTTTTCGTTTCAGATTTCTAGGTGAAAGGATTAGAGGGTCCTCATTCGCAATTAAATACTGGCTTATTGTGGATCAGACTGTCAGTAGAAAAGTGAAGTAATTTATTTATATTTAACTGTTAAAAATTTTGGTGCAAGATTGCACTGGAATCCTGGAAATTTATCAGTTTTGTGGTAAAAACATAACTTTGATGTACCTCAAAAGTGGTGAATCTACGCTCCAAATCGGAGTGGCAGCCAGAAAATTTCAGGATTACGGTGCAATCTTGCACCAAAATTTTTAACAATGTATCCAGATGTATTTGATGTTAACTATATTTTAAAATCTTTTAATTGACACCAATCTTAAATCAGCCTGTTCAATAGCTTGGAAGAAAAAGAAGCAAATTTTCATATTTTTCCATAATAAAATACAATTAATGAAAACGTTTAACTTAAGATTTTCCCGAAAAATATCTGACGCAATTCTTTAATGAGCATGCAATATTTTAGCATATTAAAGTTACAAATCGGCATATAAATTTCATCCTAATTAAATTAGAATCTAAGATTTAATTGATTAAAAAAAACTTAAGTTTTTTTAGCTTAAAAATATAAGAAAGAGGCATTATCTTGTCGTTTAATTATTTGTATTTTGTAGATCCAGTATTTTATAGTTTAACGAATTAACAAAATAAGAGTTGCTTAATAAATAAATAACGTTGAAAAGGGTAAGTGTGGACCTAAAGTGTAACATTGTCCTCAACTTTTCACGCTAATAACTTGTAATTGAATGCTTTTTAAAATTTGCTTGCCTTTTTCGATAAGGTCAACTCTGCCTCGGCCTATGAGTAAAAAAAAGTTATGAAGAAAATCAATAATGCATTATGTTTGGGCCAAAGTTACAATAAAGTTCCAAAGTTAACTTATTCGATTATGTCAAATTCAACTATGCAAAAAAATACCCAAAGCACTGTACGGTCGTGGTAATGATTACAAAATTTGAGGAATTATATAGTACATTTATGGAGCATTGCAAAAATGTAAGTGTTATGAGTCCGTTAGAAACAAAATAGCGTTAATAAAGGTTCAATTGCATCAAATCAGTTCAATCATCAAATTAAAAGTTGCATTTAATAAAAGTTCAAATTGTCGGAATAACACTTCGTATTGGGCATTGTAAAAAACAATTACCTCGAATTATGTCCAATTAGAGAAAAGAATACAGTATTCAAAATTGAGCAAGCTTGTCTAATTGCACTTATATAAAATCAGAACACGTTTTTTTACTTATCAGACGTTGAAAACCCTTTCAGCGAAGGAAAATAGGTGTAAGGGGAGGTTGTCTGCTTTGTCGAATAAAACGATTCGAACATCAATTTCGTCTGGCACGTAAAACTAGGAGGAAAATGCCATTGTCTTTTATATGTAAATACTCTTGAATCATTGACTTCCTGGTACGCTCTCGTTGAGCACTCAATTGTTGTTTGACTTAGAATGATTTGATTACAACCTTTATTAATAACGTCACAAAGTATCAAGACGATTGGAAAAATATTTTTGACATTAAAAGCCATTTTAATGTCATGGCTTCGTAAGGAAATGGGTTAACAACAAAAACTTTAAAAGCGTTTTTCACAGAACTTGATTTTTTTAAACTTCGACGTACCTTTTCTCAAAAACTATGCTATGCTTTCTCGTAAACTTTTTTCATAGGATGTAATTCATAGTATAGATTAATCTGAGGTTATCAATTTTAATAAAACTTCAGTGAAAAAAATTTTAAGGGGCAAAGAAGTGAAAATTTTCATGAATTTTTGGGTACTTTAAAACTTATTTTATTTAAAAAAGCTAACAGTTATTTTTTTAAAAAAACTTTTAACCTCAGTTTAATATATAAGGTTGGTGTAACACACACAGAAAATTTTAATATGTTCTGATCAGTAGTTATTGAGAAAAGGTACATTGCAGTTGGCCAATTTTACACTACCGATATACAACATACAGAACCCCTTTAAATAGAAATTTAGATTTCACTTGGAAATAAAGAAAGAAATGGTTTGAAGTATTGCTAATTACTCTTAATAAAGGCAGTGTAAAGTTGAGTTCACAGTTATTCTTCTATTCTTATACTGCTAGATAATGTAATTTTTTTTTAAAGGATTGGTCAAATTGTTAATATCTATTACAAAAAAAAGAATTTTTCATGTTCTTTTTATTGTATATTTTTATTACTAATAATGTTAATTTTTGAATAAACACATTTTTAAAATAATTTTTATTGAATTGTTTCAAATAAAAATATTTTTTTTAAATCCACAAAGCAACAGTCATTTTAGTTATGGATTTTTTTTCATGCAATGTTTCGGTGGTATTATGATATTTTGGCGAATTTTTTCGTTTTATTGTAAATTAAAGTTGCAAGATTTAATTTTGAATAAATTCATTACTTTTTAATTTAATTTTTAAACATTAATGACATATTTGTATGGATCAATGTATTTAAGTTATATGTCAGTTGGTTTATGATGTTTAATACTATTCGAATGTTAATAAAGTTTAAGAGATGTGACGTTGATTAAGCAAATAAAGCGTATTTGTGAAGGGAAGAAGAATTGTCATGTACATTGAAGTGGATATAGTGAATTAATGCAAATAAAAGTTGAAAATAATAATAAATTTAAATAAACGAATTATTAAAAATTAAATAAACGAATAAATCAATTGTTTCTTAAAAATCCCCCCCCCCCCCCCATCCCCTAAAATTTCTTAACAAAGTTTGTTTTAAATTGATGAATATATGTATTATAACTAAATAAAATAACTTTTAATATCATTAAATTAGTACAGTTCTTGCTTAAATTATGGTTAAGAATAATCATAGTGGAATGAAAGCAAAGTGAAGATATATTTAAAAATAAAAGTATTCTTTAAGTATCCAGCTTTATTTAAAATATTAATAAATGATACTGATTATCAATTCATCTTTATGTTAAGAGTGCAAGAAAACTGAAAAAAAAGTGACTGTAACATATAGAAACTACGAAAAAACATGACAAAAACGACTGCAAATCACGACTGCAAAATATTTTAGAACTGTTTTTCAATCTTCCTCCATACAAGAACTAGTGCATATCACTTAAAAATACTTGTAAACCAAACCCTTTTGATCTTTCTTCCAAAATGGTAATTACTATTCTTTATAAATTGAAAAGAATGCTTGAATAAGCACTTTTCTAGATTTCCTTCACCTAAAAGCAAAACTATATTTTAATAAATTTATCATTTAATACCGCAAATCTCATTTTGGAATAAAAACAAAATTAAAAACCCTTAAGTTCCAAAACATCAAAAGAAAAGTTTTAAAATGTAGACTAAGTTTCAAACCTGACCACCAAAGAAAAAAATATTTTTATAATTGTTGTATGTATATTTTATTTGAAAATTTGAAATAGAAACTTTTGTATTGCATTGGAAAAAGTGCAGTATGAGACATGCAATTTATTCTTTCAATGTTGGTGATTAAAAGAAAGTAAAGACCGTCATGCTTCCAAACAATTAATATGAATTTTTTTTTTAATCTGATAAAACTAAGTGAAGATAACCAATGAAAAATATCATTTAAAATCTTACCTTTATGATAGAGTCAATAAACAAATCTTCTTAATATGAAAACCTCCAAAGAAAACACACAATCTATATTCCATAAAAAACACAGCACAAAAAAATTCCAATGCTGAAACAACGTCCACTTTCCTAATTACCAATCCCTTAGAAAACACACAATTCCGTCGAATCACAACACAATTCCACACAGTCACAGTTCCAAAAAAACACACGTTCTAAAACACAACACTTTTCAAAACTGCCGCGCGAACGAATTTAAAACAAAACGATGGAGAAGGGGGAAAGGAGCATCTTATTCTCGTCTGCGGATTTCATCTTTGCAGACGACTGAAAAGGAGAGTTCTCGTTTCTCCTGCGTAAGGTGGTTGGGGAAGGGGGAGGGGTGAGGTGCCAGCTGATGCGAGGGCCCTCTGCCGATCGTTTGGGATTTCTCGTCTTCGAAATCGTCTGCTGAAATAAGCCATTGACCACGTGGAGTTCGTTCGATTTTTTTATTATTTTGTTCTGTTTAAAGGGGGAAAGGAGAGAAAACAATCGTCTGTGATTTTTAGCGGTCGCTTTTTTTAAAAAGTGAAGTGAGGATTGTTTCGGAGGTGGATGTGTTGTGAATGTGGTTTTATTGGATTGTCTGTTTTGTTTTTATGCTGTTCGAGTGTGCAATGATAACGGGAAATTATCCTTTTATGCACACAATGAGTTAAATTTTTATTTATTTGTCTTTGAATATTTTAATGTTAGGGTAAGATAAGTAAAAGTTTTGAAGAATTTGCTTTACCTTTATTGATTTAAATGCGCTAAAATCGAGCATGTCAATCAAAAACTTCAATTTTTCCTCGTGTTATTCAAATTGATCAATGAAAAGTAGAACGGTGGCTTTTTTAGTAGTATTATAAGTACCTTCAGTAGATGAAGGGTTACAATGTAAACAACGTAAAATATGCATGAAATGTGAAACCAGTATGACTATGATTAAGAGGAACTACCGTTGTTCTCACATTCCAATAATAATTTGTAAATATTGCACTTTTGTAAACATTTATTGGTTAAGTGCCATTATTTTATTTATCCCTGAAGTACATTTTGATATAGCTTCCACACTACGTTTATAACGTAAAAAGTGGAAGGTTTTATAATCGTGCAGTCCGTCCGTCTGTCTGTCCGTCACCCACTTTCACAGAACGAATTTCTTTCTGAGGTGCTGTTAGTGTGTTTCCTGTTGAGCGTAAGTATTGTGTGGAAGCGGTGTAAGTGACAGATTCTGTAACAAACCAGCTTGTTTCTTCTCACTATTGCTTCCTTTAAAAAAAAAAAAAAAGTTGAAGTCAGCTTACAATTTTTTTTTAATAAGTAATATTTAAAAATACGCCCGTCAATTAGTATTACAAATATTAAGAACACATTTTACGAAGCAAACATTTAACATTCCAAGAGTTAGTCTCGGACATTTCCATAATTTATACACCAGTCTTTTTAGCAATAGCCATGTTTTTCAAAAATTATAAATTATTTACTCTTATTGATAAGTTTTTTATATTTGGAAATTATTTTAAGATCATATATTCAACTCTACAACTGATGCTGATTTTCTAAGCAAATGAGTTTTTTAAAAAATTAATTTACAATTTAAGTAGAGCAAAATAACCTTACATATTGGCCCATGCCAAGGTTATAATTAAGGTTTTAAATATGAATGTACAATATTGGTGAATGTAATTGTAGTGATATACTCAATACAAAAAGCAATATGGGACGAAAATTTCAAAAAAAAAAAAAAAAACTGAATATTAACTCTAAAGCATGAAGTTTGTTTTAATTATACCGATTTATAATAATAATGTGTTATATCTACGAAGCTTCCGTAACTACTAGACGTATAATTTTTAAATTTGCATAAAAACAGTTTAAAAATCACATGAACAAAGTAACCAGTTGCAAGTTTCTGAGTTCATTAGTTGCTAAGTGAAATTTATTTTTAAAAAAACTTTTAAAGAATAGCAAGCTGTATGAGAATTTTTTTAATGAATAATTTAATAAAGGTTGGTTTAAATTTACAGTAGAACTCCAACCATCCGAAGCGGTTCTGATAAGCTGAATGTCAGAAAAAATTCCACTCTGCTCACCTGCTATACTATCAGTTTTTATTCTATGTCATCCCTAGTAACTTATAGGGTGAGTATAAATGATTATCCTCTTAAGACCCGAGAAAAATCCAACACGTATATTCTTAATCTAAACATGGTTTTCATGCAAAGATTTTAATTTTTTTGTAGTTTGCTGGTTAAAATATATTTCCTATTTCATTGTAATATGTTTACGTTTTTATAAATCTGCAAAATATGCAGACTTATATTATAATAATTAGTATTTCATATGATTGATTATTTATTTGATAAATTACATTTTCAATTCCCTTAACCGTATTTTCTTTCATTATTCTAATCTTTTGAATCGGAGTTGTACACTGCCCAAAACAATTACTTTGGTGCATGGTTTAAACCCTTTAACCCCTAATGATCAAATTTTTTATCATCAGCTTGGGATGATTTTGTTTCGCACTAAGTTAAGCTAGCACTTATTTATCGTTAGATGGATGAATCATGTCTTTTGAAGAATTACATGTTTTTTTTTTATTAAATGAAAATATGAAAAACAAGGTGAAATAAAATACACTCTGAAACAATTTTATTTAAAAAAAAAACAACCTAAATTCTTAATGCTTGCATTTTTAGATGTTTAAAAATTAATATTTTAACGAATAAAGTTTTGAAAATATCATTATTATAATTTGTTCAAAAGTTGTGATTACAATTCCCCCCCCCCTTAAATTTTAGTTAAAATAATTAAGGTTTTTTCTGCCTTTTTTTAGCGTTTCATTCTGGATGCGTAGTGAATTTATTACACTAATTTTAGATTTCCAGAAAAAGAAAATAGGAACTGAAATTGTTAAAAAAAAGTACGCAAAGTGCTCCTCTATTTTTTTTAGCAGTGAAGAACATGTTTACAGCAGTTCTTAACTCTTTCAGTCCTAATGACAATTTGACATCATCATTTTAGAAAACTTTTTCTTATCGTCTATAGCCATTTATGATATCAAAAAGCACATCATTAGATTCTTCAAACCTTTTTTCTATAAAAAAATATTTTTTATTAATCCCAATAAACGTAAACCTTACTTTTTAAAAAAATTATGATCAGAAACATGATGATTCCAAATGGCTAGCATGAACTGAAAGGGTTAAGCGACGTTAATATAACCAAACTAAATCCAACTATTTTTTTTAATTTGTTTCTTTTAAATAAAGGACAACGAAACCGAGCTTTACAATTTGAAAGAATTTAAAGCAATTAAAAACAATCATTAGGCGAAAATCATTGTGACAGAAAATGATTAGACACGCATCGCACATATAAAACGATCAAATAGTAAATTACACTTCAATTCTCTTCATAAATAAAATCTAACCATTTAATCCTAACTATTGTCGCCCCAAATACCCGAAATAATAAGGAAAGTAGCTATAATATCCCAACAGAAGCATACGATACTTTCTACTGCCCAAACCCGAGAGACTGTTCAGTAGTACGGTGCTATTAGCCATCCCTTGACCACGGCAGTGTATCTGCATGCGAGGGAGGATGTTAAACATATATGGACGTGTTAAATTGACCCTGTTCATGTGAAAGATATTGGATTATAGAAATTTTAAGTTTTTTTTTTATTTCGATGAACGTTGTATTTCTTGTGCAAGAGAATAAATGTTGGAATAACAGATTGAAATATTTAACGGTTTAAAAAGAATATAGCAAGTGTCTAATTACTTTTCAGGTTTACTTGTTTTTGAGAAAAGTTACTTTCCTTCTTAACCCTTTCAGTCCCAGTGATGCCATTTGGCATCATCACTTTCAATATTTTTTTCAATTTTTTTTTGTCCCGTTACGACATCCAAACACACATCATTCGATTCTTCACACTTTGCTCTATCAGACAATATTTTACTTTAATCTCAATATAAGTCAGAACTACTATTTTTTTTATTTTGAAAATAGTCAACAAGCGTTTCTCTTGAATTTTGATCAGTTCACTTCAGTTCCACATATTTAAAAAACAATTTAAACTATTTCGTTTAAAATAATTACTAAATTTTTTTTTTAATAATATGGTCAGATACCTTAAAATATATAACTCGAAGTGTTTTTAGGTGACATATATTTTTTTATTTTGTTGTTTTCCACAATAAAAAATTTTTGGCATTGATTCAAAAACCATATAAAAAATTTAAATGAATTTTTTTTCTTGCGGAATTCGTATATTTGACCTAAAATAAGCTTATTTTGTGAATATCAGATGTTTCTGTTGTGTAGTATTTTTTTGGGACTGAAAGGGTTAAATTAAAATTAAAAACAATTCTATTACCGTTATTTTAGCGCCCGAGTGAAGTTGAAGTGAAACAATTACATTTTCTCAAGTATTTTTAATTTTTAGAATTAGATTTGCTGCCAAAACTCAAATTCTGAAAAATAGATAATAATATATTTTTTTTTAATTTCATTAAATTTCAATTAATTTTATACCTTTTTAACATGGTTTACTCAACTAAAACTTAAATTCATAACTAAAGATAAATCTGATTATTTGGATCCAATCTGCAAGTTCTTTATGAGGTTAGTTTATTTTGAATGTTCCCAGTGTGTATTTTTTTTGTCGTTTTCCTAAAATCTTTGGGCTGGGGGACCAGTCGGTTAAGCACTCGCTTAGCATGCGAAAGGTCCCAGGTTCGGGTCTGGGCATCGCCACAATAGCTGCCGACCTATAAACGGCCAGTGCAGCCAAAAAATGTCCGACGAATAATACATCGTGTAAAGGAGTGCACGTTAAATATCCTTCAAAGTCCTAACGCTGCGTACGATGTCGTCCTTAATGGTTGCGTTGGGTGCCTATTCAGGTGTTGGCTCGTCACCTGACTGTGGTTCTAAAATACGACGCCCGTCGCCAATAGCCCTCGTGTAGCTCTAGTGCGACGATAATTAAAACCTAACCTAAAAACTTTAAAAAAAAGGGTGAATTGTGACTTATGGCAGTTAAATCCTAATAACAGTACACAACCTGAAAAAAAAAACCTCAAACAAACAACACAAATATCTTTCAAAAATAACACCAACAAAAAAAAACTACTCCCAACAAATAACCTACCTTCCCATTTCCTTACAACAGTGGTAGCGTGGGTCCAAGACACCAGCTGCCCGCAGATCGATGTGGAGAGAGTCCTGGCCGGAGATAATGGTCCTTGGGGGCTCTACCCGCTACCCCTCCGAGCCACACGCACGCATAAAAACCTCCATTGATGCTCCTCTCTGGTGCTTTTCTTATTTTCTTGACCGAGGATGGGGAGGAAGTATTGGTTTGGTGGCTGGGACTTGTTTTGGGTTGGAAGTAATGAAGTGTTCTTGATTTGTGTTTTTTTTTGGGTTGATCTTTGATGGACATACATTTATTAAGATGACATTCCTTACTTACTTATACCTCTTTCACTCCAACATGGAGCATAAGGCCTCCGTCATGGTCCGCCATCTCACCCTGTTGGCAGCAACGGTCTTATTCTCTCCCCATGATTTGTTTAGTTCTTTTACTTCCTTGTTGATTGTTCTACAACACGTTGTTTATGGCTTTAATCTTTTTCTTTTGCCTTACGGACTCCATTCTAATGCTTCCTTTACTTTGAATTTTGCGGCCTTGCGTAGCACATGCCCGATCCACCGCCATTTTCGTTTAAGATGACATTCCTTAACGATTATAAATGTTAGCTGTAAGGTTTTAAATTCGTTTCTTTTTGTCGCTTAATTTGTCATACATAAAATGTTCAGGACTGTGGTCGTCATTTCTTTTCTGTTTCATTCCTTTAAATTAACCTTGAAACAAAAAGCTTATTTTCGTATGACACATTTTCTTGAAAGTTGTCGCAATGAGTTAAGAGAAGTAACTTTTTAGGACTTGCAGTGATGAATCCCACATTTTTTATTTATTAAATTTTTTATTTCTTTCGTAACTTTCGTTCATGTTAAATTTTTTTTTTTTTTGAATTCTTTGCTGCAGCCATGTTATAACGCAAAGTCATATCTACATCGGCTTAAGGGGTCTAAGGAGTCTTAAAAATGTGCAAAGAAGGAACTACAAAGTATAGTTTGATCTGTTATGTAATTTTTTAACTGCTCAATATACAAGTATAATTTTTTTATATGTAATTCTACAAGATTTATTTATTATAAAACAAATTTTAAAATTTATGAAACTTTAGCCAAAACTAAAATAAATGATATTAAACATAAAGCTATTTTAACACATTGTGATTAGGCTTGCGCGGCAAATTTTGAGGTCAAAATTGAAAAAATGACCAAGAAAATGACTTTATATTGTAGAAATATGTACAAACTAGGACTTATACCTAAATTCTCATCTCAATTTTAATAAGAAATTATTTTAAGAGCTTTTTTCTAAAAAAATTAATAATTTTTTTTTTAATTTTGATTTTAAATTTATTTTTAAATAATTTCTAATTAAAATTTAGCTGAGAATTTAGGAAAAAGTCCTAGTTTGTACATATTTGTACAATATAAAGTCATTTTCTTGGTCATTTTTTCAATTTTGACCTCAAAATTTGCCGCGCAAACCTAATCACAATGTGTTAAAACAGCTTTATGTTTAATATCATTTATTTTAGTTTTGGCTAAAGTTTCATAAATTTTAAAATTTGTTTTATAATAAATAAATCTTGTAGAATTACATATAAAAAAATTATACTTGTATATTGAGTAGTTAAAAAATTACATGAGAGATCAAACTATACTTTGTAGTTCCTTCTTTGCACATTTTTAAGACTCCTTAGACCCCTTAAGTCAAAAATGTCCCAAATCTTAAACGAACTACGTTGCATTATTTTGTGGTTCTAAAATACGGCTCCGTCGTCAATAGCCCTCATGTAGCTCTAGTGCGACGATAATTCAAACTAAACTTAAGTTTTTATTTGATATTGTGAAACACTTAAACAATTAAGATCTATATTTGAAATGTTATTACTAAGTTAAAATTATTTCATTTTCGTAGGAACGTTAATCAAATTAATAAAAATAAATCTCCCACTGTTGCGCAAACGTAATCCACTTCCTTCTATTTTTTAAAAAATCAAACTAAAGAACCGATTGCAGACTAAAATAAAAACAAAGTTATCAATACCTAGATATAATTAAATTTAACACATTAAATTAAATCACTAACAAACAAAAATACAAAACAATAACAAAATCAATCTGCTATCCAGAAGAGACTCAAAAAGCGTACTTCCCTGCCGGACCTTTTCGTGTTGTTTCGGTTGCCGGATGCTTTTTGTTGTTGAGGAATAACATGGCGCTGGGTGTTATTTAGCCTGCAAATGGATGCGCTGTATTACTTTGGACGGACTATCCAATAACGGGCCAGACAGGGTAATGAATGGTTGAGTTTTGTTCATTTGTGCCGGCCATATCTCGTGGGCCACGATTGTGAGGGACTGGTAACGTATCTTTTTTTTTTATGTTGTTGGGTATATTCGGGGCTTGCTTCTTGTTAACTATTTTGTCATTTTTTGTTCTGCTTTAATTATTTTATATTTGTATAATATTAATTATTTAAGTTTATGTAGATGCGTATATTATTCTGATGAAGCGTGATCTCCGTCCTGCAAAAACAATAAAACTATTTGTGGCAAGAATCAACTTTATTTTCTTGATTATACTCTCTGAATATATATCTTTTTGATATATACTTCGCTCTCTCCTTATTTCAAATAAATAAGAATCTTATCAAACAGTTAAAGGCTATGAAAGTATAAATAAAACCGAGCCTCTAAATGACTAGATACTTTGAAAATTATGTCATAATTTTAATTTTAATTTATTGTTTAAGCATAATAATTAATGAATACCAGTGATTACTAAGAAAATCAACCTTTTCAATGCAGATATTGGAGCACACACTCTATGTTGCATTCAATATGTTTAAATCAAGAATAATAAGTGCACTCCATTGATAATATTACAAATAGTTAAGTGGTAGTACCAACAAAAAGACAAGTACTATTGTCTGAATAGCAACGTTCATTTCCGAAAGCCCTATTTTACATTTAGTCCAAAGTTTTATTCCTCCAATACCATCTGCGAGGCTGCATGTGCACTACACAATGAATTTCATTAAACTCAAATCTAGCATACATGCCATTTAAATAATTACATTTCAGCCAAACACTTCTAAATGACGAATTTGTCTTAGAAAGACATAACAGTACCATTAGCAAAACCACTTCCTTTTTAAAAAAGAAAAAAAAGACAAGCACCATCACGTTGCAGTTAAAAACTGCCTTCCAAACCGAAAAGTGAGTCCGAAAATCCTCCTTTCCAAACGCTTCGGACACGACAGGTAGCATGCGAGTGTGCGGTAACTCATAAATTGTTGTACGAGACGAATAGAAGAAAGAATCTTTTGTTAAAGGATATGAAATAAAATGCATAGTTTCTCTTTTAACTGTTCTGAAGCTTAACTTCACTTTTTTCCCCAAATATACTCTTCCTTTTTGAAAATTCCGACTATAGGTACAGAAAATTTAAATTTTATTATGACGATTTCATAATTATTTTCTATAGATGATTGAATCAGTGTGATCACAAACTTTATTCGAGTAAGTGTAAACTTAGTTGCGATGTTTTGACAGTTATCACTATTGTACTGGTTAGCTTGGTCTGACCAGATATGTTTTAGCGACTAACGTTTTGACAATGAAGTCACAATTATTTTTTTGTAAATCATATTTATTTACATTGTTTTTATTTGAAAAACTGAAAAACCAAACTGGGACCCGGAACAATTTTATTGCTAGACAGTTGAAAAACAAACTAAACTATACCGGGAAATGCAGCACGTCTAGTTTCCCTAGGTTAGCTCACAATAAAAAAAATCTCCGAAAAGAAATTGTAAGTAAGTAGTAAGGATTTATGTTAAATATAATACATTTTATGGATTTATGTCAAATATAAGTCCTGATTCAATGAACAGTGTTAATTCAAATAGTTTAGAAAAACCACCTTTGAAAAAACTTTGACACTTGATTATTTTTTACAGCTGTAATTTTTATTGACTGTAAAGTTTTCTTATTTTTAAACACTTACTGTTAACTTGAAAGTTCGCATTTTCAAGAGAAAGCAATCCAAAATGTTATGCATACAAAAAAGTTTTTTTTTTCAAAGGAGCAAAAAATTATTATTCATAGTAAAACTTCACAACTATTCTTCTAAAGGAACACGCATTTCTCACAAGCATTCTTTTGTTAGTGGTTATGAGTTTCCGTGTGATTTGAGCACGAATTATTCAGTGTCGGGTACAAATGGCAGTGTTTTCCTTTTGTCGGATAATACGGAGATTGGGTGATTAACCAGTGCCTGATGGACTTCTCTAATATTGCATGTTCTGAGGAATGAAAGATGTCCAATTAACATGCGGGGGTTTCAATCAAAAGAACGATCTTGTTACGGGGGTAGGTTGTCAAGAAAATTGCCATGTAATTGAAGATGTATAATTAAGTTTTTATTTATTTAATTTGAATGAGGGAATACTGTATTCGATGATATTCGCAGATGTTTTCGTGATATTAAGTTATAGTTGACAGATTATTTGTTATGCCGTTTCTAGATTGTTAACGTACTACTTCAGAAAACTCCAATTTTTGCACAATTTTTACACAATTTACTTGTTCAACTTAATCTTTATTTTCGCTAAAATGTGAAACCAAACCTACTACTCCAAACTAAATGTTATAAGCGATTTCTTCTGTTTTAGCACACTGATATTCATTTGTTCTCTGTATTCCATTTTGCTATCTTAATCATGAAGTCACTTGATCTTAAGGCCTTTGTAATTCTAATCAGAAAATTGAATTACCCAGAAAACCTCAAATGTTGCCTTTTTAGAGGAGGAAAATTATTGTTTTAATCCGTTATATGTACCTTCAAATGTATTATTTTGATCCAAAATGACTATTTATGGTATTCCTAATTGTAAATCAATTACTTTTTTAAAGAAAGCGTAAAATCACTTAACCGATAACAAAGTTTTAAAATGTTACATATTAGTTTTGGATTTTTATCCAAACCTCTTGTAACATTTTGAAACTTTGTTCTCCTGCTAGCAATTTATTTAAAACAATCCCAGTAGCAGACAATTCTTCAGCCTACCCATCTTTTTCCATAAAATAGATTTCATTGCTGTTATATGGGAGAAAGGTGTGGAGAAAAATTCAATCGCTTAAGTGATTCGTCAGTCGGAATGCTGAAAGTACTGTTCGGGTCGTTTAGCTTTTTTTACGAGAAAGGCCGACCCATTTAAATGTAAAATGTAAACTACCTACCCATAAAATTTACGAACTTTCAATTTTCGATTCGGTGCCCTAAAAGGTGATTCGTGAATGCAGGGGGTTGTATATTATGTAAAAAGTGTCAATATATAGGTCTTATTGGTGTTTGGTACCAAAATATAGCTTTGAGAATATGTGTAAGGCGAAGATGTAAAATTGTTAAGGATTCAAATGCAACAAGAGTAAATGGCGCGAACTTCTTTCGTGAATACAATTGCCAAAGCGCTTAATAAACATGTAAATAGCTTTCAATTTACCGGCAGTATTTTAAAGGCAATTCTATGATCATCAGTCTTACAATGGAAACCTTGAACGCATTTCCTGAAGAACGATTTTTTTCATAACATGCCTGAACTGCTAGAAAGATACTTCAAATAAATATGCTTCGATTAAAAAAAATAATAAAGTGTATTTTAAAGAGTATGAATCAGGGCATGTGACCATACTTTTTATAGAAATTGTAACAAATATTGAATTTTTTACAGACTTTTAAAAAACTAAATTATTAAAAAAATCATATATTTGATAGTTAGCCATTTAAAACTATCATAATTAACTAACTACTTTGCTTAGAGCTTAGATAAAGTATAATCACATGCTTGGATATTTACTGTTTTCTTTTCTGTAAAAATTGTGTAAAACAACTAATTTGAAATGTCGTTAAGTTGCTCGCAGTTTGGCACAATTAAATTAATTAGCTGCTGATTAATTTTTTGATTAATATATTTTTTATTGCAGTAAAGTATTTTTATGTTAGGTTTTATGTGCCTGATCTTCTCACAAAGTTTTAAAATTCTATCTAAAAAATTTTAAGAAAAAGTTGTCCAAGGTATATGCATACCTTAAGTAAAAAAGCTAATTATAGCGTGGAATTTTTTTTTCAACTGTCGTTAATGAGTAAAAGACATATCCCCTTAACCAATGGTGACCAATGCATAAAGATTTGTTCTCATGAGCTAACTGATACATTACATGATTGACTGCAGGTTTTACAATTTTTAAAGTGTTTACACTGAAACTATGTTTCGTATAAGATGTAAAACCAAACTAACAAATATGTTTATTATCTTTTAACTAATGAAATATTTTTAAAAATACTTTAATTTCGCAAACCTGCAATAATCTGCGTTTTTATAAAAGAAAAGGCAATTTCATATGCATCGGAAATCTAATAAGAAGTGAAACAAAGCAATACATAAATGCATTTCCTAACTTTTTTTAAATTATAATATTAGTTAGCATTTATTTACTTTCTGGTATATCATATACTAATCTAGTATAATAAAATAAATTAGATCCTGAATACATTAAAAAATTATTTCACTCAACATTTATTTTATTTCACAATCAGCTTCTGATAATATATTTTGCATGACAATTGTAATATGAACATTGTCCATAAAATCAATAATGGATTTTTTACACCCGTTCAATCAATTGTTTAATAAAGTTCAATAATTTATAAAACTAAATACAGACATTCATTGAATCAGTGTTTAGATGACCCCCTACCACTATCACTGTCTTGAAGAGCCTCTAGGGACGGGGTAAGAAATGAAAAGCGGCGAGCCCTTCCTTGGATTTCCTCCACACTCGACACATTTTAAAACCCACTGAAACAATTTCCTCACTCCCTTGATGAAAAAAGGTGTTATCCTATCCCTGATATTTGGCCACTTGTACAATAAGTCAGACTGGTTTCGAGTCACACATAAGGGCACCAAGCGCAACAAACAAAGGCTGATTGGTTGGTTGCAAGACATATATTTTCAGGCTTGTGTGCTTGGTCAGAGACCCACTATAAACATTCGTCAAGTAAGAAAGACACAACACACACTATAACACACGTGACAGATGCTCCCATCTATCGAGCGCCACCTCCACAATTTAGACATGTCCCTGAAGGGGAGGGAAATAGTCTCCAGTTGCCTGTACCCGTGAGAACTGCGCAATGACCGCCCACTGAACTTTCGGATCCAGCAGATTTAATGAACACATACTCCGCATATACTTGGGGCAAAAACAGACATCCACGCCTTACCGGGATTTGAACCCGAACCCAGAAGTTCCAAAGGCTAGCTCCCTAACCGTTGCGCTGCCGGGTCGGCAACAAAGGCAATTGAGGGCTCTACTTGCAATGCTCAGATTCCCAAAGGTACAGTTATGATTTAGTGGGATGTTCCTTTTATTATTCAATTTTTTATTGAAAAAAAAGCAGAGTTGATATATTTACAAGTTGTATTAGAGTTGAACTGCAATATTTACCAAATTCGTGCGTTTCCATTACTTGGCAAAGGTAATACATACAGACCTGGTCCTCTATCATATCTGTACTTTGGAGAATGTGAGTTAAGCAGATAAAGCCCTCATTATTTTAAAGTATGCAGTTTTCATCTTTATAAATTAAAACGCATTATACACTGAGAGGTAATTTCCATGGAAAAATTATTTTAAGACTTTATAGTATATCGCATTTTACTCATATAAATGTGAGAGTCGGGATTCTCTTTTCGAATAAATATTTCGGAAGCAACACATTTCATAATACATTGAGATAATTGCATCGAAACAATTATTGTTTAGGGTGATGCTTTATTGAATTTAAGCTAATGCTGCTATAGTAAATCGTAAATCCTTAAAAAATCCTTAAAAAAAACTTCGTGCACACATAGGTATGAATAAAAAAAGTGTGTACAGCCTGCAGTCATCTGGCATGTACACCACACTGTATTTCGATAAATATTGCTTTGGACACGTTAAATCAATGGATGAAACGTCTTTTCTCATCGAATCCGAAAACTTATATCATGTATATACTGAAGTATATCATGTGGCACTGTTGTTGAAGGATTTGCGTGCGAGAGACATTAAACAGTCGTCACTATCCAGTAGCAAGGTTTTAGTGCAACTTGTGAAGCAAGCAACCTGATGTGGTAAAATTATACACAAGAGCTGATAACTACATAGCAGTTCAATGTAGTATTAAAACTTTCTGAGAGTTAAACGCAGTTTTTTCTGTATTTTATGTGCCAGTTTTGTTGCAAATAATGAAGTTTGCAATAATGTAAATAAGATTGTAAATAATGGAGTTTTATTGGTATTATAATTTTGTTGTTATTTAAAGTAAATTTAATATTTCTGTAGAGAACCAATGGTAATGGATAACCCCACACTTTAGCCCATGTCCAAGTCACTCAGAAGGTCAATTGGATGTTGCGTTTTTTTTTTTTAATTTTGTAAACTAATATCTAATCATCGGCTGCTTATGGACTTTTTGGGACTGTGGTCATATTTGGACTACATAAGAAAATAATGAAATTAATCACTCAAGAACTATTTTCTCAACCTTAAATTCATGAACAGAAGAATACTAAGAAAATAAATGATCATCTTTTTTGAAAATTTCCAAAGGCAACAGCCCTTGACAAGTTGGGTTCCTTCTCACCCCCGTCACTTCTCGGGTCCTCTCCTTTTTTTTTAAGTAACCTTATTTATTTTGCGTTTGGGTTAAATATGTTTATTGAAGGTTTTTTCAAAAACCTTTACCCCCAACAGCTGCCGCCATAATCTTTGTGAAGATGAGATATAAATAACATAGGGCGGTAGAGAAAACATGGCAAAATGGAAGAGGTATAACACTTGCTTCAAGGATGGGACTTACTTAAGTTAAAAATACAGAGTTTTAAGAAGTTAAGTGGGCAACTAGATGTTTAGTTTTCAATTTAGATTGTATTTAAATAATTATCAAATCCTTGTTTTGGAATATATTTTAGAAACGGTGTTTTTGCTTCAGCCAAGTTATGCAATATTACAGAACATGTTTAGAAAATTAACGATTTACACGTAGCAGAGAAAGGCACAATATACATAAGGATATCGACATTTTGCCCCGCGTGAAAAAAAGCGTTGCTTCAGTCTCGTTAATGCAATGGGAAAAGCATATATTTATCCGGTATGCAGTGCGTTAATTAATCATTACTTAAATAAGACAAAAAAAAAAAATTTTAGAAAAATTTGACTACAGCGCCCCCCCCCCCCCCCCAAAAAAAAAAACCCCAGAAATTTTTAATTGTTCTAGAGACGTTTTTTTATCGTTATCGTCATTTTTTTTATTTATTTTGTTACATTACATAAATTTAAATACGTGTTGAAAGAACATGCCTCCAATCGTACAGAATGAAAACTGCAAGGCACTTTTGACTTTTTCTATGCTAAAGAAGATATATATTATTTTCACAGTGTAAGGGATATTGGCCCGAACTTGTAACAAGTGCACCAGCGAATGCGAAACGGGTATTGTACACATCAGAATGCAATGCCCTTTCTTATCGAAGCGTGACAATCGCTCAGTTTTCCCATCAAACTTATTCCCCCATACAAACCGACATTAATAGAAATGGATATATCTATCACCAAAGGCATTAGCAGGCGTTCATGTTGTCCCCAGACCAGGCTTAAGGCTGAGGCTAACAAGAGACATGCAACGTTTTTCGTTCTTTTTGACCGACCGATGCTCCATATTGTAGTATTTTTTGTATTGTATAATGCTTCATATTCAAAATATCTTGTGGGAATATAAAAAAATATTCAATTATTATGCTATTTTTTATGATTGGTTGGACTTAAAGTTAGAAAAACATTAAAAAGAAGCAGAGATACATTTATCGAAATTCGTGTAGAAACAAAAGACCTAGAATGAGCTCGAATCAAAGCAATGTTTCAACAAAAAAATTAAGGTTAGCTAGAACTGCATCAGCCATAATTTATTAATTGTAATTTTTGTAACTTTTATTGACCTAGCCCCTTAACTTTTGTTATTTTCTTGAGTTAAAGTTTCTAAAAGTGCAACATACTTGCCTTCTAACGAAGCCGTTGAAAAGTATTATTATTTTCTGTTAAATAAACATTTTGAAACTAAAAAGTAAAACCATTTTTTATATTAATACTATTTTCAAAATCAACGTTTTGTATAAAATTATATGATTCTTAGTAAAAAAAATGCGTACAAGAATTATTTGGAAATCTTAGAACTTTTTGTATTGGACTGTAACAGGTATTCGTGATTAAGTCCTCCATTCCTCTCTATCCCTACTAACAAGGATGTCAGCTCTAACGGTGTTAGAGAATATGGGTACGAATACTCCAGGAAACTCCGGGCACTGCTGACATACCGTTGATGGATCACCGCTTTGTCAAAACACTCCCTCTACGACTACCCGAAAAAAGAATCCAGAAAAAAAGACGGTGTTGCAGCATGAAAAAATGTATCTGTCATTTTTTTTGCCCAACTTCCCCTTTGGTATATCATGTCGTATCGCGCAATCCGTTTGGTGAGAAAAGAGAGAAAGTTTTGGGGACAAGTTTCAGGTGTTGTTTCGGTTTGTGCCCTGAGATAAGTTGGAGAAGTCGAGGGTTATCGGTGGGGTGAAGATTTTTTTATATAAAAAATTTTAGTGTTTTGTTGGGATTTAAAGTATTTTTAGGGACTTCTGCTACCTCTTGTATTTCTCTTTTGAATTTAAGTATTTTTCTATAAAATATTGCACGAATTGTTTTAGGATTGCTATATGAGTAAGATGATAAAAATCGATAAGTAGCATGAAAAATTAAATTGTCTTCTTTTCTTCTCGTGATGAACTCCCTTTCCTTTCGATATGGTGTGTAGATAGAGCCGAATGAAAAAAATTGATTTAGAGAGTTAATAATACTAAAATTTTCTATAAAATTAATACAAGTCTTGAAATACACTTACCATTAATACATGTAGCAGACCCCATGGCGCAGTGGTAGTGGTATTCATTGCCTTGCCACTGGTCCGGGGTTTGAATCTCGGATTGGGAGAGGTTCACTCAACCTTTCATCCCTTAATTAGTAGATTTTAATTATAATTGACAGTGAATTAGCTCCTGTAATTGAAAAAGTTGAAATAGATCTTAGTCCCCCCCCCCCCCCCCCTTTCCCAAACCAATATCTGGATCCGCCACTGCTTACCGATATCGTCACTTTTCCACAGATGAAATGCAAAGAAAATGCACAACTTTCATGGTATTGTCTATGTATTGTTTAGTCCCTTTATCGTGTTCACTGTGATACATTCTCCGCTGAGAAATGAATGTATATAATTTTATTCAGTCAGTTTGTAGTAATATACCTTTTCTCATGGGGTTTTTGTTTTAGATCAGCATCCGAACATAAATACTTCTGAAATCAATAAAAGAACATTAATTGAAACTTTCCCACTAAAATTCTTCTCAAATCGGATCCCTAAAACTCCAGAATTAACTCTCAATGTCTGTGTTATACTGCGGTCCGCCATTAGCACATATTACATTATTCTACGAGATGCCCTTAAACCAGAGCTCTTAACCCTTTCAGTCCCAAAAAAATACTACACTACAGAAACATCTGATATTCACAAAATAAGCCTATTTTAGGTCAAATATACGAATTCCGCAAGAAAAAAAAATTCATTTAAATTTTTTATATGGTTTTTGAATCAATGCCAAAATTTTTTAATTGTGAAAAACAACAAAATAAAAAAATATATGTTACCTAAAAACACTTCGAGTTACATATTTTAAGGTATCTGACCATATTATTAAAAAAAAATTTAGTAATTATTTTAACCGAAATAGTTTAAATTGTGTTTTAAATATGTGGAACTGAAGTGAACTGATCAAAATTCAAGAGAAACGCTTGTTGACTATTTTCAAAATAAAAAAAATAGTAGTTCTGACTTATATTGAGATTAAAGTAAAATATTGTCTTATAGAGCAAAGTGTGAAGAATCGAAAGATGTGTGTTTGGATGTCGTAACGGGACATAAAAAATTTGAAAAAAATATTGAAAGTGATGATGCCAAATGGCATCACTGGGACTGAAAGGGTTAAAAGACTTGCCAATCTGCCGTTTGTTTTTCCTGTTTTCCTCTGTTGTGCAACACAATATCTTCCGCCCGAAATAATCCGGTTTTCCTGTTATTTTTTCCTGGATAAACTTCGCAGTCCATGAGGCTCGGGTGGCTTTTACAGCTCTCTTCCAGTGGCCATCTCGGATAATCAGCGGTTTCATTGGCTTCGGAAGTAGGGATGGGAAGGACGAGAACTGCATTGTGTTTCGCACCGGTTGTTATGCATATTAACTCATTAGCGAACTTGGCAAGGAAATATGCCATCCGAAAATAAGTTTTCTGCTTTAGCTTTTATAGAAATTAACAATTTTAGTCCAAATGATAATTTGGCATTATCATTTTAGTATTTTTTTTTCTGATCGTCTTTATCACGGCCTTCTCAAATATTAAGGCCAAAGTAGTTGAGAAGCTTCTCTGGCCTTGTTATTGAAGTTGTGCTTGTCTCTATCTATTTATGATGTCAAAACGCACATCATTCGATTCTTCAAACTTTTTTCTATTAGAAAATATTTTTTATGAAGCCCCGGTGGTGATTTATCACGGCTAGGATGCTAGCCGTTGGATGCTAGCCTAGATGGGGTCGGATTTGAATCCCAGTCTGGCATGGATGTTTGTGACCGTCAATAAATGTTATTTATCTATGTGTTTGTGTTGTCCTTTCTTTGTGTGTCTCTTGTGCTTGTAAAAACTCTTTCTATGTCTGTCCCACTTGACGAACGCTTATAAGCGGTTCCCTGAACAAGCACACAAGCTGGAATATGTATGTACCATATAATATTTTTTATTAATCCCAATAGATGTCAGCCCTTTTTTTTTTTAAATATTATGATCAAAAAAATTATGATGCCAAATGGCATCACTGGGACTGAAAGGGTTAAACTAAATTTCAGACAAATGAAGACCTTTGTATTAAACAGTTTATGAAGAGAAACTTACGTTATAAGAAAAACCATTTTAAAAACATTAAAGTTAACGTCTTTATTCGATAATGGAGGAGTTAGTAGTACTCACATATTGGACTTTGAAAGGCCAAGGAACAGAAGGTGTCCATTATTCAAATTTGCATAATAACTTCGAACTCAAAGTTATTTGTTAATATTATTATTTTTAATTAATTTTTTGTTTTTAAAGCAGCGACAATGAAATGTAAGTCGGAATTATCATTATAATAATCGTTTCTTAATTGCAACTAATTTATATCCTGCCAAATCAATCACCAATGAAATCGATCAATTCTCTAACGGCAATAATAAACTTCCAAAGCATATGTTTCTAAATAACTAACATCATGTGAATTTTTTTTCTCTTCTGCACGGCATTACCATTGCACTCGACACTTTCATGGTATCAAGACAGTACTACCTCTGAAGTTAATTAGTAATTTATCACATGGCAAGTTTTTTTAGTTTACTTTTTCAGTCTTTAAAACACAACTTCAGTAAAACGTTTTTCAAGTCAAACGTTTGAAAGACAATAAGCTAATTCTATGTAACTGTCGCACAAGTCACAATTTAAAAGGAGATAACAATCCTTTTAAATTTGAAAAATAAATCAAATGAAATAAAGCACTTTATATTACTTAGTTTAAGTGTAGATCAGCTATTCCGCTGTATTTTCATTTGATGTTAAAAATTGTAGAGAAAATCACTTTTTTGCAAACGTGAATTACTTTTTTACTTGTACCTCTTTCGCTCCAACATGGAGCATAGGGCCTCCGCCATGGTCCGCCACCTTATCCTGTTGGCAGCAACGGTCTTAATCTCTCCCCACAAACGTGAATTACACTACAGAAATGATAATTTTGCCTGGAATAAGCCAATAACAGAAAACAACGAACCATGTTCTCCCACAACCACTTTTGTCCCTTCCTCGGGAAAAACTCTCGCAATTTCGAGAACCCAAGTCTTGCTTTTTGCTATTGTTCTACCCCCACTCTCTGATGGAACGAGAGCGGCCAAAAACAACAACAGCAAAGAGTAAGACAGAAAAGCGATTCAGGCAGGGGGAATTAGAGATCGAGATGGTTATCTTAAGACCCAGCAACAAATGGCAGTTGCTTTTACCCCTCGATCAGAGATCTGGGGAGACATTTCGGAGAGATGATGAGACAAGTACATAGATTTCCATTGCTTGGTCATTGTTTTTTTTGTATTAAAGCTTCAACAAAACACTTAATTGGGATTTAAGTCAAGTCTCGATAATTATTTAAGGTTTTCCAATTACCCTGTGAGGGATACGTGATTTAGTTGAAGAGTAATCTTTTCTACTGTACAAGATTAAATTTTTAACTATTGATAATTTAATTAATTGCAACCAATTTATTATTTTAAAAAAATTTCTTGTCTTTATTTATGTAGCAGATGATTAAAAATGACCATACTTTAAATTTTAAAATTTTAGTAGAAATATGAATTTTCAGAAATTATGTGTGATGCAGGAACACCAGATATCCAAGTGGCGGCTTTATACTCTGTATCTCTCAAAAGGTTAAAGTTTGTTCTAGAAATCGACAAATCAGCCATTGATATGTCCACGATTTTTTTAAAAAAATAATATGTATAAATATTTTTAGTTTAAAATATTACTTAAATAATTTTTAGTGCAAATTTAAAAACAAATCGTTAATATTT
Source organism: Hylyphantes graminicola (assembly GCA_023701765.1). NCBI lineage: Eukaryota > Metazoa > Arthropoda > Arachnida > Araneae > Linyphiidae > Hylyphantes > Hylyphantes graminicola. Next base: position 55,209,881 of record CM043113.1, read on the forward strand.
CGAAATAGCGGTTTGATAACAACTAAAATAAAATAACTATGAATTGCTCAAAATTGTTTTGATTTTACCACACTAGCATGCATATAGCTAGTAATATTAGAAAATTAAATTGAAGACAGATAGTTATCAGAAACTTTAGCTTCGAAATGTCATGGAGTTTATCATATTCAAGCATAGTAAAAAGAAATTTCGTAGGGTTGTTTTACGTGGGAAGTGTACGTAAATTTTCTTTGTTTGTTAATAAATTTTGTATGATACGATTTTTTTTGCACCAGTTTTATATCTTAGGATTATTTAGTTATATAAATTGAAAATGACAGATACAGGGGGGATTTCTACATGTAATAATAATTTTTATATAGAATAACCAGAAAAACTACCAAATTCTCAAAATGTAGGTTAAATATTATAATAATACAAACCCATTTCACTAAATATTTTTTATGCAAGTTAAAGGAAACCCGAACAATTTCTAAATAGTAACCTTTTGTGTTTTTAGGGTTCCTTTGGTTTATATTAAAAAAGTTGAATAAAATCTATATTTTTAAATGCCGTTTTTATTTCCGATCAAAACTTTTTATAATTATTATTTAGTTTAATCAATTGATACCTAAAATCACTTTTATCGAAAAATCAAATTTGATGAATGTTTATTAAAATGAGAAAAAGAAAAAAAAACCCTGTGATATTTTCCGATGCTTTGATAAGAATTTGATGAGATAGCGGAATAGAGATGAATGATTCGACAATTTATATGTAGTAAAAAGGAAACAGTCTGTGTCGCTTATTTGGCTTCCAGCAAAACAGTCTGAATTTCGTTTTTGGACTTTATAAAAACGATTTCCTTTTAAAATTTGTATGGCTTCTTGTATGGGTTTGTTAATACAATCTGTCGTGTTTCTTTTTGTTATAAAAGAGCATAAATACCTTTAAATGCTGACTGTAATCTTCAAAAGCACATCATTTTAAAATTTCACTTGCTTAAGGTTTTAATTATATATCTTGTTTGATCGATATGTTAGTTTAAATAAATAAAAACAGTTAATAATTTTCGTAAAATTTTATGAATTGTCTACTTAATAATAGGATTGGCTATTTATGAGTTGAAAATTAAAGCAAAATATTGGTTGGCAACGATTAAACTTTCATTTTCTGACGATGAAGTGAACATTATTTTTACGAACATTGCGAGTGAATTCATAATGTTCAATCCCACAAACCCTCTCAAGAGATAATTCAAATACTGTCAGATGATTGGTTTAGACTGGAAAAAAACTACAGTTAAAATAAAACTACAGTTAATAAAACTACAGTTAATAATAAAACTACAGTTACTAATAAAAAACTACAGTTAGAATCACTGTCGCATAATTATCCCACTTTTACAGGTAATAATGAGCCGCATTTTATTTCCATTTCGCTAAGTATTTAACGTACTTTTAGTATTTTATGTTTTATGCCTGAAAAATGAAAAAAAAAAACGCTTGGAATGATGAAATTCTCCCAATTAGCTATAATTTGAGGTTTATACTAGCATAAGTCCTTAATAAATTTAACTGTCAAAGTGGGTGGTGAGTAAAGAAACGATCAAATTTTTTAGTCGACTTTTATTTATTATTTTTTTTTTAATTCCAACATAAAGACGATGCGCATCTGTCTCTACAGACCCCGCTTCAAAAGTCGGTTCCATCCGTCGTCGTATTATTTTGGTGTTAGAAAGGTATGACCTCAGAGATTCAACTTTCCTACTTTTTGTCCATCTGTCTGAGTATCGGGACGGCCTACTGTTTCGCCATAAGAATTTGAGTAAGTATTTAAGTAACAGAAAACTATGTTTTTAAGAAATGTACTATTTATTTATGAAAAAAAATCTATTTTAGTTTTTTAACTTCTTGTTTTATCATATTTTTAATTTTAGGTGAGAAAAATGATAATCATATTGCTGTTTTGTGGCAAAAATACCAAAACCACCCTAAACTCATCTAACATTTTCAAAAACAAAACTTTAGGCTATTTCTTAAATGAAGAAATGGGCACTTGGCTTTTGATTAGAACAAAACAAGCATACTCCCTCCCTTTGAATGCTCCACTAGAAGAATTAAGCGTTGCTCAGGAAATGCTTGTCCGGATAACCGTATTAGGGATCGAGTGGTCGAAGATTCAATAAGGCTGAAATTATTGGACGAAAATAGATTCAATGGACTGATATAATGCATCTAACAACAGGTTACTTATTTGGATCGGGATAATGGAACTTAGTTATTTTGAAAATAGAATGTGTTAAATGACACAAGAGTATCAAAGGATACACTACAACGTACTACATGGCAACGCATTTTATACTAAAAGTTTAAAAAGAGATTCTAAAACTTTATTGTCCAAAAATAATTTTAAACTGTCTTAAATCAAGAAAGGAATAGACTTTTCGGAAATGTATCATATTAATAGATATTCTGTATTGCTTTGTTTGATGTAAAAGCATTAAAACACTGTAAAATTTTTGTGCACCACTACTTTGCTCCATTATTCATTAGTTTCATTGATTTCTTACCAAAGATAAATAATTCCCAATGTCATGCATCTTCAAAATTTCTTATTGTTCTAATTAAATAGGCCCATAGTGGCTTAGGGTAGTGGCTTAGTGGTAGTGCCACGCCACAGGTCCGGGGATCGAATCCCGGATTGAACGAGGTTGACCCATCCTTTCATCTCTTGAGTGGGACGATAAAATGGGTACCAAGTATGTTTTGGGAACTAAACGCTGGGGGTTCCGCGTGAGGCTGAAAACTTTACCGGGACATATGCCTATAGCACCCCAGAGCCCTAGGTCACGAACGCTGAAATGGGCACGACAGGCCTTGCTCAAACAATGGGCTGCGGAGAGGAGGAGTTCAGTCGAATTAAATCCTCTCTTGTACTCATTATTAAGGGTGAATGAGACCAAATGATAACGGGTCTCCAAACCAAAGTGCCTCTGTGTCAATCCATCGGAAATATAATGATTTTCTAAGCCACATATCGCCGGCTGAATTGAATAGTTTTTCTCAAACGTTTTTTTTTATTCTGATACATGTACTCAGTACTGCCATACGGCTCTATAATCCCACATTTTGAAATTGGTTAAAATATTTCTTGAATTTCCTTTTTTAAAGAAAATCTTTCTAATCCCACATTTTGAAGTTGCTCAAAATATTTTTAAAATTTTCAATAATAATTTCACGATAAAATATTCGAACCAATTTTAAAACATGGAATTATAGAGTCCGGTAAGACAGCTACATTTATTATATAAAAAACTTTTGCAAAAATATTCAATACAGACGGAGAAATGTGGTCATCCGGTCTTATTCGAACTTAATAGAATTTGTACGAAGTTTTAAAACCTATGTATGAATATATAGATAAACAAATTTTAATGGAAAAATACCTCCATGTAAGGTATACCTAAGGTCAATGTACTAAAGTCTAGTAGGCACCTGTAGCCCAAGAATATACACTTGCGCATTTCACGGTACGCACCTTCCCCGTTGGGTTAATATTATTCATGTGTAGTACTGGAGTTCGGATGCTATTTTTAGCACACCCCGTCTTTTATTGCGGGTTCTTTCAACCTTTTGTTAATACAGTGTAACATTGTGTAATGATACATACTTAAAGGAAACAAATTGTCGAATTTGTTTTAAAAAAATTGAATCTAAGGTGCTTTATAACTTTCCTACTATCTTCATGGTCAGGTTTTTGCTATTAAGAAAACTGTTTGAATTAAGTAAACAATATTAAAATAGTGTAATTTATTTACTGAAAAATTGTAGTAAAAGTAATCTGTAATTTGTATTTATACAATCTTGGTGATTACCGTGATTAAATAACTTGACTTTAACTTTTTTTTTAATTTTAATTTTCTGTGACTTTATAATTTTTTTTTAATATCAATTTAAATTTCAATGCATTTGTTATGTTGGATCTGATAAACAAAAATAAAAAAGAGTATTCTTGTTAAATATATAATTTGTTAGAAGATAATCTCAACAGAAATATAATGGAATTTTTTGCTACTTTAAAATTAATTTTCATAAATAATTTCGAAGATTTACTTAGACCGCCCAAAAAAAACACACCTCTTAATATCCAATATTTCTGGCCTCATGTGAACTTGAAAAAAAAAAAAAAAAAAGCGATACGCTATAAGCCAGGATCGAGGTACAGGATTTATGAATGAACTTCACGGTTAAATCCTTGTAGTAACTCGATCGAAAAACATGAATGAAACTCAGCTTAGGGATGGGGGGAACCTTTTACTACGAGACATTCTTAACGGTATTTTTTCGAATACATTTTCCCACGGGGTTGAGGGGTGCGTTTACTTAGTGGGGTAGAGTTTTTTTCGTTCTATACTTTATTCTTTTTTATCAACCTGTGGGGAAGAACTTTTTCTTCCGCATAGCAAAAGGTGAGAGTAGAGTTGAGGGGAAAGGTGTCTGCTTCTAAAAAAGAAGTTTTTTTTCTTTGGAGGGGCATCCACGTGCCTTGAAGGTCATTGCCGTTTCTTACTAGAAATGTCTTCGTTTTTTTTACTAGTATTTACCTTTTTTATAAGGAGTTGATGAACCTAAGTTTATGCTCGGATGTGTTGAAAATTTATAAGCAAATATTTTAATGGGTTACTTGGGTTGTAAAGTATTTTTTGTGTATTCAAACTCTGCAAATAAATCTAGAAATGTTTAAAGTTTGACTTAGAAATGTGATGCAGGTACATTATTATGGAACTTGCCAAGTATCATTGCCCTTTTAATTTGAGTTTCACAAGCATGCAGTAAATTTTTTCATATAAGTTTTTTTCCACCTTTTCAGTTGACTAGTATTATAAGAGTAGGGGGAGAAGGGGAATGGCGCCACCTTAAGGGAAATTGAATTTTCATGCAGAATTGTGTTGCAATTAATGTAAATTGTAATGAGCATAGCATACTACAGCTCATAACCTATCTTGTAGTGATTTTTTAAAATTTAAATCTCTAATAGAAACTGAATAAAATTGTATTTTTCTAAAGCTCGCACAGTGGCGGGATTACCCCGGTATCTGGGGTAATGCCGCCACACCACTGGGGTTATGCCGCCACATCAATAAACAAAGCAAATAATCTATAAATAATGGAAAATTACATAAGAAAGCAACACATATAGAACTAAAATAGGTTTAATTAACTTTGGAATGGTAAATTGTACAGGGTACACCTCTTTTATTAACTTTCTGTGTGCAACTAACTATGCGGGTTTTTTTAAAAGCTTCGTTGGTCTATTTGACCAGTTCAGTTATTCTTTTTCGGATACGTGGCATCTCTAACGAAAACTAGTAGGTTGTAGGGCCAATTTTTGAAATTTCTTTTTTACGGATATGCCGCCATCCTTTTGCATGTGGCGGCATTACCCCAGTAAGACAAAATGGCATAAACGGGTGTTTAAAGAAAGGTAGTTAGCCCAGCGTCCAAACTAACGACGTGATAAAATAGCCAAATAATTACTCTTTTAAATGATATATAACTGATTTATCTAACTTAGAGATAGCAGTCACTTATCGCTTTATATATATAATTTCAGAAGGCTCAAGATTAGATGAAAATCACTAAAAACTCTATTTTTTAAATGACTTTACACCAACTCACCGCACGGCCATTAGCGTCTATACTGCAAATTACTTTGTTTCCTGCTACAGGTCAGCGCCCACAGCCCCCTTCCCTTACACACCGCTGGCGAGATACAAGGGGTGACGGCATTACCCGAGGTGGCGGGATTCCCCTGCTCTCCCCTACTTCGTTCGCATGATATTTAAGGAAAAACTATTAAATGCATTATTCCACTCAAAAAGAATTTTGATCGAATTACACTTGATAAATTCTGTCCCGTAAAATATTCGTAATTTCTAAAATTTAGAAAAGGTTTTTCGTCATACAAACCTGTAACCCGACTTTTTAATTACTAGTGAAGTGCCATACCAACTCGTCCACCGAATTACTCGATGTATTAAAGCCAAAAGTAGGAACCTTGTTAGCGGTTAACGCGGTCCCAAAGTGACGTCATTGAAAACAAGTTTTGTAGGAAACGGTTTTAAACTGTAACGAGTTGAAATAGTTTAAGACTGCAAATTAAACGAAACGGTTTATAACAGTCGAAAGTACAGAAATATCCGTAAAAGTTACGTTTTTGTTTGCTATGTTGCTTGGAATCATCGATAGTTCACTGCCCTGTTTAAATTGATGTCAACCGATCTATCTTCAGCAAATAATATCCCACGCATCCAGGTCATTGGAAGTTGGCTTAAATGAATCGAATGACAGTTCCACCCCTGACCCCGAAGGTGCTCAATTTCGAAGATTCTATTTTCGAAGCCTACACTGAAAAGAAAGTTTAGAGAATCTTTTCACTCTACTATTTTACACTGGACATGGTGGCGGACGTTTGATTTTCACATCATTAACTTTCTGAAGCTATTAGGAACACGTTTCGATTTTTTGGTAAATTTTTTGTTGTTGATCGTTTGATTTGTCGTAGATTCATTAATGACAGACTGGAGGCATTAAAAGTGATAAGCCGGGTGCCAGACGAATGGTTTAGGGTATCAGTAAAATTTAAACCGTTTGATTTTTTTTAGCAGGGATTTATCTGGAAACAACAATAAAGATAAATGGACTTAATGAGTGTTAAAAAGAACACGGTTTAACTGAAGCATAACAATAAAGTTAAATTTAAATAGTGATATTTGAACACATTTGGTAGATATCCTTATTAATATTAGGAGTGAGTTTCAAGTGCCTGCCTGAATTGCAGTTGAATTGTGAATGCAGAAACCAATTCAGAAATAAAAGTAAGAAATATCGTATTCAATAAAAAATAGATCATGCAAACGAAGTGGTTTCTGCACACACACCGATTCAATAGTCCCGTGTATATGGGACTCTGTAATAAATTGTAATATAACCTAAAATTAACATTGTTGTACAATAAATGAGTTTTTAATACTTACATTTATGGAATGATCAAAATTTTTCAAGTTTTATCAGCAGTAGTGAAAACTAGTTGAGTGCAGAAATATAGTTAATACGAATCAAAGTTTGAATTCTCCTGATCCGAATATTTGTTGAAATAAGGCAATATTTGCATAACAGCAACAAAAGTATATGTTAAACATAAAAAAGTTCTAGTATTTGGAAATTTGGAGAATTTAAGACTTTTTTTTCTCTTCTGAAAAAAATAAAAATTGTGACTTAAGTGGCTTCTGCCCTCACCGATTTATAAACACCCTTCCTCTGTTGAGAAAGTTGTTTATTTTAGTTAAGTATTGCGGCCCATTCGGTTAGACACTCGCCTAGCATGCGAAAGGTCCCAGGTTCGGGTCCGGCATTTCCAAAATAACTGCCGACCTATAAACGGCCCTTGCAGCTAAAAATGTCCGAAGAGAGTGCACGTTAAATATCCTTCTAAGTCCTAACGCTACGAGCGATGTCGCTCTTAACGGTTGCGTTGGGTGCCTATTCAGGTGTCGGCTCGTCACTTGACTGTGGTTCTAAAATACGACGTCCGCCGCCAATAGTCCTCGTGTAGCTCTAGTGCGACGATAAACCAAACCTGACCTTGAAGTTTTTTCTGGTCGATCCGTAATCGAAGAAATAAATTCTTACTTTGGAAACTCCTTGTGTCCTATATATTATTTTAATTCAATTTTTGCCAAGCCAGAAACGGAGGAAGTTTGTATTCTTAGGAATTATCCATTATTTAACTCTGCAATTTATAAAGAATTATATAACGTTACAAAAAAATCTTGCGTTAAGATTTATCAAGGTTCAGTTTTCAATAAAACTAGTTTTTCCTCAAAAAGCTTAATTTAAAAAAAAAAAAAAAACATTATTTGAATACGGACAGTTATTAGGAAATGTTAGTAGATGCTGACATTATAAATTGGCAGGTTAATATATTTTTTTTAATACTAATTGATTGTGTAGTATTGCAAGACAAGAAATAAGTAAAAAAATGAGACTTATTAAAAAAATTTAATATACAGTTTATTAACATACAATGCTCTTGTCGATCAAATATAAATTTGCAGACCTGATTGTGCACTATTCCATATTTTTTTTTTTACAAATTCAGGAAAATGACCTGTGGAAAAGTCTGTGGCTCTGCTTTTCCATACAGCATACAAAAAGAATAATCTTCTTTAATACCCTGTGGGTTTGTGCAACAGCACCAAGTGTCTTTGTCCATGCATTCACTTGCACACGGATCCTTAACGCAGGAAATAAAGATAGTGCGAAGTCTCTGTAGGTGGGGGATTTAAAAATTTCATTCACACTCTTCTCATTCAATTCATAGAGTACAAGTTGCAGATCAAAGATAAAATGTTTGAATTAAATTAAGCGATTTAAACTCTTTGCATTCCATGGTCAGCTCTGAAGTTTTTGGTGATCTGTGATAGCTTATTTGAAGTTTGAAACTATTTCTTTAAATTAACAAAATTAAAAAAAAAGTATTAAATAACTATTTATCGAACCATATGCGTAAGTAGAAAACGCGGAAGCATAGATAAAAACGATAATAATAATTTTCTTTATGAGAATCGTCTGAATTTTTGTAGTTTCATCGAATTTTCGCACTCCAACCACAGTAAAAATCAATTCCACACTTACATCAATAGAGAGATTTTATCTATGCCAATGCAACATTTTAACTCAATATCGCATATTTATCAGTTACGTCGTTTTTCCATGTAAATGTCGATATTATTGTAGTTCAAAGTAAGGTATTTACTTTATAAAGTGGATGATATTTATAACCACAACATTCAAATAGATTCTTCCAAATAAATTAACCAAATTGGCAAGAAAATTGAGTTTACTTCTTAATTTAAAATTAGCTTTCGTCTTAAATTTATTTAAATAAACAAAATATAATACAAATGACGACCATAGTCTTAAACATTTTATGTAGGATAAATTAAGTTATACACGTAAAACGATTTTAAAAACGACGTTTTTAGTCGGAAAATGAAGTTAATGGTTTTGCAAAGTCGTCAACAATGTGTAAATTATATTTGCTAGAATACAATTAAAATTCAGAGTGCAAAGAGTTTAAAAAGTCGCAAAAACAATTACAACAAGCAAATGAGAATACATTCAATTCATATCAAGAATACTCACATTTCACGAAATTTTATAATACACAATAAAATAATGGCAATATAATATTTTTTCAAGAATAAATATAGGATTAATAATGTTACATTTGTTTGGTCCAATGATAGTAAATTCTGGTTGGCTAAACCAATAAGAAGCCTATAAAAAGACCTTAAAAGACAGGTTTTTGATAATAAATTGAATGTGAATATTTAGCAAACAATGAAAAAAAAACTTATGGCGATAAACACTGGTGAAAAATCTAAATACTTCCCAAGATTTTTGAATAAGCTTTCTTTTTATACAGACAGCACACAAACATTTGCTATAGAAAGCATATTATTTTCTTGAAGAGGTCTGGAATAATACACTAGTGGGGGATTGTTGCAAGAAATGATATTTTACAGTTATATATTAGTTTAATATATTGCACAGTGATGAAAACTAGGGGATATTAGTTATATTAACTTCTGTACAATTCAAAGTTTTAAAAGTGGGGCTTTAAGATCGTAAAGTCCAAGTCTCTATTTGGAACCGAATCAGACGGCCAAATCGGCAAACTTATAGAGATCAAAATCTTGCTGGAAATTCATCATGCAGTTCTATCAATGCACTAGTGAGAAATAACTTTTATACAGTCAATTCTGTGCTTTTTTTTATAATCCAAACTCCAAGCGTAGCTCATTACAGTGCCCACTTCTTTACATGTGAAACCATCCACTATATCTCTCACGATTCTCACTTCTGAATGTAGCTCATAAAAGTGTTTTTTGGAAGTCGATGTGCAAAATTCGGACAGGATATCAAAGCTTCTCGAGTTGTACCGCAGTACCAAAAATGGTTCGTATTTGAAATGTCAATAACCCAACATGGGTCAGAATCACAGAGGGCATTCAGTCTAGTGAATGAATGCGTGATTTAAACGAGGTTGCCAAGGGATGGTTGAAGTACTAAGAGAAGAATTAGAATCCATCAAGCAACTGTTCGATTATGAATAAACACAAAAGACGACAACAACAACAATATTTTTCATCTATTTTGGCTTCCTGGGTCTGTTTCTCCGCTTCCTCAAGCTCTCCTTTTTGAAGATTATGTTACCAGAATCGTCTACCAGCTCCGGGAACTGTCCCACATCATGGATATAAGCACCGTGGTACTTGGCAATGCTACCACTCGCTATAAGCTCCTCCTTCTCGGACTTAGACCACTCGTACATACCTTTCTGTCCATTGAGGGCTATCGACTTTTCCAGTTGCCAGGCCTCCTCGATGGCACGATGCTTCCCGAGCCTCACCAACCGCCTGTACTCGTCCTCGACGGTCGTGCCATACCTGATGTTCATGATCATGCTCGGACTTTGCAGCTTGATGTCCACCTGTCCGCTTCCACCTTCGTTTGGATCCACATTGTGCATGGTCACATTGAACAGGGTCCCAAGCCTCTGCAACTGATCCCAGTTCCGTTGGGCACGGCTCGCGTCTTCCTGGACGAAGAAGAACGAATCTTGGCCGTTCTTGGCGAAGTACAGACCCATCATGCTGGTCTCGTTGAAGACGGTGACCACTACGTCCCTCAGGATTCCGTCGGAAACCGTGTTCACCAAGGCTTTTCCGTTGTTGTTGGACAGCAGGACACCGTCGCCTAGCACAGACTGGATGGTGGTGAGGCGCGGGTTTGTGGTGTGGGGGAAGGTGTTGCTGATTTTGACTTCGGTCTTGGGAACCGTTGAAAATCGGTGGAATTCCATGGAAAGAGCATTGATGGTGCAGCTGATGCCTGATATAGCTGGTGGACTTTCTTGGAGATATGAAACGGGATTGCAGATACTATCGGGAGGGCAATGGAACGCCATGATTTTATCAGCATTGAATCCAACCACTGCTAACCAGTCTTCTAAGTCTAAAAAGGAAAAATATATAAAAACTAAAATTATAAATTCAAATGCCGAATAAGATAAACAATAATCTTTTTAAACACTGATGCTTAAGATTAAGCATATTTCATATTAAGATGCAAATTTTATCTAAAAAAAAGAATGAAATAATTTTTAAAATTACAAATATCAATAATTTCGATGATGAAAATTAGATAGAAAAAAGTTCCTGAAACATTTTTATCGACTCAAAATTTAAAGTAACAGAAAGTTGGGTAAAAAATTTAAAGAAAAATTCCTCTAAAAATACTCACCAGTTAAATGATCATTTTCTTTAAAAACGTTGATTGGATCATTATTATGGTATCTGTGTAGATGCAAATTGTAGGGGTTCTTCAACGATCGAAGCATGTAGTTCAAATCTGGTACCAACCACTGGGCTCCAAGGGGATCATAGACACGTCCTCCATAATGGATCAGGTTCGTAAGAGGATCTCTGATACCACCTTGGAAGTCGACTGGCAAATAGAAATCTGGATTGTTGTCAGAAAGCATCCTTCCAAACGGAGTACGGCCCATTTCCTTCACGACCACCCCTTCTGCATTGAAAAGTGCCACCGGCGTGCCTAGATGATCACTTGCCACGTAATACTTTATGCTTTCTTGTTGGATGAACATCAAATGACCACTGCTATCGTAGACGTACATGAAGGTAATTTCATCCTTTGGATAGTGCAGGTGTGTAAGCCTATCTTCATGCAGAGGGTCCGAGTAGAAGTATTGGGTGACATTACCACGGTGGTCTTTGCGGGCGATTAGCCTGTTTTTGTGATCGTAGTAGTAGAAGGTTTCATATTGGTGCAGTTGGTATGCATGGGTCAATTGACCGTCAGCATTGAATGTGAATTTTTCTTCTCCTCTCTGCACTATAAAGCCACGTTCATCAATAGTATAAGGAACAGAATCTCCATAACCCAACAGGCGATCGCTATCGTCATATCTTAACGATATCTGATGCTGTCCATCGAATACACTGTTTAAGTTTCCATTGATGTCATACGAATACTGCCATTTGTCAACACCACTAACTTCTTCTATGTAGCCATCAAGTGTGTAAGAGTAGTTAAAGATGTTAGAAGTACCCTCACGACCTACTTTAATATGCGACTGTTTGACCCTATTGCGGTTGTCATAAACCAAATTCAATGAATATATCTCCTTGTTCCAGAGTGTGACAGCAAGAACAATAATTCTTCCATAGGCATCCAAACCAATCGTTTTAGAATACTGCCTCATCTCATCTTGTATGAATATGCTGTTGACTTTTGGCCGGTGGATGATAAAGTGCTGAATTTGCTCAAGTATTCCAGTTTCAGTATTGTATCTATACTTGATTTCTGACGAACTCTTCCCGTTGATTTCAACAACTGCTGAAGACAGACGGCCATCGTACACATACTTAAACTTTGCACCGTCCATTCCGCTTCGACTACTAAACCTATGTCTTTCTTCCTTCAAAAGCGATCCATGATATCTATAATCAATCTTAACTTCCAAACCAATAACTGTTTTCACCACAGATCGAAGTAGGGATTTGTGTTCATAATAGGCAAAGTCTGTGCGTTCAGAACCACAAATGAGAGTTGAAAGCAGTCCTCCTTCGTCATATTTGTACAGAACACGTCCTTTGTTTTGGGGTAAGCGTTTTACGACAATTTGTCCGAGTTCGTTCGTTTGCAGAATGTATGGGAACTTCACACCAGGAGACAGGTAGAGTTGCTTGTAGAATCCAAACGAAACTTGCACTGCAATTTCGTGCTTGTGACCATTGGGCATGATGATATTTTGGAGACTGCCTACAGAGTCATATTGAAGTTGGTAGCGGCTACCGCTTGGCAGAATAACTTCGGTTGGCTGAAATGCAAACATGATAATTATAAACACAAAACTCTTTAAAAAAATGATGCAAAGTCAACAAATTAAAAAAAAATTGCAATCTTTAACAAGTGAAAAAATATGTTTGTAAATTTTACGGTAGTACAAAATTTCTACAATGCTTTCTTTTTTAAAAATAAATTTAGGAATTGTATCAGATTTGCAATCTTCAACAAGTGAAAAAATATGAATTATATCAGATTTAAAGTAGTAATTTTTAAACATTCTGAACCAGAACCATATTGACACAATTTTGTAATTACTAGCAAAAAAATTGAGTACGTAACCCGATTAGCATTTACTTTAAAATTTGTCATTTAACTTTTCTCTATTTTAATAATTCGGAAAAAAAAGTGATGAACGCTAATATTTTTCTAGTAAAGAGAGGTTTTAATAAATTTCTCAAATGCTGAGATTTCTTATAAACCTTTTCCGATCGAGCTATCACGATAGTCCGAGTACAAAAAAGAATGTTCAAGCTTTTCAAAAATATCGATACCGAAGCAGCTGACTTGTACCATTCGTTATGTGTATTAAAGTTACATGATTTTAATGAATGATGGAATTGATGCTGTTTGAGGCAACTTTTTTGATAAAAATCTTAAAATTTAGTCTCGGACGTAAATCAGCGCCATCTGACGGGGTATTAAGAGGTTAAAAAAATGCCATGGACTTACTAATATGCTAAAACAAATAATAATACCCATTCACAAATATAATTGATATTATTTATGTGGTCTAACTAGCACATAATTCTTAATCAAATAAAATTATTATCATATTTTATATCTTAAATTGAAAAATACACTATTTTAACTAAGATTGACAGACATTGATGCACTGACATTAACCTATAACCTATTTTCAGTTATTTTTTTAAAAAACCTGAATGAATTTAAAAAAAATGGAAAACTAGGTATTGGCATGCTAAAAATGTCTGTCAGTACTTCCCTTCCTAAATCGGTTCCATACATCGGATCTTAAAAATTATTTATTGTTAGAAATACATAACTTCATCATGGGTGCATCATTCATTTAACCCAAACCATATGAAAATTTCCCTAACATTTTATGATATGCTAATTTTACATAAAATACAATGATGAGATAGTATGGTTCATGTACTAGTTATGAAAAAAAAAATCAAGCACTTTTTAAGCATTACGAGGCGATATTTACAGAAAATTACTAGGCAGCAAAATAAAGTAAATAAATCAAGAAGCATGATAAGACTGCAAATTTTTGTCAGATGAAAATGGTCCGTTTCTAACTGGAGATTGTTCTACTCGGTGGCCTATATATGAAGGCATCTTAGTGTAATTCAATCTCAATCTACAAATTTTAATAATAAAAAAAATTTAATTGAAACTTGTTTTTTTAATTACAATTTAAGTTCAGTTTTCATTGATATAGACAGAGAATGAAAGAATTTTTCGGTGACGTTTGTTATGAGGTCTCGTGCAAACACAGACCCTCTTTTTTAAAAGGAGCTGTTTTTGTTCGAAATTTCTCGGTGTATACATGAGTATATGCAGTATTTATTTACTATATAAAACGAACGACTGGCCAGGGAATTTTGTAATTCATTGGTAAGATCAATATATATTCTGCCAAATTTCCACAAACGGCTATTGCTACATTTTTCGAAAATATCAAGTTATTAAAGATTTTTTATGTTGATACTTATTCAAGAATTAAAACCTCGCATCACTTAAAGCGTTTTTGACATTTTTCTTAACTCATCAAATATTGCGAGAACGGATGTTACGATTTGACTAATAAAGCAATTTCAAATAATTATTTTTCGAACTGTAAAAAAAATAGCAAACGAAAAAGAATTTGCATTTAATTTGCCAAGAAAATCAATGAAGAAGTTAACTTCGACATTTAAAAGTTTAAATTACAACTAGATGCTGTGTTTGGAGATTTTCTTCTAATGTGTATAAATCTTTTAGAAAGCGGTCCTATATTTCAGTTACAATTGCAAACTTACTAGTTTATCAAAAATATTTTCAGTATCTAGTAAGTATTAAAGTAACTGGAACGTATGCTTTTAGTTCTTTTGTATTTGTTTGACAACTACACTTTTATGCAATTAAACACATGCTACTATATTAGAAAATGAGAAAAAAATATATGTATTCAATTTGGTAAATTGGCTACATAGTATCTGCATAATGGATGTATATTTTTTACAGCAGAACAAATATCCATGAATATTTATCTTCACATATCTTTTTTATGTACAAAGAAAAAAAACTGTTTTTGCTTTTTTGCTATTACTTTGATAAATATTTGTGTTCATAAGAAAGTTTCCTTGAACAAAAAAAAAAAAAAAAAAAACCTACCTATAAAATAGATAATTTGCCTTCGTTTCAACTACTTATGGAATTTTTGTAAAAATTATCATAGCAGGGGTCCTTTAAGGTAGGACCAATTTATGAACTGTGAAACACTAACAATAGAAATTTGTTTTAGGATTTCAATTTTTTGTAACCCTAACTATCAAACAGACTTTTGATTAACAATCGATAAGCAAGAGCTGTGTTTACTTTAACTGTAATTCTTACACTCCTTAAACTGTGTCACAATTTGTGTAGAAGCAGAAAGTTGATGTTTGAGTATGAAAAACCTTTGTTTTAAAAAATAAACTTTAACACTGCTATCTTTAATTTGCATTTTGATAAGTAGACTTTTATATATATACCACCTAAACGGGGTGGCATGGTTTTTACCACCCCTGGTAAATACCATGGTAAAAACAGGTGTTTACCATCCTGGAAACACAATTATTGAAAAAACAATTAATTACTAAATGTAATTAAATGGGACTAGTTAAAATAAATTTAATTTTACATTTTAATAAATATTGATTATGGCCTTAATATTTTTAAAAATAGATAAATCTTCCCTAGTTAGTTTGCATTTGTGGTAATGCTGGCATTGAAATGAAAAATCACATTACATTTTAATTACATTCATTAAAAACAATCACAATTGAATCGGTGAGTGCAGAAACAACGTCAGTCACAAATTTCAAATTTTTGAGGATGGAGAAAAAAATGAATAAATCCTCCTCTGTTTCTGCACTCAACACTCAAAACAAATGTCCTGTATTTACAGAACTACTCAACAGACTAACATAGTTTTTGCACCTAACACGAATCTTGCCTTTCTACGATTATTTTCATTGAAAACAAGTTTTCGGATTTTTTTGACTGAAGTGGTTTCTGCACTCACCGATTCAATTATCAAAACTACAATTTAATTATGACTTACCAAAGCAGCTGGTCCATCTTCATACTTATACATGAATCCGCTACTATCTGAGAACCTTATATCTGCCAGCCTTCCATTGATATCAAAGGAGTACTGCTCAGAAAGCATGCCTCGTTCCCAGCGTTCTAGTCTCCCGAACTTGTCGTACTTGAGCTGTACTGGGGTGATATTTTGGCTGGGTTGCCACTGGGTTGGTCTGCCTAGTTCGTCATAGTGTACAGTAATCAATGGGATTTGGTTCTTGTCATAGACTATTTCACTGTATTGTTCTCGGTCGAATTCAACGGCAACCAGTATTTCCCCATTTACCTAAAAGTAAAGAGATTATTTATAGTTTTAATTCAATTAATTTTATAGTTTTAATTGGTTGTGTTAATTTTATAGTTTAATTGGTTGTTTAAAATATCATTTATACATCTATGTCAAGTTAATAACGGTAATATTGTGTATTTTTTTATGTATTTCAAAAACGTTTCTGTATTAAAAATCCAATTACATTAACAACATTATTAACAATGCATGAACCAATAAATTTTCTGTCGGTACCAAACTAATGATTTACTGACATTAGCCTGAAAAGATTTGTTTCAGTGATTATTTTTTTGACAAAGAAATCATTATTAAATTTTATAATTATTTCGGTTGCTTTTGGTATGTACAACCTAAAAAATAAACCTGAAGACTATTTGTACTATTCTTACAGCTAGATCATTGAATAACAAACTAAACTGCACTGCGAAATGCAGTACGTCTGGTCACCCTAACAGACAAGAATGCAATATTTGTTTGTATAACAGCAGTTTTGTTTATTGTCTACATTTAACTTAAGAGATCCTCATTCTCAGACAGACAACAATTCTATTAAGAGGGACTGTCAGTCCCATAAAGCTAATGCATTAGTTTTGGAATCACAAATTCTGCAGAAGTATTGCTTGGCCATGTTAGCCCTTTTTCCCCAGGTATGGGAATCAACATACTATTGAAATGAAGCAAATTTGAAACGAAAATGTTATCTAATTTTTCTATTAAACTGATAGTTTAATGATTCCCATACCTGGTGAAAAAGAGATAACAAGGCAAAGTAATTCTGTTGCAAAAATTGTGATTTCAAAACGAATGCAATAGCTCTATGGGACAGACAGTCCCTCTTAAAGTAAACATACCTTCATTTTTCTTCCAACTTGGGTAATTTGCCTGTTCTTCCCTTTGCCCTCTCTTCTAAGGTAGTACTTCCATTCCAGTCTTTGTATGACATCGTCACTCAGGGAAGCTTTGAGTTTTGCAGGCACTGGGAAGATTTCACCCAGCACGTCATTCTGATCTGTGATGACAGGGCTTGGGACAGTTTCCATTTCGATGACTTTGGAGTCATCGAGGGAAAGAATAAGGCTGCCATCTTGGAATTGGGTTATTCTTTGCTGCATCAGACCTAGATGCAAGAATGGAGTTTTTAGTTATTCCGTAGCATTGTTTTTAAGTAATTTTGTAGAATTGTATAGGTGTTATTAAAATTCTACACATACACAAGAACTTAACAAAAATGAAGGTATAGTGAATTTGTTTAAGCTATATTTCTATTTATAGTAGTATTTAATTCAAAATTAGATTAAATAAAAAAAATAGATTTTGTTAATAACATTTCCATATTTTGGGTATTTACAGTACTGCAGAATGCATCTTAAGCTTCTATTAAGGCAAATAACAAAAATACAAGATAATTTTTCCTTATTGAGAGATTGAAAAAGATCAAATTAAAGAAAACAAAATTTGCCAATAGCCAACTAATTATTTATGAACAGCTTTTGGTGACTTGGTCACTATAAGCACAAGTCAAGGGACTATAAGGTTTCTACAAAATAATGTACTTTTTAACATTAAAAATACCCTACCTGTCTTTTTGGTAACATCCAATCCTCTGATCAAAATAGACAGCATCTCTTTGTCATTCTGTGTGACAGTAACAGATGCACCCTTCACACTTAGGTTATACAAGAGCTTGATAATCTTCCCTGTTGGTGTGACTGCATACACCAACCGACCATAGTTATCGTAGTTGAACACAAAAGCTTTCCTTGAACTGTCCAACTTGCTTCTGAGCAAACCAGTACTGCCTTGATACTCAAAAGATGTCTTGAACTTATCTGGTGTGGTAAATCCTTGCAGCATTTGCATCCTGGACATTTCAAGTTGGCACTTGCCACCCTGTGTGTTTTCAATGGTGTTCACCTGATTGCTGTAGTCCCTGAGGATGTAGATCTTGTTGCCAGCTTCGTCAGTGACAGTGCTAAGTTTCCCAAGAGCCGTGTTGACGTTGTAAGAGAACAGATACATTGTCTTCCCTGTTAAGATGTTCTTAGTAGCTGTGTGCTGTCCATGGCGGTTGAAGACATAGATCTCATGGGTCTCAGAAGAGTATATATGGAATTCTCCAATCTCATTGGCTTTTGGTAATGATGTCACCACAGACCTAATCCTGAGATTGCCCTGGTCACAAATATGCAAACAGCCATCAGGTGTGATGGCAATGGACGATATTGTGCTCAACTGAGACTTAGCAGCCAGATTGTGGTCCTCATCAAAGCACTTGCAATTCATATCAAGACAACTGCACTTAGACTCCACACCAGCATAGGTAGTAATCCTTCCCTCATTGGTAACAATTCTAACTCGGTTGATAAGCTGTGAATCACTCTCGGCGATATATAAATCCCCATTGGGAGAGAAGGATATACTCTGTGGCGATTCTAAATAGCTTTCGATGGCAACATCCGATTTCTCGGCTGACGGGGGCAGAATGGGACACTGCATGGGTCTTCCAGCAACAACTTTGAGGCGCTTGTCTGGGGTGAGTCTTAGAACTATGTGATCATCTAAAATGTGAAGTGAGTTGTCCAGAGGGTTTATGGCTAGTTCTGTTGGCCATCTTAAGTGCACCTAAAATACAAAATTTCTACATTAGTAGGTTTTATTACATATAAATAATTGTTTTTTTATTTCTTTTAATCTTTTGCTTGTTTGTATATGTTTTATTACATTTCATATGTATGTACCTAACCACCATGAGTACAATTTCGTCATATTATAAAGTACCTATTTGCAGAATATGACATGTTCAAAACAGTACAACTGACATTTTGCTAAGAAAAAGAAAGTATTTGTTATTTTGACAATATAATTAGTATGTTTATATTCTTGATCACCTAAAAAATAATTATATATTATTTACTGCATGAAAAATTTGACCAATGTATGTATTGCACCTTTACAAGCTTAAAAATTAAATGATTTTCTTTAATCTATTGTCAGCAACACAAGTGAAAAATATTTTTATATTGATCTTTTTGTAAGTTTTTATTCAACAATTTTAAAGTACTTGACTTAAACTTATAAGAAAATATGTAAAAACTTAATTTACCTGCTGCAGGACCACTGTTCTTCCACAGGGGAATGGTTTCCAATGGCTTTTATGATAATGGTCTCCAATAATAGTATGTATAATACCACTACGATCAACCATTCTTATGTTAGTTCCATCGGCTATATAGATTTCCCCATACGCAGATATTGCAAGACCTAAAATAGAACAAAAGTTTAAAAGGTTATCAAATAACTAAAAACTAAAAACAAATAACTAAAAAGTAAATTTGATATATTTCAATAATAAAATTTTATTGTAGACCCAATAAAAAAATACACTTAAGTTGAATCAAGCACCAAGTGGTAAGAACACTAGACACTGTTACCAAACCCTGAAGATTAGAGTATTCATTGGATATGGATTTTAATATTGGTCTAAAATCTACTCTAAAAACTAAGTACTGGTTTTAATAAGTTTTTATATGTTACCATACAAACTATGTTTTAAATTCATATACTATCAATCATACAAGAAGGAAACCAAATCAAATACAAATGAACTAACTATATATCAGTATAATACCTCTGTGAAAAGAGCTATAAACATAGCATTTCATACATTTTTCATTTTAACTTACATCCTTTTTAATCCAACTATATTTATGTTTAGAGTAGTTTCATTTTTGCTAATAATGTCTTTCTAATCCAGTTTTTACAACGCTGGGGTTCATATTTTTACTGGCTTTAAAATGTTTTTTGATACATTTTATTGTGATGCAATGCAGAAAATAGCCTTTTGATAAATATATGCCATAGTTACATTCAAAAATTGTAAAATAGTATTGAAAGAAAATGTACCTTTTGGATAAGCTAACTTAGCATCTCTAGCTTTCCTTCCATCCCCACAGAGAAGTTTATCACCAGGAAGACATTTTCCACCACTACCCACGATGGCCTCGATGTTATTTTTGATGTCCGGGATGTTCACATACTCAATAGCACGGAAAACTTGGTGCTTCTCTGGGTCCGATATGTAGAGTTTTCCATCGGCAGGGCCCACAGCTAAGTGGTACCTATAGGCTACTTGAGCAGCACTGGAAATAAAGTAGGGATTAAAAGTTGTGAAAGACATATTTTCAGAAATTTTATTTTATTAAAATTAAATATGTATTATTAAAAGATAACTGGTTTATTGATAACTAGTTTCAAGATACTGTAAATTTATGTTGCACAACACAACATGAATGTACATGGTGTCCGGAAAAGAATGAGTTTCAAATTGTCAAACAAGTACAGCTGATACTATTACAGTTGTGGTTGAAGGTGACGAATAAAGAACAACTCCAACAGTTACAGATAAGCGCAGGCGCTCTTGTAGCACTACATCATTTTCACAGTTGCAGTGTCATCCATTCCATTACTCCCGACTTTCTACAGACAGTATGGGAAGAATTGCATTTTTGTTTGGATGTGTGCCGTATCACTAAAGGTGCATACATTGAGCACTCATAGGAAAAACTAGGGTTAGTTTTAATTCAATTTCATGCATGATTTGTTATATTTAGTGTAAAATAAACTCCAGTAATATACCATTAAAACTAGGACATTCTTTTTCGGACACCCTGTATATTGCATTGTAGGTGTACTTTGTTTATTGAATGCACAAGACATGAGCATCCATTTTTACTTTTGATTACACAATATAAAATATAAGGCAATAAAACTAATGAAAATAACTTAAATACTAAAAAAAAATAATAATAACACCATAACAAAAAGAATAGAAGAAAAATGCTAAATTCAAATTGTTTTGAACTTTGACTTTTTATAATTGCAAGTTTTTGATCATAGGTTTTAAAATACATCTAGACTTTACGTGTACAATATTATTGCTACATACCTCAATTCCACAACAGTTGTTACATGACCATCAAGTGAAACTCTCCTTATCAAATTAAAATCTCCTATGTAAAGGCTCCCATCTGGAGCAGCAGCCAAAGCAACTGGTGCCAAAAGCCTCTGTTTCTTAGCAACACCATCACACTGGTGGCAATGCATGGGTCTCTGCCGACCATCCCCCATAGCTGTTACCAATACCCTGGGTTTGTTCTTCAAATACATGTTGGTGCCGTCACCCTTTTGGAGAATACCTATGGAAAAAACTTTCTATGTAATTTCATTTACAAAAAAATACCATCAGAAATCTGTTAACCCTCTAATGCATACTGATAACGTTTGGTAACAAGTTACATAATCCACTTTATTCTATTAAAGTAGACCTCCCTCTCGACAAATTTGTGATTTTTCATCTATTACATTACATTTTGAAGTTTTAGTTAATAATAATCCTCATAGATGACAGTAGTAAAAGTGTATTCAAAATTAAAGAGTGAGGTTATTAACTGTTGCGAAATTACGTTTTTGGCAGTATTCAAAGTATAATAATATTAATGCTAAATACAAATAAATTGTTTTGAAAAATTAATTGCAGTTAAAGAGGGTTATTTTGAAATACATTTAGTAGTTTTCTAGTCATTATTATCAAAATTGGAATTTTGTAGTTTATTTTTTGTAATATGAAAAAAAATTCAAAAATTGAAATTATTTAAATTCTAATTCAGGGCCATTCCATAAAAAGTGGGAACAAATGATTAAAAAATAAATCTTCTTATCATATACTAATATTCATATTATTTGACAGTTAAGATATCAAATTGACTGAATTTGAAGTGTTTTCATAAATAATAATTTTTTTTGAGTGGCAACAGGAAGTCAAAAATTGCTGTTCTGAATAGACCGCTCATGTCCATGTGGAGCTACTTTTTAAGCCGACATTTTGAACTATTAAACTACATTTTGATCAATTAATTAATTGCACAAAGAAAAAGTAAGTATTTGTTTTCATTTTTCTCTTTGTTTTTCCTAATTTACAATCTATTTATTTAAGAAATAAATCATTTATTTTACCGAAAACAAATGTCCCACACGTGACAGAAAAGATGTTATTTTTTCCATATTAATTTAATGAATTGTTATTATGCCTTCAAATTTTATTTTTAAACATTAATTTATCATTCTTTTAAGAATAACTAATTGCACTTAAATAGCATTCATTAGAATTAGAAATTTTTAAGATTTTCTTTTGTCCCACATGTGACATCTCAAATCAGAAGTTTTATAAAACGTTTAAAAATGAAGGTTTTTTTGTTTAATTTATAGTAAAATTAATAACTTTGAATATAAATATTAGTTGTAACTCACTTTCTAATTAATTTGAACCAGGATATAAATTCTGAATTTCTAGAAATTATATTTTGGATTTTTTTTTTTGTATTAATGACTGCCGATTTAAAGAAAATGTTTTATGTTTCTTGTTTCTGATTCAAAATTATTGTACTCAGTATTCTTAATTTATTCAATGTATTTTAGGCTACATAGAATGAATATGTCAAAGACAGAAAAAAAAGTACGAGTGCTGAAGGAATGAAAAGAAAGGGAGAAAGAAAGAAATTCAGATTTCCAAAATGAAGAAAACAAAAGATTTCATTATTTAAGGCTGAAGAAAAAGAAACAGATGAGTGAAATAGAAAAGAATAAACTTAAGGAAGTATAGAATTTTTTTAGAAATGAGGATTATGTTCCTAAAAAGGAAGTAATATATAGCGATGGACCTCCGTCAGAGCTGCGAATTTATGGTCAAGTTAACTGGATTATTAACAGAAAAATACAACAAAACTTTTATATGGAAATATTTTGCAACCTCTCATGGCAAAGGCGTCGTGGATGGGGTAGGTGGCAATGCAAAACGCTTAGTTCGACAGAAAATGATGTCACAAAGTGGGATTGTGGTTCAGTCGGCAAAAGACTTTGCTGAATTGGCGCCTTCACTTTTAACAAAGACTAAGGTATTTTTCATAGATGCAGAACAGATAAAAGAAGAAAAAGAAAAATGCAAGTCTTGGGATGGCGTATTAACTGCTACTGGGATAAAACAATATCATGTAATATGGTGGGAAAATAACCAAATCCATTGCAAACTAAATGCCCTCGCCAAAGAAGTCATCATTCCGAAAGAAAAACACTATGAACTGTTAATTCTCTGATAAGGGGACTGGGTAATTGTAATGTATAATAATAACACTTATCCTAGTGAGATAAAGGGTATTATAAACCAAGACATCCAAGTATCTGTAATGCACGAGACAAAAGGAACATCAGGGATGTTTAAATGACCAGTTCCTCCAGACTGTATCTTGTATAATAGACAATAAATTGTAAAAAGAAATGATCCTCCTTTAGTTGTAAACAGCCGTGGGCAATTTAAATTCAATGAAGTCATTTAAATTGTAAATCTTTATAACTTTTTGTATTTTCCTTGTATTTCATTAAAAAGGTTTTTTTTACAACTTAATTTAACTCATTTGTATTGTCAATTTTATTTTATTGTCATACAATAACATTAATATGTTGTATGACTAACTATTGAAGGTCTAAAATGGATTAAAAGCAAGTCAAGTGGCTTTTTTATATGATGTCACGTGTGGGACATCATACAAATTCATAAGGTGTCCCACACGTGACAGTCTAATCCCAACTTAAAAAATTAATGACAACAAGAATTAAATTTATAATATTACAAAAACTGCTGGAAACCATTTATAAAGGTTCACTTTGTATGATAGAAAATACATTTCTTTAAAAAATTCTTAAAATTAGCTTAATTCTGCACTTTATTTCAAAAAGTACATTTTTGTTATTTCAGATCTGTCCCACACGTGACGCATGTTTTAATTAGTATAAATAGTGTAATTTAATACTTCAGAACATCCAATTAGTATCAAAATGTGAAGAATTACATGCATTCTATAAAAAATGACAACTAATAGTTATATTTTTCAATGCTAAATGTATTATAGAACTATTTATAAGTGAAATAAGTGTACAAATGTCCCACACGTGACCGTGGAATGACCCTTCAGTTAATTTTTTTTCAGTATTTTTCCCATAATGTATGAGTATTAAAGATTCATATATATTTTTTCGAAATGAAAAAAAAAATCATGCATGAGAAGGTTAAGGGTTGCATTTTTATATTTTCATAAAGAACATTACATCTGTTTAGTTTATTTGATAGATATTTATTGTAACGTAAAAGAAAGATAGTATAGAATAGAATTTAAATATTATTACAAAGCTAATGATTTTTATAAAAATATAGTAGATAAATGATTTTTGTTTCAAAGACGTTTTTGGTAAATTGCTTAATTTGTGTTTAACTTTATGTAATGTTCATCTAGAAATAAATGATACTTTATACTTCTTATAAACTAAGTAAAATTTTCTGAAATCAATATTTCAATCTTTATTTGTTTAAAAAGACAATTAGAATATGATTTTATTGTGTTGAATAATTTATTATAATTAGAATATTTTATTTTATTAATAGTTAAATTGTAAGATTGAGACAAAAGTTTTATATTAAGATAGTTTTTCAGTATGCGAAGGAAAAAGAAGTTATACTGTGTTGTTACTGATAACAAATTTAATTATTTCTAATTGACAAGATGGAAGAGCAAAACATTGTGTACAAAATTTTATACCTTAATTCAGCAGTCTGGTAAAAAGTTTTACTATCTTACGCTTTGATACTTTTCATAACAGAAATAAAAAAGGCATTTACCACGACCAAATTGTTGATTTTCTATTATAACCTCCTCTCAGAAATGAGAAATTGTTATAGCAGCATACCACTCCAGTTTTTTTTATTGGACAGAGGGAACACAAATTAATGCAAGAAACTAATATTATGTTGAAAGAAATACGATATTTTCGCTAAAAAAAGTTCCATACCTTCATGGAAATTGTACCGATGATGAATGTCTAAATTCCAACCTCCGATTTCAGAGATGCTCATGTCATGCCCACTAACTTGAGTTGTTTGCACTTCCCAAATGACATGGGGACATGAACTGTATTCATAACCAACAAACACTAGAAAGGAAAATATAAAAATTAAAATATATTAGCTCTTAAAGTTAAGGTTTCTAAGAATCAAATAAATTATCTTTTAAAATTTTGCTTTTGTTGCTGCTTAATATTTGTTTCAGATGGTTAGCATTTAATATGGAGTAATGTATTGAATTCGAAACCAAGATATAATATAATTTTGAATTAGTTTTAAAACTGTTACATAATACGGCAAAATATATAATAGATTTGAATTAATAAAAATGCAATACAAGTTTTGAAATATGTAATGCTGATTTAGAGCAATTTATAATAGGTTAACAATGCAAGAATTAATATCAGTCGTAAAAATGCAATTAGTTTTAGAAGCATCAAATTAGCAATCCAAATAATTAATTAGAATTCCATAAAAGTTAAAACAAAATACATAATTTTCCTTAAACTTTATGTGGACATTAAAAATTCAACTAATTAAAGATTATCATAGCACTAAAAATTATCAAAATATATTTAACTTATTAACTCATTAAAAGTATTAAAACAAAAACAACACAATTGAAGCCAAACAAGTAAAAGTATGCTCCACAGTATATTAAGTATTCTGAGAGTATGCTACACATATTAAAGTCTTATGAAAGCATACTACTCATTATAATAAAGTATTATAACAGTATACTACACATAAAATGACAACTTTAACATTAAAACAACACTTTTCATGCTTACCCGTAGCTGTTGCAGCACCATACACTTTCTGCCTGTACACATTCCTCCGATCCCAAGAATAAGTGAACTTAATAGCCGCTGCAGCCTCAAATGTCTTATCAAACAGAATCCCTTCAATGGATATTTTGAGGTGGATGAATCGTAGACTTGGTGGAACTTCATCGGGGGTCAAACGCAGCTGGATTGTGGATAGGTATCCGCCCATGCGACTGCTGTGATACACTAGGTGGAGGTTGGTGCCTGGTATGGCAAGGCTTTCTTGGACAACCTGGAAAAGGGGATGAATATAGGGTTTTTAAAGATGGTGGTAATTAGAGAATGAAAATATGCTTGGTGAAAAAGGTGTTAATATTTGAAGTGGAAGAATGTGGAATTAGTGGAAGAATGTACTATGCGGCAAGTTGGTAAAAAGTAGAAAATGAACTAAAGAAGTTTAAAACATGCTTCGTAAACGATTCGGAATGAAAATTTGCTTCGTAAAGATGTTAATATTTGAAGAAATTAGTGGAAGAATGTGCTATGTGAAAAAAAGGTAAAAACTCAAAAATGAACTTATGAAGTTTTTAGTTTACACTTAGATCCATTATAATTATAAACAGTACAATCAAACTGTAAAATGTAAATGTAACTAAATTTTATAAATTATTATGGAATTATTACTTAAAAATCTCAATTTTTCAAAAAATTTCCACATAACTGGTTCTTTCACTAAAAATTCAATTTGTGTTCACATAGGTAAAAATTCATATTTATTAAGTTTTTAACATTCAATGAGTTTGATGAGCTAAAATAATTGTTGTAGTATGTGTTGTTTTAAATAGGCAGTTGCACAATTTAAAATGAATGAAATTTTTCAAAAATCTTTGAATTAAGTACAAAATGTTAAAATTTTATCTAATTATTTACAAATTATCTTATGCTAAAATAGATGTACTATTTTTTGTATAACATAAACAACAATTTGCAAAAAAAAATGATTTCATCAGTGAAATTACAAGTTTTTAGAAGAAAATTTTTGGGGTTTGGTAGTATTTTATAATATAAAAGAGAAGTAACTGCATATTAGTTCCAAATTCTAAGGAAAGCTGTCCGAATTATTTTTTAGGAATTTCACTAATCAATAAATATCAAAAGTGTGTATATTGTAATGATTTTAATTACTGAAAAAAAAAGCCAATTTGTTAAGTTACACCTCTATCTCCATACAGTATGATAAACTATACATAAAAACGATTATACATTAAATATCAAGCAGTTACTATACCTGGGACTCGGCTAAAATAGCACTCTTTTCCGGACACCCTCCTTGAAAGCCATGCTTCCATGTAGCCAAAACCACAGGCTTCATATTGTCATAATCATGTTCAATACAGAGATTGGATCTGTAGTCTGGCAGGGTATCTTCTTTGATTTTCATGACTATTTTGTTCACAACCACGATCTCATTCCACGGGACAACAACAGTGTGCTCGTGTGGTTTAAAAGGGTCTCT
Source organism: Hylyphantes graminicola (assembly GCA_023701765.1). Lineage (NCBI taxonomy): Eukaryota > Metazoa > Arthropoda > Arachnida > Araneae > Linyphiidae > Hylyphantes > Hylyphantes graminicola. The sequence continues at coordinate 55,237,674 of CM043113.1, forward strand.
TTGGAACTGTAGATTGACTGCGCCTCCCCCATTTACCATAATGTCAAACCTGTGAAAAGTTATAATACTTAGATATGAAGACTGTAAATGGTAACGAATTATTCACAGATAAAGTTACAGTTATAAGTCTTAAGTAACGTCAAGTCCACCTACTTTATTTAAATAACCTTAAGTATTTTGTAAATCTGATAATATAATATTTTAAAATCATATAGATAATTAACTTTTTCAGTCCCATAGACAATTTGGCATCATCATTTTCATTTTTTTTATCGTTTATAGCCATTTATGATATCAAAAAAGCACATCCTTCGATTCTTTAAACTTTTTTCGATTAAAAAATATTTTTTATTAATGCCAATAGATGTATTATTATTTCTTAATTATGATCAGAAACATGATGATGCCAAATGGCATCACTGGAACTGAAAGGGTTAAAAAAGTAAGAACAGGAATTAGTTTCAATATCTTATACTACTTTAATAATGCACAATGATAAGAAAACTGTCAATGAAAACAATAAGTTTGGCATGAGTAATAGACCGTTAACTAAATAAAAAAAGCTATGTTACAGATGTTTTTGATTTGCATGGATTTGTTTTTTAAGGATGAAGGAAAATAAGGTATATTTTTAGTGTGTAAAGTTTTATAATCATACTGTACAAAATTACTATGAAGGAACTATTTAAAAAGTATTTCTTTTTAGCATTAGTAGTAAAAAATTATGTATATAAAAAACCCTCATATATTCAAATCTTTAATAAAAAAACACATGTGTATATCTCTTCTATAGATAATAACATGTCCTAATACTAAAATAAATATTACTTACCACCCAGTATCTCTAGTAATGGTAAAACCAAGTTTGTGATCTGTACCAACTGCCACTCGTACACCTTTCAAGCCATTTCCTAACTGACTCACGACACAGCCACGAATCACAGCAACTCGACTACATAAAAAAGATTTAATTGAAGACATGCATGATAGTAATATAGAAATTAGCAGACAAGATATGAGCTTAATACTGTGTCAAATTCAGTTAACTACTTAACAGTATTGAATGCAAAAATAAAGGGTGTTAGTTGTAAAACTCACATTCTCTAAAGTAGAACTGAGATATGTGGCTTGGTCCTTTCATTAGCAACTTTGGATAATGGTAAATTCAAAGGGCCAAAGTTACCAACAAGGTCTGACCCTATTCTTAGCTTCCACACTATATTTATAACGTAAAAAGTGGAAGGTATTATAATCGTTGTCGTAATCGACTTTTGTAAATGATCTACCCCATTTCCTATAAAGCAAAAATCCATATGATACCTAAATTTCCCTTTAAAAACCCCCTTTTTCATAGAACTTTTACTTAATTTGGTTTTTGTAATGCATAATAAAATATATGTCAGTAATTTGATTTTTTTAATTGCCTTTAAGGATTTACTTTAGCTTTAGTATTGGATGTATTAAAATTTGGGTTTGTTTAGTGGTTTACAGCAAGTTGGAACAGATTTGCAAGTGGGAACACATTTTATTTAATTCCGTTTTTCGTTTGCGATCTTTTTCCCTATTTTCCATATCTTTTAACATTACTGCTATGTGCCAAGTGAAAGCTCAAAATTCTTAGACTGTTCTACAAGTAAACTACAGGACGGACATTTTATTCAGAGTGTTTTAGCCTCCATCTTGCAAAAAACGGCTTCCTTCTTCACGACTCGCGCCCTTTCCCTCCCAGCCTATGAACGTCACGATCATCTGTGACGTCAGCAACCCTCGTGACCTGGAGTGACCAATGAGAACGGTTCTATCTGGTGTGGGGGAAGCGCGCCGAGAAATCTCGATCATTCTCTCGTGGAAATCGAGCCCAGAAGGTGCTCTGTTTATTTCTCCGACTCCAGCCGAAATCGGCAAAATCCATGCCGAAAAAGATATCGCCCGGGTCTTCTCCTGCTCCCGCCGAGGTCGGAGATTCCATGCCGGCGCTCTAAGCTCTTCCGACTCCAGCCGAAATCGGCAAAATTCCATGCCGAATTAGACATCGCCCCGGCCGGGATGGCCGATGCCTCGTGGAACTGCAATCATCATCCTGCAAAGACCCTTCAAATCTTCATAGGCTGAAATGCCTAACCAGATAAGCTCCATATTTTCCTCACTAACTAACTCTTCCCTCTAATCTGTCTTAATCGCCGAAAATGCATGTGCGAAGCGAGCTATTTAAAAGAATAAATTAACTCCGCTAGGCCTAAGCCGTGGTGCTCTGCCATGTGTTTTAAAAATCGTAATCCGCTCTAAGCAAAAATGGCCTTAATCATTTCATAAAATAGTAATTCTTAAATTTCTCTTAATTCGGTTGATTTTTTTTTTATAACGTATGATATTTTTTTTAATGTTTTTTTTTTTTTATTTTTGGGGTTTGTGTTCCGACTTGCAAATATTTGGAATTGTAATGATGTGTAAATTGAAATTTATTTAATAATGGTTATTTTGTGCTCTTATAAGATTTAACTAATTAATTAAGGTATTTGAATTTATATCTTGTGTCATGCAGGCTAGACCAATTAGGCCTGGCATTATCATGTTCATTTGTGAGAATGTATTCATCAAAGAAGACAATATGTAAAGACTTTTTCCAGACTGATAAGTTAATTCTGAACTTTCCTACCTAATACTAAAAGTGAAACTCCAATTTATCGTTAAGGTGAAATCCCAATACATAGTAAAAATGCAAGAAAGGGCTTAACCCTATTTCCATGTTCAACAGCACGTGTATTTGCCTATTTGTAATTTGACTCTAAATTATCATTGGTTCAAATTAATATTGCATCACTTATTAATCCTTTTTCTATTAAATCATTAATTTTGAAGAGAGTATTTTTGTAACTTAAATTCCATTTCTTTTTTTGATTACTTACTGATTCATCTGTGTTACGATAATAAATGCTAAACGTTATGTTAAATTGAATCTTGTGTGCTCTCATTATTTCGTCAATCCCTTTTATTTGCCATGGTCATCAGGAAACCTGATTATTGCTTTAATATCTTTTATTACCATGAATTATTCTTGAGAAATTTTTGTAAGTGTGTTTCTTCACTCACTAACGATCATTCTGGCCAAATTATTAAATTTTACTTGCCCCCTTTTTCTATTTTAATTTGATCTTTACATGTTTTCATGTATTGTGCAACTCGCAATCCAACTTTAAACTATTCCAAAACTCAGTAATTGATTTTCATAATTGTAATTGCATTAAATTCTTTTAACTGGTTATATCCATTTATTGATTGTTATATCAATTTCATTTTTTTTATTTAAATTTTTTTTTATTCATTTTAAAATATTCTGTGTGGATCCATGTTGTCTCATTGGCAACACCACATCGTTCAGTCCGTCACTCACTTTTATAACCCAAACTACAAATGCTACGGTCAAGAGTGATACGTCAAAAAATTCAGCGCACCGAAATAAGGATACATTGAAAATTTCAGGAAAGAGTTCAAATTCGAAGTACTTCAAATATTTAAAAAGCTGCAAAATGTAAAGCTCATTTGAAAAGCATAGGAAGCCATTTTTATTAGAGTTAAATACCATTGACATTCAAAACAATATTTCATTCTTTTAGACAATAAATTAAAATAAATTTATTGCGACATCGATCAGTTTGAAATGACGTCAAATATATTTCACTACGAGATTCTTTGTACGTATGTTTATATGAAATGTTTTCATTCCATTTAAAAGCGAGGAATATTATATATTTATTTTATACCATTAAAACTTTCATAATAACTTATAAAATTTAACTTATACAATAAGTTAAATATATATAAAGATTAAAAAAACAAGCTTTTTTTGTAAAGGATATGCTCTTTAGTCCATAAAAACTAATAATTTGTAAAGTCATATCCTAACATAAGGCATGATAATATAGTTAACCTTTCAAAAAGGTTCTAGTTGTTTTTCTACAAATCAAACAATCCCTTGAAAAATTGGAAAATTGGTTGATTGGATAAGTTCAGGTTACAATGCAATAAATAAAATTGTTGAACTACTCTTGGCAAACATAAGAATGCTGCCATTTTTGTCACAAATCAATAATAAGGCAATAAATGGACTAAAGAATATTCACTAGAATTTTTTAGTTAAACAAAATCACATACCTTGAGTTGAAATTATTCCAAAACATACTAAGCAGCAAAGGAGAAATTGAAAGGAATGTTAGTGGGGAAAATGCTGTTAGAAAGCTAGTTAAACATTAGGAATAAAAATTAGCTTTTTTAAGCAAACAACTCTGCAAGTTAATAGGATTTGAGTATTAAGCAATTATTAAAAAATCATGTTATCATATATTAATAAAAATTAGTTATACTAATTTTTTATTTCCAGAAATCAGCCTTTAAAAAAAAATATTAACTTAAAAGAAGCATGATGAGGCAGAATAGTAAGTAATGCATTGAATAAAGTTAGATAAAAAAAAAGCAAAAGAATATACTAATGCATAGAATTTTTAAGAACATATAGCACAGCAACAATGTTTTAAAAATATAATTCACCAAAAAGAAATTATTAACAAAATAGCATACAATAGTTCTTCTATATACGCATAGAACTAAAATTATTTTAATATTAAATAATAACCATTAAAAAAAACTACTTTGAAATTTAAATAAAATTAGCCACTTTTAAAAAACTTTATAAACTAATAGAACATATTTTGAGGAAAAAATAGCTATTAAAATTGTTATTCATTTTTAAATAATAATATTTGTGTACATTCCAATGACCTAATAAGTCAAACTTAAATAGCCCAACTAACTAATATTAAATCTAGTCGAACCAACACCAGTATCAAACTAATATACTAACGTCTCATTAAAGGATGTCTTCTGAGCATAACTCTGAACGGATCCATCTTCAATAAGAAACTGCATGCGTTGAAAGAAAGAAGCAGTAACTGCAGGTGGCTGCTTTCGAAGAAGAATGTCTAATGGTGAGGGCGATGAGAAACACAAGGGATTGTTTTCACAAGCTTTGGATTTACAGCATTCGCTGTCAGCACAGTCAACTAAGCCATCTGAAACGAAGAATATAATTACTTTAGTATATAGTTTGAGTGCATGATTTAGTATTGATCCTTGATTATATATGTTCTAAAATTTAATTATTTTGAATACAAGTTCTCAAAACCACATTTCTTTTTATGATTGATCTGATAGAAAACTTTTTATGATGTACAAAATGTACTTGCTTTCATAGATTATAAAAACTTCGTATAAATAAACATTCGAATGTTAAAAGTAGATTAAAAAGTACTTTAAACTGTAGATGAAACTGTGAAAGTTAACTTTTATACATAAGAAATGTACAGAATATTGGGTAATTGTATATTTTTTTTACAATGAGTATTTAAACATAAAAAATGTATTTTCTATAATTGAATACTAAAAATTTATTTTCATATGAAATAAAAGAAAACAGTCTTCAGAAAATACAAACCATGGTCATTATCAATTTTGTCATCACAGATCTTTTCCAGTGGTATGCTGCAGCTTTCTCCGGACCAGTCATCATCACACTTGCACTGCCAGTCGTCATTCACTCTGGTGCAGGTTCCATGACGATTGCAGGACTGTGGGCAGCCCTCTGTAAATAAAATTAGGAAAATTATTTTTTAAAAAAGATAAAAGTTAAAAAAATATATAGAAGTTTTGATTGTGTATCTGTTAGAGAGTTATGAAGAGTGCTTTGCCACATGATTTGTAATCATTCTGAAACGTAAAGTATAAGTCAAATTACAATAATGATGATTGTGTATTTGTTAGAGAGTTATGGAGTGTGTTTTGCTACATGATGGGTAATCATATAGAAACGTAAGGTATAAGTCAAATTGCAATAAATACAGATAATAAATATCTAAGTCAGAAGAAAAATACAAGTTCACAGACTTTGGTATTGAAAGAAAGAAAGGGCTTTAACCTCTCCTCACACTGTTTAGAAATATTTATTAATGAGATAGTACTGCAGCCTTACTTTTTTTATGCCATTTGGTAATGAAAATAAATAGTTCAAATGTATACAATATAAGTGATTGGGTTGGCATTAGCGAATGGAAAATTGGTAGTTATGGTTCCAAATTTTTACAAGGCAATTCTTTACTAATTTACTGGTAACTTTGCTACAACGATTGAACTATACACTCTATTGAACTCATTAACTAGTTTATTATTTGGAGAAAAATGGTTTTCCATTAAAAAAAAGCAATAGACCTAATTACACCCCACACAAAGCCTTAAAATCAGATTAAGGTTTCCTCCCAAAAATCATGCACAACCAGTGCTGGATACAACACATGCCAATAAATTAGGAAGAGATGTACAAAGACACATATTTGTCACTTACGGCGATTTAATATATTTTCACAAACTTTAAAAATGTTATATGCAGAAACAAATCTTCAAAAAAACAATATGTATGAAGGTCTATTTTTCTAGCTTATAAATAAATGTTGAATACCTAATGTGCAATAATATCCATTCCAGCCTTGTATGCATATGCAAGTTCCATTAACACATTGCCCATGTTCAACACAGCGGGGATCACACTGTTTCTCATTACACTTTGGTCCAGACCAGCCAGTGTTGCATATGCATGTGTTACCTTGGCAACGTCCATGGTAGCCACAGTCCAATTCACATCGTTCTGCAAAAGTACAAGTTTATTTTTAAAAAATTTAAAATCGGAAAATACACTATTAAGTAAAACCAAAACTTTTAACTATTTTGTTTTAAGCAATATAATTTTTAATTATCAATGAAAGAGAAACAAACAAAAAACATCTAATTTTTCAATGCAGGTAATACAGCAGGTTGTTAAGTAAAAAAATAATTATGTATCTCAGTTTATGGAAACACACAATAATTTTTTTTTTGTATAAGTATGTGTGAATTAAAAAAAAAAGAAACTGAGGAATATTTACGTTTATAGTTATTCTGTGGATTCAGAAATAATTGAGTTATACATCTCTATTTTTCTTTAAAAAAAATATTGGCAAATATATTTTGAAATGTATATCAATAAGAAAATTCAAAGCGATTTATTCTTTACTAGCTATTAAGTAAAAATTTAACGATACAGATAACAAATATAATTTTCTTTAATCACTAAAAGTTACAGTTAAAATTTAAATAATCCTGACCAATCTCTCATCAATAAAATACAGTTAACTTAAAAAAGTCTGCAAAAATTCAAATATAAATATACACAATGGAACGTATTATGATCTTATTTAATCACCTTGTGAGCAGTCAGGCCCAGACCAGTGATCATCACACACACATCTCTGCTGCTCCACGTCAAAATGGCCGTGTTCGGAGCAATCCGGCAAACATCGAAGGGAATCTGAATCTGGCTCTCCACAGTCCGCACCTTTCCAGCCTTTGCGGCAGATGCACATTCCGTTTGCGCATGTTCCGTGCTCGGAACAGCCAGGGTCGAGGCAGTCCACTACAAGAATAGGTGTTATCAGAAATAGTTAATATTTGGCATAGATATTACGCAAAAATATGCACTAATTTGAAGGAAAGTAATAATAATTTCACACACATTATGTACTAAGAACATCACTAAAAATGGAAATGTCTCAATATATATATTTTTTTAGGATGAAATATTTAGTGGCTTGTAAAATTTTTAAATGTCAAGAGTAAAAAGTGTTGAATTATGTTCTATTATTTAAAAGTTTACTTCTTAAATAATATATAATAATTTGTAAGAAAAATATGAGCAATTTATGGAGCAGAAAATATTTAACAAAATTAAACACATATATTTTAATAAGTGGATAAAACAATAATATTATAGATATATACCAATCTACAAAGGCATTTTTCATGAATAAATTAAATTGAAGAAAATAACATAATCCCAAACCGATTCTATAAAATGGTTATTGTTCATTAAAAACATATTTTGGAAGCTGCTGAAGTAAAATGGTCGAGAATAAAAAAATAATTCTTAACTACACAAGTATCACACATCAAACAATTTTTCCCTAAAAGTTAAGTTGAACATCAATTATTAACTTAAAACAATACACAAACACTACATCTTTAAGACAAGTACAAACCTTCTTCACAATGAAACCCTTTATATCCCGCAAAACATCGACAGAGTCCATCAAGGCAGTCACCATGGCCATTGCAGTCTGCAACTTCGCATTCATCTTCCCGAAGTTGGCATTCTTTCCCTTTCCAACTGGGATTGCAGATGCATTCTCCATTTGTATAGTGTCCTCGACCACTACACAAAACTGGACATACACCTGTCAATAGAAAGATCAGCTTAAACACTGTGTGACAGCAGATCCAGAAAATGGATTTTGAAATGGAAGATGTATAATAATTGATTACATTTATTTAAGAATTACAGGGTTCCTAATTGAAATGATTGAAATAATTTAGAGGCCTTTTCTAGCAATGTACAAAAATTTAAGACTGCAAGAATCCTCCAGAATTTGAATGAGTTATGACTATGGAGGCTGAATGTGAGGGGGGCTCTGTGTGAGCCTAGCACTGTGACGAGGGGCCTATTGTAGTCCTCCAGAGATTAAAAAATAAGCAAAAAACCTTATTTATGATTGACTTTTAAATTTAACTCATTGAATACGTGATAAAATCTAGTTTTATAGGAGATAAGAGTAGTGGCTTGCATATTTTTTAACAAACAACTGAAAACAAAAGTAGGGGAAACTAAAGGGTTTTTTAGGCACCCAAAGGCAATTGATTTTGAAAGGTAGTTGCTTCTTGAAGGCAAGGGGAAAACCTTGTATTACCTATAAATAATAAAGACCCATTTATTGCCCAGAATAATTAATTTAGAAACATTTATAACCAATCATAATTAAAAGAGGTTTAGTTACTTACAATATATGTCAATTGAAATTATGCCTATCAAGTACACACTAGCGGCAATCTATGGCAATGTACGAAGTTAATTCTAAAATTGTTAGTGTTTTATAACATTATGTTTAATATTTCGGTTTCACAATACTTAAACTACTACCAAATCCTATATAGTTACAAACATTAATGTACATTATACTGTATAAAAGCTATGCTGTACAATATTATGATACACAAAGTTACAAACTATTAGAGTTAGTGAATTATAAATTAGTGCCCATTTCATATGAGAATGTTAAAAGTACAAACTTTGAATATTAATGTAAAATAGTCAAAACCACAATCATAAATAAAAATAGGTGAATCATGCTTACGACTAGAACAAGATTCCCCAGCAAAGTCAGGTTCACAAATACAGCTTCCCATCACACAGGTTCCATGGCCATGACAATCATATGGACATGGGAGACTAGATTGATCTAAAATTTAAAAAAAAATATTTTTTAAATAGTAATATATAGTATATGGGAAATCTAATAAGGACAGGATCATACCAGTCGTAAAATGAATGCTGACAGATGGATAAGTAGGTTCAACAGAATTTGACATCAATAACCAGACAAATTAGTCGTATTTGACACAAATTATACATATATTTGCTTAAACAAACACTTAGACTCTTAAATTCACTTTCTATAACTCAAACAAAAAACTATTTTTTTCAGTAGTCTTTTGTTGTTTTGTCAAATTTGAAAACGAAATTTTACACTGCCATTTCACTCGATGGATAACATTTACTTCATCTACAATGCAAAAATAATAACAGCATTAATCTCAAACTATTAATTTGTATTTATTGAAGGGTTTAATTAAGTTAGATACAAATTTCAAGTATAAGGTATAATTTAAATTAAAACAATACATTTATGCAGCCAATATAATTTCATAAGCACAGCAAGCACACAAAATAAAATGCAATAAGTATAAATATAACTAATAGTTATTTTACCAGTTAAGTTTGGAATGAAAGCGACTTGTTGAGGCTGTTCACCATCGTTATAAACGGATATATACCATGAACCTTGATCAAGAAATTGCACAAACTCCATGATATAATAATCCTAGGGGGGAAAGACACGGTTCAGAGTAACTTCAATTTTATTAATCTAGCCCCATAATTATATTGATATAATAATCCCTTTTATGTTTAGAATAATTAGCATAAACAAACTAAAAGTAATGCTATATAAACTATCTTTATCACTTTTAAAAGAAAAGGCTCAATACATTTAATAACTAAACTTGTTTTGCAAGTAGACGATTTCTAAGTAAGATAACTAGAGCTGCTACACATGAAGATTACAAGAGATGTCTTACGACAAGCTTTTTATTTGTCCTCTTACACATAATTCAGAAATTGTCCAATTATCTACATATTTTAACTCAAATGTACAAATGAATACCCAGAATATCTTACTCTGACTTAGTAAACGAAAATTACAAATGCTTCGCTTAAAACAGTGCGACAGTGTAACACACAGAGAACAGTAAGAATACCAGTATTCATAGGATTAGGATTGAATCACTTTTAAACTTAGCTTTTAAGAGTTACAAATATGCATAACAAACAAAAACGTATTCAAGCTTAAAAAAATCTTTATAAAAATATACAATTTGAGAGCGTGTTTAGTAGACAGAAATATACTTTCATTTCTCAAACATGTCAATTATTAACTACAATATTGCCAAAAATCAAAATACAATCACCTTGGCAGCTCGTTTGTTCTTATCTTTCTTTCTAGTATCCAATATTTCAACAAAATCGTATCTTGTGTGGGTTGGAATACCATTCCGCCTTCCATAAATTCCGACACTAGAGCCCTCTGGCAGCGAATAATTGAATCTCACTAAAGAGGGGACATGCTGCTGAAAATGGATGTTCCAGTGTCCAAAAGAATCGACTTTTCGCGAGTACATCTTCCCTAAATACACTTCCGAGAAAGTTTCAGTTGTGGGTGGCAATGTTTTAGATGGTAGAGAAGATGGACCTGAAATGTACAAGGAATGTTATAGTAGTTATAATATTGTATAGGAAGTTACAATGTTAGTAGCCAGATTAGAATGTGAAAATGCAGAAAAGTTAGTAAGAAGAATTGGACACAGAAGGAAATTGACGTTGCAAGGGTTACGTTGGAAATAATTGTTAGTGTAACATAATTATGGTTAGGTTCCATTTTCAAGCTACAAAGTTTGGAAGTGTTCAACATAAATATTTTATCAAGAATACACAAAATATACATTTCAATAAATATCAGTTTCTTTCGAAATAAATGTTTAATACTACAATGACATTTAATGGCTACATCAATAAAAATTAAAATATTTTTTTAATTAAAATTTGACGTTAAAATTAATTAAAAGAAGAAACCATAAAACAAAGAGACGAAAACAGAAAACTTTGCCAATGGATAAAATAATACAAAATAAAAAATTAATAGGCAAGTATAAAATTTTTTAATCTGGGTAAAAGTATTAAAATAGTGGTTATTAAAGTATTTAAATTATGGAATAAAAACCTTTAAATTAAATTTGTAAAATATAGCAAAATATATTGTTAAAAAATACAGCAAAAAATGTTGTTAGTCTTAAAGTATACATAATAATATGTACTAAATATTAAACTCTATTTATATAATTCTACATTTGAAACTATAACTATTCCATCCATCTACTTCAGAATGTATTTCAGTACAAAATCGACCTACTATGACAGAAGTTAAGTTACTAAGTTATGGATAATGTAAGATGTATGCTTAATAGATAATGTAGTTAATCAGAATCGATGCTTTGTAGAGAAGTTTCCTAGCGCCACTTTGGCGATGATGCGAGTAACGCCTAAACTTGTGTAAGAAACCGATAAACCAGTTCCCTACATAGTTTACAGTGTAGATTGGCCAGATTGGGACCCGCCAAAGACCTCCCAGAAAGCCCCCAAATGAAGCCAGTGTTGTAGGTCTCTAAATGACTACGACTACTATCTCTGTGGTTATCTCTGTGGTTCCCTATGCGATTGAAACGATCCCCGAGACGATCCCGAGGCATGGAAAGAAAAAGAGAAAAAGAGAGAAACCACTTTTCTGCCACCAATGCAGACAATGCGGGCGTCCGCCTAAAGAAAAGCAAATAAATCGCTCGGTTCTTCCTGTTACTCTTCATTTGAAGAGTACACAGGAAAAAGGAAATCGATTTTTAGAGAAAGTTTTTTTCCTAAGCAGCCACTTTGGCGATGATTGCGAGTAATCGGCTACTTTGTGTAAAGAAAACCAGTTCCACCACATAAGACAGAGATGATAAGAAGTTGCAGATTGCAGAGTGATGTGAAGAAGAGAAGAAAAGCCCAAGTTTGTAGGTCAGGAGGAGAGGTGATCTCCTAACTAATATACTTTCTTCTGTAGGTTCCTAGCTACTAACTTTCAGGCGTATTGACGATTCCGAGGCTTGGAAAACAAACAGAAGAAGAGAAAAAACCGGTTTTTTGCCACCAATGTCAGCCAAGCAGACAATGCGGGCGTCCGCCTAATAAATCAATCGGTTCTTCCTGTGTACTCTTCATTTGAGGTACATCCTGAAACACACAGGGTTGACTCAATCCAAGGCATGTTAATTATATTTTACCTTACACCATCCAATTGTAGGGAACTAATTACACATTCGACCAAAACTGTTAATCTATCATTTCAATTATACCTCCAACCTGTGGGTTAGTGCTGTTAGCAAACACAAACATTCACTCTACAATAAAGATATCATACAAGTTTATTTAAGTTCATCCACTGGCAAAGAAGAGCAAGAAGAAGATGTTAGTTTGCAATCAAGAATACATTAGTGAGCTTCAAAGGAGCGCCAAGCTTTTAAGACAAGATGGAAGACATAGATGCAGGGTAGCCGAAACCAAGCATGGAGGTATATTCTTTTCCAAACATTGACTTACCAAGAGCCAGAACTTCTGTAGGGGTTGGTGGCGAAAAAGTCGTCACACTGTCAACTGTCTGAACAGTTTCAGTGACAGTCTCAGACAGGATCTCGTCATCTGTTTCATTGGTAGGCTCTGTGAACTTTTCAGTACTATAATTAGAGACTGTGGTAAATTCATTATTAACACTTGTTGTGGTTTCGGGCTCATAATTAGAGACTGTGGTAAATTCCTTATTAACACTTGTTGTGGTTTCGGGTATTGTGTTAGTGGAGTGTAAAGACCCAGTGAGGTTTTCTTGTGTGTCTGTTGAGTTACTTACATAATCAACACTAATTACTGTGCTTTCAGAGCTTTCTTGCGTTTCGTCTAATTCTGTGATGCTTTCGGTTGGGAAGTCCAACGAATTTTCAGCATCAGTAACTGAATCCGGAGTGTAGTGCTTATCTACTTGTTCATATTCAGGATATTTATAGATATTTTCGGTGGTATCTAAACTTTTGGGACTTTTTGGCAATAAAATAGGTGGGTCAATAACACTTTCCTCCACATAAATTTGAGGAACTGTATTATCAGTCTCATTGAGATCAAAGTGATTGTGGAAAGTAGCTTCCTGTATCAAAGCCTGAGGACTGGACATAATATTGATAGAATTATGCCTGATATTTTTATTTGGATCATCTTGAAGCCTCAATTCAGCTGGCACAGGCAAATCTTCCCTTTTAATTTTCCCCTTTGGTTTGTCTTCTTCCAAAGGAATCAAGTGTTCCTCGCTGAGATCTGAAGCATCAACCACTTTGAGATCTTCTACCACTGGATATTCTGCGACTTCACCACTGGATTCTTCAGATATGATCTCTGGAGCTGTAGGGATAGCATCTGTTTTGTCGGGGCTGCTAGAAAAACTGCTGAGATCCCTAGGTTTTCGTGAGTGGGGTAGCTTACAATCGCATAAAGGGTACATACTTTTGATTTCTGTGCCGTCGCTACTTCGGCCCATGTCTTCTATCATCACAGGACAAGGGTGCTTACTAGTGTACTGCCAGTTTAGAACTGCAACAGCTAAAAGCAAATTGATGAATAACAATGATCAGTATTACTAAGAAGTAAAATTAATAACATAAATTAAATATTTTTTTAAACTAACCGAACATGAGTCGGCCATCTTGCTTTGTTATTATTTTTTTCAAAATTACTTTAAGTTTGGTATATCTGATTAACATTTCCCATGAGAATGTGAACAATTAGGAATTATGATCTGGTTTCATACCTTTAAAAGTTATTTCTAAATTTTTTTATAGTTGCAACAAAATAATGATAAACATGCAGAAATATAAACGATAAATTCAATTATTTGAAGGGTCCAGTTGCAAAACTCACATTCTCCAAAGTATAACTTTATAAGGTGTATGGCCTGATCCCGTGACTTCGTCAAATTGAATTATCAAAAAAATTTATTCTCACCGCCACAACTAAGTAAACCCGGTGAGATTGGCGGATTTTAGAAAACAAAGGTGTTTCCAAAAGGGATTTTGGCTTAGTACACATTGTGAAAACACAGTTTTGCCATCAAAACGAGGGCAAAAAAAGCCCCGGTTTCGGTTTTTCATCTTAACAGTGTTTCAAATACTATACTCACCGCCAACCAAATAAGAAACGGTAGAGATGGCGGATTTTCAGAAAAACAAATGGTGTTTCCAAAACCGGATTTTGGCTTAGACCAACTTTGTGAAAAAAACAGTTTTGCAGTCAAAACCGAGGGCAAAAAAAAGCGGTTTCGGTTTTCCATCCCTAAAGTGTTTCAAATAAGGGGGGCGGGAAGCATAATGAACCTATTTTACTTTATATCTTAGTTATATTTTGGATTTAGAGAATTACATATAATGGAATATTTACACAGCCACATACTTGGTTAAATTGCAGTCGAAGAAAGAAATTTTTATTTTTGACAATATTAACTCTTAACAAACAAAACACATAAACACAAAAATTTAGGGCTTATGATGTCAGATTTTTTAGGGCTTATTATGATTATGATCACTTTTAAGTTTTATTATTGATAATAATTTTTTTTACAATCTATACACATCTTTTGTCTGGTTGATAGAATCAAAGTGATAAATGCATAGTCAGAAACAATCTCTTTAACATTTTATGGAAGAAATAAATATAAAACCAAACTGTAATATATTACTAAGCATTATTATATATTTTCACCACATTAAATGTCAAAATTCTTCAACTAAATACAAAAACAAATTTTTAAAAAATTATTTTTACCAATAAAGTAGGTGAGAGAAGTGAGTAACACAAGTGATAGCAGCATGAACACAATGGCGGTACATTTCCAGCTACAACGTGACGAGAAGGTTTTTCGGAAAAATAAAATAAATAAAAAATACTGGAAACCGAGAATGGCTAAATCGGGAAGATAGGGGGGCCTCACGTTGACTTCGTACTGGTATACCCAGGTACTAGAAGAAGGGGATGGGTATGGAAGGTGACAACCATGTTATAAAAGCTACACATTAACGTATGAAAGTAAGAATAGTAAGTATGGTTGAAAATACATTGTACTAGAGTTAAATGAGGGCAAGTGGCTTGTTTCAAAGGTCTTTTTTTTTGCTTATACTATTACATTTTTGCTGTGGTGGTAGGCTCTCATGCAATATTAGTTTACCATTCAATGCTTTTAGAAATAATTTATTTTTCATAGAGCATATTCACTGCCACTCAAGGTATCCAAAAAACATCAACATAATTATTGGTGAGGGACAAAAATAAATAATTTTGAAACCAAAATCAAGCTCAAGCAATTGGCGGTGGGCACAAAAAACAAGGCACTATATCAACATTGTTAACTGGCTTTAAGGACTTTGACATTTGGCATCAGATGTAGTGAGAAAAGAGAAATGAAAATTTAATGAGACTATGTAATGGACAGTAATTTTGTCAGTGCTTTTGTGCTGTGCTATGTTTATGTTTATTTAAAGCAAGCCGTGTGTGTGAAACTAAATAATCCCAGGTTAGTAATGCTCAACAACTTATGGATGTCAATCAACCTTTCAATATCAGTGTGTTCATAATTCAGTGTGTCTCATCATATTCAATAGCAAATCATGTCTATCAATGAGCTGTAATGTCTAACTGGGCATGTAAGTAATAGAGACTGGGATGTAAGGCTAAGGTTTTTAAATGGCACATGGCACATTGAAATAGATTCAGAACTGATTAGCCAACTTGGCCTAATTGTGTGAATTTATTACAAATATTTGGTGTAGCAATAAAAAAGTGAGTTGGATTTGACCAACTACAAAAATAAAAATTGACTATGACTATTTTTGACAACTATTTTAGACTATTAACGATTCTGTTGTTGAGGCTCCATGATTCAAAATAATTGCGCAGGTAATCTGGTCAAATTTAGTGTCTAATTTTTATTAAGAAAATAAATAAAATTCAAAAGGAATATTTTTTTTATATTCCACTTAAGTTTCAGGTTTCACAGCATTTCTTTTTGAAGAAAACTCTTTACAAAACACAGATTTCTAATTAGACCTAAATCACAATACCATGAAAAAAAAAACCTTGTTACACAGAATAACAAAAAACAAAATAAACATCTAGGTAGATTGATTACATTCTAGTTGAAATTTGGTTCTTTTCTATTTTGAAGGCACAAGCGATAGTCACACAAAGTACAATCACCAACAAACCAATTTTTCAAATTGTGTAAGTTAATTGTAGAGCTTTAAACTGTATAAAATCGTGTTTTAACGCCAATGATTCTTTGGGTGAAAGGGTTTTCCCCCAATGATAAGGGTAACGGAACTAATACAATCAGGGAGTAAAAATTATTACTTGCCTTTCTGACTTTTTTTTGTATCTCCATAAGAGAAGTTGTGTGTGTGCATTGCTCACTCTTTTTGAGAGATGTGGGGAGTTTTGGGACATCTGAAATATTGTGTAGTATAATAAACAAGAGAACTGAAGACTTTGAAACTTACACTATATTTTTACGTGATTTTTTTTTTTTTTAATTAGTCCAAATAATTATCAATTTATAATCATTGGAAAAAGCAAAACTTGTAATTATTCTCTGGTAAGTTGTAACAAAATAACCGGTAAGATCATTATAAAAGTTTGCAGTAAACTTTTCGCTTTAGTTAAAACAGATATATACCATGTAAGCTTAAATGTTTTTTTCTTATTTTGTAAGTGGAGTTAAAAAAATAGCAGCACTATCGCCGATTGCTTGGCAATATTCTAAAAATCGTCAAGAGGTGGGCTATAATATAATAGGCTCGGACAAAAAAAATAAAATGTTACAAAGGTGTACAAGCAAATTTTTTTGAAAGACTTTGTTTATTTTTTGAGGAACCTTTCTGTTGTATTCTGTAAGGAATTGGAAATGAGAGGAAGTTGTAGTTACTACTAAAAATATACGATTTCAAACATAACATTTTGGTTTGGTTAGCAATAAATAACGAGAACTCTTCATATTAAATTTTTTCCTTTTGAGTTCCGTTGTCACTTCCAGGCAACAATAATTATGCCGTTTTTTTCTTAACGAAGTGGTTGTCCAATCAATGGTTGTCTAGGCGCAAAAAACATAAGGCTAGTTGGCTTGTTAAACGTGACTTTCCATTCCTCATTTAATTTGGCGTTTTCGGAGAATGGCGGTAGGGAAGCACACTGCATTGATTAACCTACGGAGATCTAACTTTCCTTCATGTAAAACTGCGGCCACTCAAGACGAAAAACATACAAAATCAACGAAGGAGATACTCATTGTTTTATTATCATTAAAAACTTAAGTTTGGCTTAAAATTATTCTAAAACTAACTTAATTTATATATATATATATATATATATATATATATATATATATATATATATATATATATATATATTATATATTTTTTTTTTTTAATTTATTAATAAAAATATATACCTTTCAATGTTATGCTTTTTCGGATAATATCGTTTTTATGCTTTGGAAATTTTTATGGAGATTTTTCGAAATGGGTGGTACGTTGTTTTGAGGAGGAGAAAAGCTCCATTTGCAGCCTTATTCAATAAAATACAAACACAAATATAATCTAATTAGTCAACAAAGAAAGTGCGAAAGGCGTGTTAGGAAGAAATTCGTAATATATTTGCTGAGTCAATAAAGATGTGTATGATTCAAAATATAAATTATTTACTAGTTGAGTAATTCACAAATATACTTTTTTTATTTGAAGAAATAAACTTTATCGAAAGAAAGAGCTTTATTTATAGGAAGGATATAATCTATTAATTTTGAAAACTAGTTGAGTAACACAAAAGCCACCTGTTCCAGAGTTTAACTTCCAGCAGCGTGTGTGTGTGAAGTCATATACAAACGCAATTATTATTTGAAAAGAAAGTAAACTTTTGAGGAAAATAGGAAGCTATCTATTTCTTGCATAGTATATAGTTTATCTTTTTGTCAAAACATTTCACACCATAAATCGTCTCACACCATAAACTCAAAAAGAATCTTAATAACGAACATAAGGAAGGCAACATTTCTCCTATATCCTCTTTTTCTGTCATTGTCGGACTGGGAACAGAAAAACAGAAAATATTTACTAGAAATGGGAATGATAATCTCATTGGATAGTATAATAATATATGTGTCCACCTCCTTTGGATACAGAAAAATTTACTTTTACCCAACGTTGCATGCGTTTGGATATGTTTATCTATTATATTTTTAAATCTAATAATTAATAACATTATTTTCTTTTGATTAGTTTAAAGTCGCAATAAAATGAAATTATAGTATCTGTAGATTAATTTAGTGTGTAAAAATTCAAAATTTAAAAAACATTAGGGTAAACATAAATAAGCAATTGAAGTTTGAATTTAAAATCATTAATTTAATTAATCTCAAGAATTCTTTTAACTTGAAGCTTCCAATAATAATTCCGAATAACAATTAGATTTACTCCATAACTTTTCACAGAATTCGGGAAAGATTTTTGAATTCTGGAAAACTTCGAAATTTTGTCGTATGGAACCGAAAGAAAGAAGTTTCAGGATCTTCGACGAAAGAGAATCCTGACATTTAAATGAAAAATTCTTTCATGCAATCTAAATTACGACGAACGTGTTCTGATGAAGTTAGTTATAACTTTTCTCTTCCAAACGAACTGAAATGAGAGCAGGGAATAAAAGAAGCGGGGTTGAGTTGTAAAGACCCTGCTGGCGAGATCGAAGACAAATAGATGCATTCCGAAGCGGAGTCTCACAAAAGGGTTTTGGAAACGAAAAGAGAAGGAATTTTCATTTACAAGAATGAATGGAAGGTTTGGAAAGGCAAAAGGATGCCGTCAAAAAGGCGATTAGTATCGTAAAAATTTGCCCGTCCTTGCGTGCGAAAGCATGTCGCTTCATACATATATATTTTGACAAAACTGGAACTGTCACTTTTTGTCAAAATTCAGTTAGGTAATTTTATATAATTTTGTAATCTGAGGGTCAAAGGTGGTAGCAAAAGCAGAGAGTTTTCTAAAGGCCCAACTCACGAAAAGTAGAAGAAAAACAATATTCGTATAATGCATAACTGGACGGGCCCCGTATATAGTGACGTCACTGAAATGAAACTCCAAAAGATTCCGACAACCGTTTATCAGACAAATAAACCACTCGGTTGGTAAGCTGCGCACCATTCTAATCGTTCATTTGTTAACAACTCTCTTTAGATATTACTGCATGATTGCTTTTTATTGCTTTTAGGAATACCTTGCCAAATTAAAAAAAAAAAAACTTCAGTTGTAAGTTTTAGACTTATACGTAGGGAAAAATGTTTTGTGACCAATGAAAAATTATTTTTTCTAACGCTTAAAATAAAATTTCAAGATTCGTTTATACTCAAAATTTCTCAGTTACGGTCTTATCAAACTTACATGGGGATTTACTAATGGATTTTCTAACTAAGAAGTGGTACGATAATAGTTTTTCGAGAATTTTTCAAAAAAATTCTCAATAGCAATACAATGCCCAATTTTTAAGTTTAGTAAGGGTTACTATATTTTTTAATAAGAGAAAAAAATACTCTTAGTTACGTTGGTTAAGGAAAAATATGAGTTGCTATTAGTTGAGTAAATTCATTTTTAATTAGATGGACGGTATTTTTAATGATTATTTTTTACTAGTAAGAGAAAGACGTAAAATCACTTTCAGTTATCATTAAAACTAGTTAAACATTAAAACTAGTTTAATCATTAAAACTAGTTAGTGAATCAGTACTATAATTAATCCTTTAAAATATTCTTTTAAGTTTTTAGAAAACAATTTTCCTTCTGTAACTGTTTTTTTTATTGCTAATATTTCTTTATAAGTCACGTACAATTTATTGAAGAAAAATATATAAGTGGCAGTGCCTTTTATTAATTTACTTTAAACTAATTAAGTTTTGTTTTAAAATATTGAATTTACAATCAGTACTCCATAGCCAAAAGAGTTTTACTATTTTTAAATAATAAATCTAAGTAAGTTTATAATAAGACGTCGGATATCGCCATGTAATCATTAAAATGAAGCTTTTGTCTTGTTAAGTCAATGGAAGAATTTTTGCGACATTCCCCTCTGGCTATAAGATATAGAATTGTCAGTTTATAAAAATGAGCTGTGCATTTCTTAAGCACAATATTTATTCATTAAATAATGATGGTTTTAACAAAACATCGCAGATTTGAAGAACTAGATTTTTGAAGCTTTTAATATTTTGACAAATTCAACCAAATATTTTCAATTGTTTCTTCCTTTTAAAAGTTTTAATAATTAGATGGATTTATGAACCATAGTTATTAATGGTTAACTTCAATTTCATCTATTAATTTTTTTACCGAGAATATTTAGTGGGGCTAACTTAAATAACTACTTTAATAATGAAATTGGTTAATATAATTAAAGTATGCATAAATGAATGTCATTCTGCATTATCTACACTCTTAAAACAAACACTCCTAATTTTACTCAGTCTGAGTGGATTTCACTCCTCCAGACTGGAAAATGCACTTCTCCTTTTGGCAAAATGTGTAATTTTATATAATTTTGTAATCTGAGGGTCAAAGGTGGTAGCAAAAGCAGAGAGTTTTCAAAAGGCCCTCATAAGAGTGAAATCCACTCCTATAGGAGAAGCGCATTTTCGACACTGGAATGGAGTGAAAATTAACTCAGACGGAGTTAAAATCACTCGTTTGGAGTGATCCCGTCGTAGGCTAAACAAAGGAGTGAAATCATTTTCGACACTGGAATAAGTGAAAATTAACTCAGACTGAGTACAAATCGCTCGTTTGTTTTAAGAGTGTAAAGAATTTAAATTCTTTAAAATAGCTAAAATATGCTTACCACTGGGAATAAATAGCGATCCTGAAGGCGTCCTCGCTAAGCAAGAAGCGAATTCTGCATCAGCGTCTCTCATCTGATTTTCCGTGATATTTTCGCCCGAGTTCAGGGCATTGTTATTGGCTCCGAAATTTTGAGGCCCCTTGCTACCGGGCTTCCCCATGGAGTGCTTATGCGATGCGTTCATGTTTGAAGAGTTGTCTATTAATCCTAAATAGAAAAGAATACATTTGTAGAAAATAATTTCGGACAATTTCATTTAAGAGTGAAAATTGTGTACTTATTTTCTAGAATTTTTTAATTTTATTTCAAAAAATATATATTTCAATCTTTGATGTTCATACATTACGGAGAAAATATTAAAAAATAAATTTTGTCACTGGAATTTAATTATATAAATTTTTAAAACATTGTCGTCGCCATAAATTGAGGACGATGCAATAAATTTGGAAAAATTGTATCCTTTTAATTGAATGTAACAACTTTTTAATTCTAAAACTTGAAAATAGCTTCCAATAGATAACGAATTGCTAAAGTTGATAACACATTACTAAAACTAACTGTCACTAAAAGCCACATATCAACATTTTAAAGTCATTTAAAATAGATTAACGTGTATGTCGCTAAATTGCAACAGTATGCACTAGAGCAGCGTTTCTCAACTGGTGAGAAGAGAAGGAAAAGAGGTATCGGATACACTTCTAAGCGATAATAATTATTTTACATCTTGTAAAATGATTTCGAAAATCATTCAAAGATGAAGCTACCAGTTTTTCATCGGACGTTTTTCTGTTTACGGATTTTTCCTTTAGAGTTACACATGTTTTCGGTGCGTGGAGCTAGTGTCTAAAGAAAACTCAATTGCAAATACGAATGAAAGGGTGGGTAAAGAGAGAGGTGACTCTTTATTCCGATAGAGAAAGGACCAACGCCAGCTGTTGAAAGTTGGAAAACACTGCCCTACACTCCATGCCAACGTAACTTGGGTAAAAACAAAGTGTAAAAATTCATAGGAGAAAGCGCGATTGGTCCGTAGTTGTAAACTCTTGTAAGGATATATTTACATGCAAAATGATCTGAATACAATTGAATCAAATTACACTTTTCATTCTGATAAAATTGCAAAATTTTCTCAAATAATATTAAAATCTTTTAGACCCTAAATGAAATTAATGTTTTAAACATGATTTCCGGATGGATTCACAAATAATTAATGGAACGTACTCTTTACACGCGAGGAAGGATCTTCTCCATGCCTATTTCTATTTACCCCACTTAGGTTGGCAAGGAGTGTAGCGGTCTGAAATGTTTTTTTGTTTTCAGTATACTCACTTCTACCAGGCAGTACGAGTGTGCTCTCTCTGGCAAGCGCCACTTCGGATCCCGTGAAAGTGGCGTCCGAGTTGATGGCATCCTCGTCCTCAGACGAGTTGGACGATGAAAGACCTGACAAATGTTGCTGGTGAAGTCTTCTACTTGGCGGGTGGTCAGAGCCCAGCATCGCAGGGGTCCACTCGTCCCCGGGGTTGTTCCTGTCCCCGCCACCAGGTGTCGCCTCTCGGTAGTGGTGGTCTTTCTGGCGCGGGTTGGTCCGATCTGGAATGGAAGGGTTAAAGGGTTATTATTTGATATTGTAAACAGGATTTTCAAGTGACAGTGTCAGGGGGGAAAATAAGAGAAATACATAGAAAAAAAGATGGATGAGGGGAAGAAGGATTTAAAGGTCTTTAAGATAAATAAAAATCTAAAGCAATGCGAGAGACAGACGACTCTGGAGTCGTATTGGAAAGGAGGCCATGGTCTACATGAACTATAGTACCAGCGAGTTCGTTAATATTAATTATCTATAATAATTAGTAAAAATTCATCGAGACACATCATCTTTTAGTTGAGGCAATAAAAAATAAGCAAATTTAATATTTACTAGTCATAGATTTTTATATAATAATATTTTTTTAAACATTTTATTAATTGAGATGTCGATAAGAAATAGAAAAATATTTTACAATTTGATTGAAAGGGTTAATTATTATATTTTACTAAATATTACCTAACTATTAACGGCGACAGTGTGAATGCCATTAACACCTTCATTTTCGAATAAAAACGTTCATTTAAAGCATCGTGAATTCGTTCGTGCATCGTTCATTTAAAGCATCGTGGGTTAGTATATAATAATCAGTAAATATTCGTAAATACAAATCAAAATTTAGGTAAGCGATCAAACCTTAGCAAATTAAACAATTTTGTGGCCTTGGATTTTATTCACCTAATTTTACATTTTTTTTTAACTGAAAGGTATATAAAAATAGTTAAAGTAGTTATCTTATAATGCATAATGATTACACCTTGATATAAATTATTTGTTTGATTGTACAATAGCATTAGCATAAACTATGAACTCTTAACTGTTATTTCCTGCTATCTAATGATTCTGTTGGTTGGACTTTGTCCGATATGCGTTCCATACCATACCATACATACTAAGTAATATCAATAAGTTTTCCAATTCAAACAAGAAACTATAAATCTAAGATTTTTTTCCAAAAATAAAATCCATAATACGGAACCCAATAGTTTTTAAAGACCCAAACTTTCAAAATAAAACCTACCATAAAATACAGAACTTACTATCCAATAATTTACTTTGCCCACAATTTTTTCTTCAGGTAAACAAATCTCAGATGCATGCTCAGGGCTTCTGCATTTAAACGATATGCGGAATTAACACAGCCAGGCCATTCGCATATCCTTTAGAGTCCTAAACCCTTCCGGGTTGCAATATCGAGGCTTCCTTTTATCTTTTTCTGTAGCCATAACCAGTACCGTTCACGACATCGTAAAAGCTGCTTTAGTCATCGATATTTTACACGCCGTTCTAAATCAATAATTTAACTGCACTTTTAGTGGCACAGAGGTGGCTAACGTATGGTAAGATGTTATGTGCAGGTCGTTTTCGTGGAACAGTTAATGTTTAGGTTAGTCTAACAAGAATTGACAATATTGGTTTTGGGTTGATGTGATTTTACATTTAGAAAGACTAGTTGTTTTCTTTGTCATTTTGTGTATAGTGTGAAACACTTTTAATGAAAATGAAATGTTTATAAACTAGAAGGAAGCAAATATATACTTTAAGTTTCCAAGAAAACTGCGGTAAAATAACCTACTGTTATTATGCAGTATTAGAATAAATCCCAAAGCAAAGTGCATCAGTGTTAATCCAATGGAGAAAAAACTATTTTCTATGCCACATTTCTCCAGCTGTATTGAATATTTTTACAAAATGATTTTTTTATGTGATAAATGTATCTGACTTACAGGTCCCGACTATCCCACTTTTTGAACCTAGTTCGAAATGTTTTTAAAATTTTGAATAAATAATTTTATAAAAAGTATTTGAAGCAATTTGAAAAAGTGGGATTATAGAGACATGCGCAAGTTATCTACATTATTATTAAAAAAAAAACAGCTTGAAAAATATTCAATACAGCCGGAGAGATGTGGCAGAGAAAATAGTTTCCCCCCATTGGATTAACATTGAGGCACTTGAGGTTTTAGACCCCAGGTTCCAGGCGATCATTCCCCCCTTAATCAATCGATACTTATTTCCTTCTTGTGGAATCGTACCACTTCTTAACACTGGAAAAATGCCCATTGTATTAAATTTACAAATGCTTATGATTTTACAAATAAATAAAAACAGGTGAAATAGAACTTGGTAGTGCCCTGTCTAACATCTAG
The DNA here is from genome assembly GCA_023701765.1 of Hylyphantes graminicola. Taxonomy (NCBI): domain Eukaryota; kingdom Metazoa; phylum Arthropoda; class Arachnida; order Araneae; family Linyphiidae; genus Hylyphantes; species Hylyphantes graminicola. The sequence continues at coordinate 55,262,659 of CM043113.1, forward strand.
AGCTGGTGTTATATCTAAGAAAATTTACAGTGTGCATAACCAACAGTTATACTGAGTGTATTTCCTAGAGAGCGGGGGTTATCTTGTAAAGAAGGCTACGGTGCTAAAGCTAAATTATTCCTCTCCTAACTCTTCTCTTAGACGAGCTTTGTAGTTTATTAAACAGTTTTGTAGCATTTGCAAGAAGTTTGTATTTTTTTCTTGCTTAGTTTAGCGAGCATTTCAGATAGCTTTTAGCTTTAAATAGCTAATCTTTTTGTTTTTGGTTATTCCGCAAGTGACATTTAGCGAACAAGTATAAATCTTTATAATTTTTTTTTAAAAGCTACGAATTCAAAACATTTTAGAGCTAATTTATAATTTGTTCTTAAATGCTAAGATAATTTGTTTAAAATAACACATTCGAAAACGTATTATTTTTATTTAGTATTAAATTATTTACGGAGATTGATGTTCAAATCAAAAAAGTGAGTTATAAATATAAATACCAAATTATTGTTTTCGTTGAAATAAGCCTTTACAAATATATTTTGTCTTTTGATATCTTTTAAACTTTTGTTTCTAGAAATATTTTAATCCATAATAAGCAAGATTAATTTTTTTAATCAGAAATATATTACAGTTTTGTTATTTTTGGATTTGTGAAATGTCACAAGAAAGGCCTTTCAGTTTTGCAATTTTGATCGAACTTAAAGTTTCTTATTTAAAATATTCAAAACAACAAGTTATACCTTGGGAAGTTCTATCTATTGAATGGACAAATAAACTTGAATGATCAGTAGTATATAATGATGTACAAATTATTCTGTAAAACTGCAAATCAACACTGCAAACTTAACTTTGAATAAAACATGTCCTGTACCTGTATTATGCTTCCGAAACCCCTATAACTATAAACCCTTTACAAACAGAAAAATATTATTTGTCTAAGCTTAAATTATAATTATGCTTAGTAATTGCTACTGGAACAACTGAAGTCAGAGAATTCGAATTTAGAAGGTCAAAATGGTTAGAATCTCCGACCTACAATAGCTAAAATATGCATTCAGACAATTTTCAATCTTCTTCAAGGTTTTCTAATATCTTTTTTAATATTTATTTCTCTTTTCTAATCTAACTTTAATATCAACTCTTAACATCCAAAACACGTCCCCCCAATTCCAACGAAACACATCGCCCGCTTTGATTAATCTGAAAATTCTCTGCGGAAAACAATTACAAACTCGAAATATGTAATCTAGGCCTGTTCCAGCAGGATAGGAAACATGGGGGGAGTTTCAAGGAACAAGAAGTAAAAATCCGTGTTATAGATGATAAACGATCGAACATTGGACGTGGAACCTCTTGGAATACTGCCAGCAGCAAGGCGTGTCACTGAGTCTTTTCCTCTTCCAGCACTTATTTCTGTGACTCAATATGGAAAATGTCATCTTAGTACCAAGAAAAATGACCAAGCGGGCGAAAAATAGAAGATTATTCGTAAAAATTTATTCATTAAATGTTCCACATTACATTCGCTGATAAAGATGTTGTATTAAATATTCATATTGGATACAACTTCAAATTACTTTTTCTGCAACTCAATATGGAACAAGGTTTTTTTCTTCTTTGGCCAAAGAAATGAAAGAAGGAAAATTAAATTTAAATATTAGATACATTTTGTATCGATGTTATTATTTGAGAGAAGAAATTGGGCTATTTTAAGGTATAATTTCATTGAGTATTGAGTATATTCAATTCATAGAGATGTAACTTCAAATGTTTTATCGATAATTACAAACATCGAGTCATTTTCAATACGCACAAAACACACCTCTAATTAACTAAAACAAAACTCATATTTAATTGTTAAATGATTATGAATGAAAATATTTGTGAATTGATAAACCAATACATAAAATTTTTTTCCACGCATACAGCGAGTTCTGTAAAACGTTCTTTTCCTTAAGGTGCATTACTCGACACAAAAACTACAATACGCTGCGTCGCTTAGGGCAGGGATTTCCAACCTTGATTATTTGCGAAATTTTGGCGTACCACCATACCAAAATATTTTAATAAGCGTATAATATTTACTTTTCTAAAAGAGTTCAAACTGAATTGAACGAATTAAATTTCGGAGAAAACTTCATATTTAATAGTTAGATCTTAACAATAAAGGAGAAATAAAAAGAATAAAATGGTATTAATTTACAGTTGTATTTATCACCTATAGATCTTAGAACATACGCAAAAAATTAGTAAAACTTAGCAAAAAATTAATCATCATATAAAATATACTTTTATAGTCTTAAATGCAAATCTAGTTGTTTGCCGGTGATTAAAATATCAACATTGGGAGTAATGGAACTTATATTCACTCTTAAGTCAATTTCAACACTTATTCTTCTTCTATGTTTATTTTTTATGTACAGGAGTTCATAAAATTAGCTCTCAATCAAGTAACTCGTAGCAAATGGCATCAAAAATACAAGTATCATCATATTGCTCAGATCACTCACGCGTACCACCTGAAATTTTCTTGCGTACCACCGGTTGGGAACACCTGGCTTAGGGAACTAAGGGACAAATTTTAAAAATGTAATCCTCACGCTTTAAACAGCAAAAATCTTAGTAAACTGGTAAAATAAGTGTAATTTTTCTTATTGTCAGGTATTTTTGTCATGCATTTAACTATTTTTTTTACCAGATTAATTTGTCAGTATGAAACAACGTTCTACTTGCATGGTTATTGGTTGAATTATTAAATGTGAAATCCACTATTTTCAAACAGCAATATACACGAATTTTTCTAAGAGTAAACAATAATACCAGAAAAAATATCCGGACTAAGAATTTATATATATAAAAATCAAACATAATCCTAACTCACATTTTCCCCCACTTTCTAAAGCCGCATTGGAAGCGCATACTGCGCTCAATTTTGATATTGCCACAGAACTTTCCATAGACTACATAGAAACAGACTTTTGTTTTAAAGATAAACAACATTCTCTCTGTTTGGATAAATAATATGCCAGTCTTACGGGGGGGGGGGGGGGGGGGGTGGTTATATCGCCTTTGCCTTTGGTGTTAGGGGCAATCTGTTTTATCTCTATGTGGATAAGTTGGCATTTTGTGTTAGGAAAAATATTAAGTTGCATGGCTTAAACTAATCGGTTCTTCCATACATTGATTTTCATACATTTCCCAAATCCTCTGTATTTACGTCTGTGTATATGTGTTACGCCCAAATAAATGGCATCACTGGGACTGAAAGGGTGAACAATGTTACGCTATAGGTTTCATTAAAAAATGTTTTTTTGTATGAATGTACGTTATAATACAAGTCGATTCTAGTGATATTACTTTTAACTGAATACTGATCATATGGTGAAAAATTTCACCAAACAGACGTTGCGACTTCGATGAACTATATTTTTGGTGAAATCAGGCGCCACATTTTAAACAGTTCATAAACAAAATACACTCAGTGTTTATAAATATCAACCAGTCCTCATAGAGGTTTACTTCTCTTTTATCTTTCGTTTTAGGAAGTGTGTGTGTGGGGTCTATTATCTTCCCTTGGGTTAGCTTCGATAGCCCAAACCTGACGTTCTTTCGCTCTCTGCCCTAATAAGTCTGGTGGTAAATCTCTTCCCAGCTGAAACTGGAGTTTTATCCGTAATATACTTCCTTTCCAAACATACGGGTAAACTCACTTTTCTTATAGCATCGTAAAATAGAAATTCCGAGATGGGGGTAGAGTTGAAATATTATTGTTCTTTTAAGGCAACGGTTAGATGCCTTTCCTTATATTTTTTAAAAGACAAAATGCGTTACTGAATTGTTTATTTGTATAACAAGAGAGAAATTCTACCCGTTTTGGGTTCGAGTTTCGAAAAATCGCTTCTTAAATGACGCCTTCAGAATTATTCTCAAAAATGAGATCATATGCATTTCTCAAATTTGAGAATAATGTATAATAGAAGCTCTTTGAAACCGATGGTGTTATCAAAAATGGGATTATTATACTAAAACTCAAGAACCTATTTTTTTACATTGAGTATGAAATTTAGCCTATTTTGTATCATACAGATTAGAATTTCATCTAATTTGATTCATGAAAAATGTCTACTTTAAAGACAATAAGTCTTTTTAAAAGTATTTTGTTTAAAATTGTTTAGTATTTTCTTCTCAAGTATTTCAAAAATTTCGAAATATAAATGCCCATACAGAAACTAAATTTAACTTTACTTTCGTTGGATAATTTTAATAAGAATTATCTTAAAGAAATCAGAGAAATAGCTAAAAATAAACAAGTATTTCTTAAGATCTAATCCTCAACAAACAGTATTATCTTAAAAAAAAAAATCCACGTATCAGTTCTCTTTGAAGAACACATGCTACAAAAACGACAACCCATACTTTAACATCGGGATCTTTTTGGCGCCTTGTTTACTATATTAGGTTGCAGAAGGATTTTATGAACTTTGATAGTGTTGGCAGGAAGTTGGGGGTGCTGATGTGTTTCTTTTTTCTACGAAGGTCACGTTCGGAAACTTCCAGCTTGAGATAATATACTTCTTGATGTGCCTTTTTGATGGTTTTGCTCAGATACTTACTCAAAACGCTAGGTTATTGGGGGCGGGTTCAGTGCTAAGCTTATTCGAGCGATTTAAGTTTTGAGGAAATGAAAAGATAAACGTTTTTATGTAATGTTATTTAAATTAATGGTGGGGTTTTTCAAATGGTTGCATAGTAAAATAAATTCTGTTATTTTATAGAAATTTCTGTCAGAAAAGTTGCCAGAAATTATCAGTAATGCTATTTACATTATTAGATTATGTTGGCCGAATTTTACATTGTAAGCAAGGCAATTCAGAAAATAATTGAGCACAGAAATCGTATACGAACCCTCGTAGATGACGCCAGGCCTGATTATAAATACTACAGCGTAAATTCTACCTACGTATTTGGTAAAAAAGAAATAATACATTTTCCTTAATAAGAGGAATTTGTATTATAGTTAGAGGTTTATCTGTTCACAGAGAGAATGTGTCCTTTGACAAATTGAGATACATGTTCGACTGACGGACGAAATTGGCAGAAATATTCTCTTTTTTTTGACAGATTTTTTTTGCAGAGTATGATGAATATGAAAATGAACATAAGGTAAAAAATTAATACTTATTATTATTTCAATGCAATCTGTTGAGAATTCATCAATAGAAACCATTCTAAGACGGGTCTAACGAATACACGATTAACAATTATAAAAATCCAAATTGAAATTTTAAAAGGCCTGAAGATGATGGAAAGTTACAAGTTATTGCATTTTTCTAGTCTGTGGCTCAGAATATAGACAACAGTTTAACGTTTGCAACCATAGAGAATTGGCCTTGTCTGTGGGTACTAACTGGCTATAATAGACGAATAAAAATAAAAGAAAAAAATGTAACAATGGCAATAGAGCTCGCAAATAAACAACAAGCAAAAAAATCCAAGTATAAACAATATAATAACCTTCTTAGTAAATTATAGAAATACGAACAAAAGTGATGATATTAGATATTGTGCCCTAAAGCCAAGACATAAACACGGATAGTGGCACTTTTCTCTAGTTAAAAGTTGATATTCTTGAAGATCGATAGCATATTATCTTAGTAAACTATAGAAGTATAGACAAAAATGACGAGTTTTACCTCATAATATGACTATCTTATTAATCAATAGAAATATGAACAAGAGTGATGAGGTTAGACATGGTAATGACCATCTTATTAAACTATAGAAGTATGAGCAAAAATGATAAGGTTAGACATTGTGCCCTAAAACCAAGACATAAACACGAATAGGGACACACTTCTCTAGTTAATATTCTTGAAGATCGAATCGATAGCCAGCCAAGGAGAGCCTCGAGTGCCTCGACACTTGGCCAAATCAAGATCTTATCGGTGAGAGAAGATTTCGGTAAACATCCTGTAGCGATTGACAGCAGGCAGATCTTTCATAAACCGTTGGAAGAATCCAACACGAAATAAAGTTATAACTCCTCTTCAACGAAATATTGCAATTTGGTGATGTAAGAGATGGGGTATCTTTTGCGACGAGTTCTTATAGTTTGTGTTTTTTAAGGACTGTTTTGTGGTTCGGACTTGTAAAGTTAGTCATTCTATTCAAATAATTGATAATTATTTAATTACTAATATAATAAATAAAATTTGTACACAAATTAATTATAAGTATTTTAATTATAAATTATAATTACTATATAAATAATAAATCATCGTAGGTAAATGCATGAAAAGGTAAATAATGTACTATTATTACCCTCAGAGGATAGGAAAGCAATTACATAAATCTTCATTGTCACTTTTTGAATAACATACGTAGTTTAATTATCAACATTTCAACAATAAACATTAAATAGTTTTGTTGAATTTTATTATTTGCTTGAGAAGTATATTTAAAATCTTGTGTTTAAGTATATTAAAAATTCCGAATAGAATATAGAAATGTTAAAAATTTCGTACAAGGTTACACTTTTGATATTTTGCGTATCATTTTCCCCATTTAATACTAATATGATAAGAAGATAACAAACGAATAAATGAGTTATTATAGAAATTAGGATGATTTTTCATTCCGATGAAATAAAGGAAGAAAGGCCAATGTGAAATAACTGACTTCTTCAAAAAGATTTTAATAATTTGATTGTTGATTATCTAATTAAAATTTTTAACTAAAGAAGAAATTTACATGACTTTTTAAAGCTTCATGTAAATACTTCTGATTTGAACACAAACAACAAGTAACTTGAAATAAATAATTAACTCTTCAATATCCTTGCTCCGTACATGGTCCCAGAAGATATACTAATCATTTTCTTGGGGAAGTTTGCTTGAAGCGCCAGAGGACGTATAGCGAGGGGATAACGAGTTATAGGTTTCGTTCCCGACTTCGAATGTTATTTTATTTCCAACGAGTATATTCGCAGGGGTGCAGTTAGCCATGGTGATGGTTTCTGCTGAAAATTAATTTTGCTGAAGTATGAAAGTGTTGTGCGCTTCAAATCAATGCGTAGATGGGTTTGGTGGGTTATGGAACGGTGGTTTTGAGGGAAATCTTGTAGGTAGATGTTTATGTATTGCATTTTGATAAATGTATAATGAGTTGGATGTTTATTTGATAGTAAATACTGTTAGTACCAGTGATAATATTGATGTTTTTAATTGATTTTGGTGAGTGAAAAAAGAAGTATAAAAGCGACTTAGTTTATTTTAATAACGTCTAATTTATGCGAACTAATAATATGTTCATTCTTTTTTGTTATTGAACAACTGAACATAAATTGCTTGAATCTACAAAACCTTTCCAAATTTTTAAACTTAATCCACTGAACAAATGGTTATTTGAAAACAGATTAGTTAATAAAATGTGAGAATATACATTAATACAAACGTTCAGTTATATATTTTTAGCTCTTTTACCTTTTTGAGGCACGCATATAAGCTATCGAGAAATTTATCTTAACACATGACAAATGTCGAATTAACTGACGACACCAAAACTATTCGAAGCATAACAAAACTATCTTTTCAAAATATAATCAGACATAAGTGAAACATTCTAACAAAAGCGACAATCAGTTACAGTTATAATCCTTTCTCCAGCTCCTGGTCAAAAATGAGTATTCTTTTCACAATGGCGCTTCCGTGACACCGCGTCACAGCGAATGTCAAGAAACGAAATAAAGACGCGCAGCTCAACTTTCGGCTCTATTTTCCTCCGCGTCATCGCATCGCTTTGATAGGTTACGACAGCTGGTTGTCACTGGGTCTTGACGTTTAATGTCTTGTGTGCCCTTGGCATACAGCGCAGGTCTGGACTTGTGAGCGACACAAGTGTAAGTCTCTGTATATCTTTAGGTAATTTCGACATTCGTCTTTTTCTTTGATTTGGGTAGGTGCTTTGATATGAAGCACCTCTGCTTTGGGTAGTACCAAATCCAAGACCCAAAAGTTTAATACCTCCCATAGTTCGGGTCACCTACTTTAGTGATAAAGTCTATCAGACCCTTAATAGAGTTAAGGTGTAGCTTTTTACTATTAATGATACCGAGAGTGCTTAATCGGGGGTGGGCAAGGGCGTCACATTCAAATATAATGTGACGTGCCGTTTCCTCGTTTTTATGACATTCCCTGCATATGGGATCTTGTTAATAAAGTGTAAATAAAATAATGACATTAGCCTATTGTTGTCGTTTATACGAGATTACCAAAGTTTCAAAATATTGAGAAAATGCTAACCTGTAACTCATCAACTGTACAGGTATAGAAATTCAGGATTTTCTTGAAAACACTACAGTTTTCTCCCCATAATATTTAAACGGTTCATTCTACGCTCGTTACCTTATTTATATATTTTTTTCTGTCACATGATTTTATATTTATCACAGAGGTATTACACCTCTTCTAAAGATTTTAGATTTAGGATGAAAACTGCAATTGTTTTTTCAAGAAAATGTCAATTCCATGACTTTAAAGCTGTTAAGACACGAGTTATTTTTTAGGATAGGGCTGTCAAGTTGACAATCTTTTTCAACAACTTATCACTAAGGGAATGCCACCAAAGAAATTTAACAAAAAATTGCGACCATCATATTGTGCATGAAATAACGACGCTGCTGCCTTTTCAACTGAACTTTTTTTTTCAACAACCTTTTTATTGATGATTGTGGTTTTTAATGCAAATTTACCGCTTTGTATACTTTGGTAAAACTAAAACTTCTATGACTACAGCAGCCAGTACTAGGAAGTTAGTTGGTTAGCAAACTAAACAGCAGAGAGCCGGAATAACCAAAGCTACTATATAATTCAGATGTTTTTTTTTCCATAAACATTATAAACATTTCCCAGTATACAAAATTATATTCCAGACAAAGCCAAAAAACTCAAAACGAAATTTACTCTTCACCGACTTAATCTACTTTGACAGTAAAGACCACACTTCTGACACGGTTTCGGTTCTCAATATTCCTCCCACATTAAATCCGACGACCAACACAAATGTAACTTTTATAACATTTCACCGAGTGCTCGAAATGGGCGTGTGTTGGTAACTTGTGTCCGTAACTCCGCATCTGTCAAAGCATTAAAACACGGCCTGCCACAAATTAAGCCATTTTCCTTTTGTGGGCCGTGAAGAGATTTGACAGGTCTTGGCAGGTATAAGGGAGTCCACGGTCAACGCCATGAGTATGAAAATGATGAATGGGAAAATTATATGTGACCAGTATTAAACTTGAGACTAGAATCGAAGAGTCAAGATGAATAACGGAATTGCGTTATTGTATATGAATAACTGAATTTTATTGTTGTATATGAATAACTAAATTTTATTATTGTATATGAATAACTGAGTTTTCTTATTGTAAATGAATAACGGCGTTTTAGTATTGTATATGAATAACTGAATTTTGTTATTGTATAAGAATATCGGAATTTTATTATTGCATATGAACAACTAAATTTTATTATTGTAATATGAATAATTAGCTTTTATTATTGTAAATGAATAATTGAATTTTGGTATTAAATATTAATAACTGAATTTTGTCATTGTATAAGAATAACTGAATTTTGTTATCGCATATGAATGAATTCTGTTATTGCACATGAATATTTGAATTTAAATATTGTATATGAATATCTAAATTTTATTATTGTATATGAACAACTAAATTTTTTTTATTAAATATGAATAACTGAGTTTTGTTATTGTATATGAATGACTTTATTTTGTTATTGTATTGGAGAGTGACAGGATATGGATACACAGATACGGCCAAATATTAACTGTCGATTAGTTTTTCAATTTGATTATATTAAACACCTCTTTAAAATGTAAAATTATAAAAACCGTTATTTTCATTTCAAATATGTGTCGTAATTTCTACAAAAATAAAAAATAAAAAATTGAGATTAAATTGAATGTAATTTTAGCATAATTAGTAACGAATAAGAATTAATAAAATCTTAAAATAAATTAAGAACTCCTTAATTATTAGTAAGAATTTTTTTTAGCCCTTTAGTTAATAAACTTAACAGATATATGCTTTTCCAATATTTGATAGTTACTTAAGACTTCATATTTGTTTACTTTATTTAAGAAATAAATGCTAAAATACCCACTTTTTGCCTTTTAGCCTATCAAAACACTTCGGCTTCTATTTTCATATATTTCTTTTGATAGAAAATGACAAATTCAATTTATTTTTCTGAAAGCTAAGTTTCTATAAATCACAAATACAATTAATTATAATTCTTTTTTATTGATAAAACCAAGTAAGATGCATAGAGAAAATGAATTATTCAATAGTTTAATTTAAAAACAGAAACTAATATCTTAGTTTAATAATGGTTTTTAAAAATTGTTTGCTTTTCCTTAATTAACTTCAATTTAAATAACAAAAGATTTATTTTTAACATACTCTTGTTTTAAAAACATGTTTCTAATGCTCTTATGTAATGTTCAAAACAAATCTCTAAAAGTTTATAAAAATAGTTAAAATAAATTTTTATCTTGCTTTGAATTCTCTTTTTAAAATTTCTAGAAGAATTTTTTTTGTTTATCGTTATTATATTATTTTTCATTATTTAATATCTCAAATATTTGACAAGCTTTTTTAAACTTTTGTCATCGCTAAAGCTTTCTCCCAGTAACTATTCCATAATTATTATTTATTCTTTCATGTCATAAACAAAGGATGCCTAACTAGTAAAAGGAAAATTTTAAGCTTAGAAATATTTTGTTTTGTTTATTCATTTCCGAATTAAAATTTGTTTTTCTATTAGAATAAAAGATATTAAATAGGAATGCAAAGAATAATTTGTTTATTAAAAATGTAATAACGAAGTTATCAGTTATTTGAACTGTTTAATTAAAATTTTATTTAATTTCAGCTAAATTTTTTTTGTAAATAAATTAATGTATCAAAATTTTAATATTAAATACTAGATTCAGGTTGAACTATTTATCAAACAGTAAGCTAAAACTGACGTAACAAACAAATACGATTTTCAAATTAAAATATTTACATAAATATGTAAAATGTTGATACCCATTTATTAGGTAAAACAATTGGTTTAGTTTAGTTTGAATTATCGTCCTAGAGGTACACAAGGGCTATTATCGACGGGCGTCGTATTTTAGAGCCACAGTCAATTGACGAGCCGACACCTGAGTAGGCACCCAACGCAAGGGCGACATAGTACGTCGCTTTAGGACTTTGAAGGATATTTAACATGTACTCCCTCTTCACGGGGTATCGGGTTCGTTGGACATTTTTGGCTGCACGGGCCGTTTATAGGTCGGCAATTATTTTGCCGATGCCAGGTCCCTAACCTCTTACCTTCCGCTTCCTAGGCGAATGCCCAACCGACTCGGCTCCCCAGTCTCAAAACAATTGGTAATGCATCTATTCGGTAACAAAATGCGTAAACATCTATGTGCCACAGATTGAAATTTCCTCTTACAGAGTATCTTGGAAAAAAAAGCATTAAAAAAAAACCCCGTTAGATATATTAGTTTTTTAATTGAAACTATTTGTGCAGTTTTTTACATAAAAAAGGAGAAAATTGAATTGATAATAATTAATTAAACTGTGGATTCAATTTAATAAGCGGATATGTATGAACCCAAGAACACTTAATAATATTTACATCATTCCTTAACCTACAAAGAACATTTTCTGTAAAAATTTTATATATTTTGCACTAAAGTTTTTTAGTGGTCTTCCGCTTCAAATACAATCTTTAAATTATCTTACTTCCTTCAAAAACAATTAAAAACTCTTATGCTTGGTCTTTCCGTTATAGGGAACTATTTTCGATTAGTCATACATTAATTATTGAAATAAAAACACTTTACAGTAACTCATTTGTATTGACTACATCATATACCTTTTTATGCTCGCCAATATGATCCTTGTGACCCTTGGTGTTCACTGTATTATTACTTTTGTATTTGCTTTTCCCTCAAATTAATGTATTTTTTTACTCAATAAAAAATATTATTACAAACTACCTAACTTATTACTTGGACTTCGAGCTTAGTATTTTAAGCGTAGTTGTATAATAATCAATAATACAAATTCGTGTAAAATTGCTTATTGTAATTTATTCAAGTTTTTCTACTAAATAACACCACTTATTGTTTTCCCATAACCTAAAAAAAGTCACAAAATTATTCAAGTAAATTTATGTAGTGCTTTGAGAATTGTTGTTTAACTACGTTATGTATATAATAAAAGCGACAAAAAGCCAAAGAAACATGAACACTTTAATCACGCAAATATAAAAGTACATACCAACTTTTATGATTTTAGAATTAACACAGAGAAGTCATTCTGAACCACTTAGTTGTCGCTAAGTATAACACTTTTACGGCGGCTACTCGTTAAAAAGAGATCGCCGCAATTGTTTGACAAACATGTAACCGGTAATACTGTTATTGGTATATTTTACGTTAGAGGGATAAGTGAAGAAAGTGGATTTAAATATATTAAGTGAAAGGAAAAGCTAATACAGAAACCCTCCTGAACCTGATTTTTCTGTTTAGGTATATATTTATGGCACACTATTAACTATGATGCAAATTTGAAAAAATCTCTTTTAAATTACATTGTGTCGGCTAGCTAATTATATTTTATACGTTTACTTAGTTTTATATGTTTACTACAGTGCACATAAACTAAAAAAATGCATCGTTTACTTAAATTAAGGGACTCAAAATAATTAACCAAACTTAAATATATCCTTCCACTATCAGTTTTAAGCTTTAAAGAAGAAAAAAATTAGATCTTTCATAATAAGCAGACTGTCCAAAACTTTAATTTGAATCCTTGAATTATTTAAAAACCAATTATACAATATTCTTCTCATTCTGCTTGTTTTATTAAAAGCAAAACTTTAAAGTATTTAGCATAAATTATCCAAATAATTACACTTTGTAGGAATTTGTATACAAACCAATTAGGTTTGCAACGTTACTGTCACCTAGAATCGCTTTCACGCAAGATTTATACATGCACGAAAAACGAATCATCTTATGAATAAACACCAACATTAATTTTTCATCAAATTTTAAGGTAGGTAGGTAGGTTTGGATAATCGTCGCACTAGAGATAAATGAGGATTATTGGTGACGGGCGTCATAATTTAGAGCCACAGTCAAGTGAAGAGCCGACACCTTAGGCACCCAGCGCAACCGTTAAGGGCGACATCGTACGCGGCGTCGGGACCAAAGGCACGGGACCCAGGCACGGGACCAAAATTGAGCAGCAAAAATAGTACTGCATATTTTGAGAAATAAATCCAATTTTGTAAGAACGTATTTATTTTTTGTGTATTTATTTATGCGTATACATTTCATATTTTAAACGAAAGGCACAGGAATTTTTTTTTTGATGAACCGAATTTCGGATATCCGGGATTCGGGTAAACGGGCCTCTACAGAGTAGTAGGTTAATGAATTTTACAAGTGTGTATCGAAATGCCGTTGATTAAATTTATTTTACCTGGGGAAATTTCAGATTTACCTTTGAGTTTGGTTGTAGGGTTGAATGCAGCGGTATAGTTAGAAAAAGATCATCCAATTAAAGGCATTTTTTGTTTGTTTTAGATAAATATATATTCTGCTAAAATATTGTAAAAATTAAAATGTATATTACCAGTCGACATTGTTTAAATATATAAAGTTAGTTTTATATTAATGGTCATGAAAACCATGGGTATAATTAAATTCTTTCATAGCTCGAAGGAGTCGAATGGCTTTTGTCCGCTATATTTCTAAATAAAATCAACGGAAAAAGCTAATGAAAAATCCTATTTTACATCCTTTGTTCCCTCCCCTTCCCCCCACTATCAATTTCATATCAAAATAACTTTTTCGAACAGTTGTAAAAATCCAAATCTTTGATGACTCATAAAACCATTCATTGATTCGTCTTCCACGCTAAAAAAATATAAAAAAATATATTATTCCACTCCTTTGCTTAAAAAATACGGAGTTGAAATTTGATTTCTTTCTGATAATACAGACATGAGTTTGTTTCTCGAAATGGTCATAAATGGTAATGATATTTCTCTTCCCGCATCACTCAACTTATACCACAGCAAAAAACGCAAAAAAGTTATTTCTAAACAACCGGCGTTTTCAGAGATTGTTTTTTTTTTCAATTTTAACTTCCACCTTTCTTTGTAAAGTAAGAAGTGGTGGAAGTTTTTGTAATGGCTAGGTCCGTACGTTTTTCCGTCACTTACTGTCATTGTCCAAATGAAAAGAAAAAGAGATTAGAAAGCGTTCATTAGGTGGTTCTCGTTTTTGTTTTATTTTAAAAGCGAAAGTAATTTTTTATTTACATAAACATTTATTAAAAACATTTAGTATCTTGGCGCATTCAAGCATTTATTGAATATTAACGTTTTTGATACTTTTGATAAGTTATTTTTTAAATGCTATTTTAGTTTTGAGGGTGATATACTAAGTTGTTGTCTGTTGATATGAAATATTCTGCTTCTATTTAAGATTGAGGAATAGTGCATATTTATTCTTTGAAATAAATATAAATTCAGCAAACCATAAAGAATAATTATTGAATTTCTGCGTTTGCCGTCTTATTTTTCTGTTGACAAATGTTGAGTGGAAGTGGTAAAAAAAAATCTGTTAAAAACATACTTGTTTAAAACCTAATTTAATACTATGTTTTACTTATTATTAGTCATTTTTGGTAGGTATTTAAATATTCGAATAATGTCTGAAGCTATAAATTAAAAAATTTTCCTGCACATGTTGGAGCGAAATCTTATGACGACCAAATAAAAGTTATCTATAAAAGTATGGGTCAGATGTATAACAAATAAAAATATGTTCTGGACCATGCAAGTTGATAATAAAAACGAACTTGAAAAACGAGAAGCAAAGTTTTAGTTGTAAAAAAAATTCTATCGGATCTTACTTTCTGTGTTCCTTAGGGTCTTGAAAGAGTTTTGTTTTACAACTTGTAACTTTTCATTTTTTATTTTCTATAGTAAAATAAGTATATTTAGTTTAAGTCATATTTATGTTCCACGTATGTTGTGTACAAAAACCATTAACCATGTCGCACTGTACGCGGAAAAAAGACCTATAGCAAAAATACTAAATTTTCAGTAAAATCGTCTGAAGTTTATTTTATCCATTGCATTGTCTGATAAAAAAATAACAATTCGCTTACTGAATTTCAATTTTAATAATTTATTTAATTTTTGATTTAATTGCTAGATATTTAAATTTGAAATATTATAGTATTTACAACTCGAAAAGTCATATTTGTGCGATAGTAGGTCACTTTTCGCGTACACTCTTAAAACAAAAGAGTGAAATCCACTCCAGTTGGAGAAGTGCATTTTCGGCACTGGAAAGGATTGAATATTACCTCAGGCTGAGCTAAAATCACTCGTTTGGAGTGATCCTGTCGGAGGCTTAACACACAAAAAATCCACTCCTTCCGGGTAAGTGCATTTTCCACTCTGAAGGCGTGAAATTAACTCAGACTGAGTTCAAATCCACTCTTTTGTTTTAAGAGTGTACAGTGCGATATAAAGCCCATTTCAAACTTTATTTTTATTCGTTTTGTCAATAAACGAACAGAATTAGTCTTTGTTTAAAAAGAACCGGGCAAAAGCAAGGTAGTTATTTTGCTTTCTGATCAACATCGTGCAACTCTTATTTTGCAGAAGCGTTATCTTTTATGCTTTTCCGATTTCTTGCTGGCAGAAAATATGCGTGGGGACAAACGCGCTTGAGTTTTCTTACTGTGTTTAACTCGACCACAGCACGCAACTGAAGCCATCATTCGAAGATCTTTATTTGTATTTACAGCCTAAATGTTTGTCTGAATGAAATTATACTGGGCGCACTAAAACTGTAACTTTTTCAAAGGTCAATTTTTTCAACAAAAAATTGTTCTTTTAATAATAAATAATAGCGTTCTTTTAGTAACAGTGCAGCAATAGTAAAAATAATCTAAATTTATAAAACTTGCTTTAGAAGTTTTTCTTCTTTAATAGAAATGATCGAAAATAGCAATGTATACTAATAGTTGTTAACAACAAAATACGTCGGACATTCAAGGTGATCTTCGACGCAAAAATAGAACCTTAAATGCCAAATGGAAACATTTCGTTCGAATTTTTGAAAATTTTTGTGGAGAAACTAAAATGCATATCAAATTTTGAAAGCTTACCTAAACATTTTTTTCGAGAACCATAATTCATTTTCTATAAAATTTCCACATCACACATACCAATGTCTAAAGGGAACACAACAAATATTCCTCACAACTTTAACAAAAGAAGATATTTATTATCAAGAAACACTATACCTCCAAAAGCATTAGTCAGGAGGGGAAAAAAAGCGACAGAACTGTACAACCTTTCGGGTTTTAACAAATGACCTTTCCTTCTGGTACACTCAAGATCTCTAATCCATGGAAGAGCAGCCATAAACATTCCAGCAGAAAACGTTATTTTCCCCTCTAACCAACGAATGGTCAAACCCTGGAAGCCTGACAGTAGCAACAGAAAGAATTGTTTCGGCTGTCAGTTGCCTGCGAAGGATAATTATTTCACAGAACTGTCAGACTGCAACATTCTCTCATCAAAGTTCTGCCCCCTGTGTTTATCTTATCGAGAATTCATTTGAAAACTTTGGTGCTGTTTGATCGAGCTCAGAGATTGAATTGCCGTTGTCATTTACTTGGAGGGAAGAATAATTATCTAGAAGATAAGTTTTTTTTTTAAAAGCCAGGGAAAGTCTGTTGGTTAAGATACCTCTGCTGATTTGGACGTTAGTAACCTTTTCTGAATATACTTTGTAGTCTTGATTTTAAAACGATTTTTAACAGAATGTTGATTCAAATCAACATTCGTGTGATAGAAATCAGACCGTAACGTTGTAAAATAAAGCTAATAAACTACAATGCAGTGACGTTCTATGGAACAATAGACGGTAGGTTGTTGCTCATGTTTCCCAATGGTAATTTTTTTTTTGAAAAACGTACTTGCCAACTGTTAACCACTTAAAAACTATTACTACATAAGAATTTTGTTGCAGCGTAACACAATAATAGGAACAGCATTCTCAACAATCCTTACTTCCGAAACTTTAAAGCATCAACCACAGCGGAAGGGGTAGAAACTCTTTAAAATATCCTCTTTTTGAACTTTATTCAAAATGTTTTCAAATATGAAACCATGCGCACAAAGCAAAATATGATCGGGCGTTATTATGATTATAAGTTATAACTTCAGTACGCTTTAAAAACTTTGTAAAATATAAAATATAGTAACGATCTCCATCCAATGGCAATACTTTTTACTCTAAGTTTATATCAAATCGCTTCACGTTTATATCAAAAGCGAATACATTTTATAAGGAAAACGTTTGATTTTGATATTAGGACTTTGAGAAAGACGATTTTACTATGGAGTTCTGAATTAGTTATTACTAATACGGTAACACACCTTAAACATACTAGAAAAAAATTGCAATCTATTTCACAAATAATGGTTAAACTCTGCAAGCGAACTATTCGTAACGAAAAGTAATTGATCCTTCTTTACCAGACAAGAGATAATTATTTCACTACTGTCAAGGCTGCTAACTTGCAACCTCGTCCTGCCATTGCATTTTCCGTTAGTCTTATCTAGGATTTACGTGATAAGTTGGCGCTAGTCAGGTCGCCAAACCCCGATTTTTGGCCGAACCTTGCACTGAGATGTTAAGTTTTTTTTATTGATGATTCTTATAGATTCGAGGGTGTAGATTACGAATCTGGAAGGTACTTTTTTGGTACCCTTGAGCATTTTTAGTTATTCAAGATGGCGTCTCCGCCATCTTGATTTTTGTTTTTTTAATATTTGACGATCTATCCGGCAAAAATGAATAGTTTTTTTATCAATAGATGCATTAAGTAATAAAGAATCAATATTCCAAAGAAAATTTCAAAAATAAAAAATTCAAGATGGCGGAATCCGCCATATTTGATTTTTTCACTTTTTATACATTTGATCTATATTTAAACCACAAAAATACTTATAGTTTAGGTATATTTTTATATATTTTGTTACTATAGAACAATTATTTGAAAAAAATAAAAAAATTAAGATGGCGCTATCCGCCATATTGGATTTTTTCACCTTTAATATAAGGCTATAGATTTGTCCAAAATTAAAAAAAAAATTTATTTTAGTTCTATCTTTACTTTGATTTCTATTTTAGTTTCAATGTATCGATTATAAGTTTAGAAGATACTTTTTAGCAACAATTTAATATTTTTTAAAATTTTAAGATGGCGTCTTCCGCCATATTGGTTTTTACTCTTCGATTCATTTCTAGCGTTCTTTTTGGCCAAAATCGATAATTCTTTCTTTTCTAGGTGTATTTTGAGATAAAGAATTACTTAAACATTTAAAACAATCGAAATTCAAGATGGCGGCTTCCGCCATCTTGGATTATTCAACCAGTAATAGTACGTGATCCATCGGCCCGAAAATTAAAATTCTTTCTACTGTAGATGTATTTTTTGATAAAGAATGGCTTAAGCTACATAAACGTGGAATACAATTGAAAAATTTTGGATTTATTATAATTCAAAATGGCGTCTTTCGCCTAATTTAATTTTTTACTGTTAGTATTAGGCGATGTATTGGGCGAAATTAAAAATTATTTTTATTTCACTTGTACATTTTGCCTAAAAATATTTTTTAATAATGCACTTTTACGAAAACAAAACTTAATTTGACGTTTTTTTGCCATATTGGACTTAGCCATTTAAATATTTTGCTATTCACCAATTCAAATTTATTTAAAAAAAATTAACCTTTCTCTTATAAAATACTTCCTCTTTTCTAACAAGATTACTATTACACAACGAACCACAAGGATGCTTACGCATGCATCCTTAAGTACCCCTCACCCTCACATTAGGGGGGTAAAGAAGTTTTCCCCCGAACCCATAAATCCACGTAATGGCTTGGACTTTCTGAGATCTTGTTGAGCGGCAGCATTTCAAGAATATGGGATCTAAGGTCAATAAACATTCAGGAAATTCGGCAAGAAACACAGTATCCAAACACTAGAAGTGGTAACCTATTAGAAAATTGCAGGGTGGGACTTAAATAGGAAATCCACGTAAATCCACGTAATGGCTTGGAAGCCAGGTGATGACAATATGATAAGGTTGGACTGAAACTTGTCTTTCAATGCATCTAATAGATTCTTTTTACGATTGAAAAAAAAGCCACCATTTTCTGTGTATAGTTCAAATAGTTCTATTGAATTCCATATTCTTGTTTCATCTGATTTTAAAAGATCAACAACTACTGAAAAGGCTTTGTCCTCATAATCGGTGTTGTCATCAGTTAATTGTTTAGAAACGGTTGATGATGCTCGATGAAATTTGTTGCGGCACTCCATGTGATATCTTCCTTCGGCGGCATTTAAGTCACTAACTGCTCCTTCCACTATTACTCTTACACTCGCTGACCAGCTATCGTTATGTTGTTTACAAACTTCCAGTATACGTTGCTTTATTGTTTTCCAATCATCAATTCGTTTTTCTCTAATCAGGTAGGCTGGTCGCCAACGGTTAGGATTTTTCTTGTCCTTTACTACAACACAGTTAGTTCCACAATAAATGCAATGTTGCTTAAAGTCAAATACTGGTAAACTAGATCTTAGGACCTTTACGGGTTGTTCCCCAACGCTGTCTTCAGTATCTCGCTTGCGTTTTTCAAATGCATTTACTTTATTTTTATCGGTGTACATCGAAACACAAGACTTATGGCAGGTGAGTTTATCGTTTTCATTTTCTACCAATTTCTCAAGTTCAGTACGTTTTCCATCACCATATATTTTACTACATGAAATAATCGTTTTAATTCTCTGGTTACGCACTTCAATCAATTTTTCAGTGTTTGTTAGACACTTGTATTTAAATTGAAAGAAACATTGCTGTTTCTCCATATTAATATTAAAAAAAAAACAGAGCTTAACTAATTAAAATCATACCTCGATCTGAAGTAATGTTCCTTTAAAGTGCGGATGTCTCGATTCTAAGCATTTAAGAAAAAGTAGGTGTCTCATTTCTTTCTCTCCTATTTAAGTCCCACCCTGCAATTTTCTAATAGGTTACCACTTCTAGTGTTTGGATACTGTGTTTCTTGCCGAATTTCCTGAATGTTTATTGACCTTAGATCCCATATTCTTGAAATGCTGCCGCTCAACAAGATCTCAGAAAGTCCAAGCCATTACGTGGATTTATGGGTTCGGGGGAAAACTTCTTTACCCCCCTAATGTGAGGGTGAGGGGTACTTAAGGATGCATGCGTAAGCATCCTTGTGGTTCGTTGTGTAATAGTAATCTTGTTAGAAAAGAGGAAGTATTTTATAAGAGAAAGGTTAATTTTTTTTTAATAAATTTGAATTGGTGAATAGCAAAATATTTAAATGGCTAAGTCCAATATGGCAAAAAAACGTCAAATTAAGTTTTGTTTTCGTAAAAGTGCATTATTAAAAAATATTTTTAGGCAAAATGTACAAGTGAAATAAAAATAATTTTTAATTTCGCCCAATACATCGCCTAATACTAACAGTAAAAAATTAAATTAGGCGAAAGACGCCATTTTGAATTATAATAAATCCAAAATTTTTCCATTGTATTCCACGTTTATGTAGTTTAAGCCATTCTTTATCAAAAAATACATCTACAGTAGAAAGAATTTTAATTTTCGGGCCGATGGATCACGTACTATTACTGGTTGAATAATCCAAGATGGCGGAAGCCGCCATCTTGAATTTCGATAGTTTTAAATGTTTAAGTAGTTCTTTATCTCAAAATACACCTAGAAAAAAAAGAATTATCGATTTTGGCCAAAAAGAACGCTAGAAATGAATCGAAGAGTAAAAACCAATATGGCGGAAGACGCCATCTTAAAATTTTAAAAAATACTAAATTTTTGCTAAAAAGTATCTTCTAAACAAATAATCTATACATTGAAACTAAAATAGAAATCAAAGTAAAGATAGAACTAAAATAAAAATAATTTTTAATTTTGGACAAATCTATAGCCTTATATTAAAGGTGAAAAAATCCAATATGGCGGATAGCGCCATTTTGATTTTTTTTATTTTTTTCAAATAATTGTTCTATAGTAACAAAATATATAAAAATATACCTAAACTATAAGTATTTTTGTGGTTTAAATATAGATCAAATGTATAAAAAGTGAAAAAATCAAATATGGCGGATTCCGCCATCTTGAATTTTTTATTTTTGAAATTTTCTTTGGAATATTGATTCTTTATTACTTAATGCATCTATTAATAAAAAAACTATTCATTTTTGCCGGATAGATCGTCAAATATTAAAAAAACAAAAATCAAGATGGCGGAGACGCCATCTTGAATAACTAAAAATGCTCAAGGGTACCAAAAAAGTACCTTCCAGATTCGTAATCTACACCCTCGAATCTATAAGAATCATCAATAAAAAAAACTTAACATCTCAGTGCAGGGTTCCCCCCCCTGGCGACCTGACTACGCTGTTGATTGAGTTTAGAGATTGAACCGATCAAGTCGCGTGGCATTTACTTAGAGGGGGAAGATGCTAGTAATCATTATCTAGGAGCTTGATCTCTGATGAGCTTTAGGTGTAACGACCGTGCAGGAGGAGTAAAGAATGATGGGGAGTGTTAAATCTGTACAAGTAACACAGAGGAGTTTATAGGTAGATTCGTTGTAGAAGCAAATAACATGGAATTTGAATGTAGATTAAAAATAGGATGGTAAGATTGGGATTAAATATATCTGAAGTATTTTTGTTATCGCTTAAATCGCGTCTTTGGAAGTGAGCAGTTTTGTTCTTGGTATAAGGTGAGCAGACAGTACAGTATACTACTTTTTAGGTATTTGTTCTACCTGCTTTAAAACGTTCTAAAAGATGTAAAATGCCCTTTTTCGGGGTGGATTTTTACTGAAAATTAAAATTTTCAATTTGTTATTGAGTAATTCTTTGAAAGTTCTTTATTTATTTCAAACAGTCTAAATGTTGATAATGAATCAGAGTGATTTCCTAAACCTTTTTTTACCACAATTGAAGTCGTCAGAAAGGATCAGTTTGTTTTATTAGCTTTAATACGAACTTGTTTACGAAAGGCCAAACTAAAATAGGCTCATCACTCATAAAAAAATGCGAACTGTCCTGTCCAAAAAGCCGCCTTGGAGTCATTCAGTTCAGGATAAACAAGTTGGATAATTTTAATAGAATCGTTTATTTTGAGGTTTAAAATTGAACTTATTTTTATTTAAATGCAAGAACACAAAACAAACGCTATTGTTTAATTTAAATTTCATTCAATCAAATTTAACAAAGAGAATATTGTAACAGCAGTTTAGCGGGCGTTTTCTGTTCAAAAAGGACACACAAAAAATATCGCACAACAAACAGTGAAGATCCAGGCCTGCCAACAAATGGACTGTCATTGGCCCCTTGCCCAGTTCACTCTCATCTATCAAACGCCAAAAGACGGAAACATCGGCGAAGCACAAAGGGCTTACAAACTGCATCAGGCTTTTTCAGCGAATCAAAAATGCATAGGCCCCAGTGATAAAAGGAGATTAATGCTTTCGATGCGCTGTGGAAACTGTTTGCTTTGATAATAGCGCCATTTTGTGCATGCCAAAAGGCTGCATGAATGAAAATTTAATTCATATTTAGAGTTAGCGAAATTTTGAATTGGATTTTGTGGAGGGTCTTTTGCTGAAGTACCGGCGTAGGTTCAGGCTTATAGGGTAGGGATACCATAGAATGTTATAACAGGAATACAAAAGGGAACATAATGGCCTTAGCCATTGATGATATTTTGATATCAATATTCAAGGGAATAATATTTACGAAGGGAGGGTGAAAGGAGTTTGGAAAGGTTATCTTTTGAACAGGTTAAAAGTATATGCATAAGTAAAGAATCGAATTTTTCTTATGTATTGATGAAAGTTTTCAATCACGTTTTCAACAGTCATTTTTACAAGAAATGACTTAATAAAATTTATAACAGAAAAAATTCAATACTTGATTTAAAAAATCAAATAATGGGGACGTTTGAAATAATGTTTTTAAAAAATGAAGTTGTTTGCACTGTAAAATTCAGAACTACTCATATCAAATATCGAGATAAAAATGTATAGCTTTTACATGTACTGATTCCCTTAAATAGAAGAAATACTCTAGTAATTTAGCATTTTCAGTTGCAAGCATAAACATTTGAAGCATTTACTAGGTTATAATAAGGTTTTAAATAAGAAATGAGAAAGTCTGAAAACACCCAAGTGCAACCAGAAATTAGAAGTGATGAATTGTAAAAAAAAAGTTTGTAAATAAACTTTTCTTTGCAAAATATATCTTAATATCAGATTTGGTATCGATATTAGATATCAGATCTGTTGCAAATATTTAAGGTATTTCTTTCTTATAAGTCCAAAAATGTATGAACTGAAGATATTTATTTTGGTTTAAAAATTGAGTATTCTTGAGGGCGATAAACTCTCTTTTTTAAAAATTGCAACAACAAATTCAGATGTAAGAGAAAAGATAAGGATCGTTGATTACAATCTCATAATGTCTCACTGTAAGATTAATAATGACGATTCCGCTTTGTTAACATAATTGGAAAAGCGTCACTGTTCTTCATACAGTGTGCCAGATCCATATCTAAGTCTGGGGAAGAACAAAGACTTCTTTGTAAAAACTTTTTTGTTCAATAAAACATTCGGTTGGTTGCGTTTTTTATATGAATGAACAACAACATCTGGATGTCTGGATATTCAACAACTAATTCCAACTTGGAAAAGGTCAATGTCATTCCAAATAGAAGTATGTAATATATATCCTTAGAAATACTAAAAATACATTCACTTATTCACTGTTCTTTATTAAAAGAAGCTATAAAACATTTTGCGGATTGAACAAAGCAATACTAATAAAAAAAGGACAATTTGAATTTTAATTTTTCACAGAATTTTTTTTATATCTTACTAAAAACAAAACTTTTATTAGTTTAAGTTTACGATGTTATTATAACTTCTTTTCTCTCTTCCTGACATTGCAATTTAGAAACGGATGTTTAGATTTTGTACAAAGCAAGGTGACCTACACCTTTCTAAATACCAACAGCAAATTCTTCTTTGTACATCTGTTGCAAAGGTGTAACCTAGGTGCTCCGAAGCAAAATGAAGCATCATTTAAAGAAAATGCACCACTTTTCTTCCAAGAAGTTCATTTTAAAAACTGAATTAAAGGCAAGGCTGCTTAGAATAAAAGTGGTGCAATGCTTCTGTTGGGTTGCATTATAGGGGCCTCACATTTGTTCTGTCTTCGCTGTCAACTAAATGTGTAAAGAAGAGGAAGATGGTGAGAGGGTGAACATAGTACTATCACAAAGAGACATTTTGTCGCGAGGCACTCGACTGTGCAAATGTCTAGCTCAACTCTGTGAAGGTCTCGCTTACCTTGGAATGGCTAAAAGAAGGTGGGAAGGTAAATTGGTTTTGGGGATGTTGGTTGGGATCTTTCCAAGGTTGTTGCTATCTCTCTGTGTTGTGTTTGGAAAAGTCAAATCAAGAATGCTAACACGTAATGCAATTTAATATGCATATGTAATTTAAGACACTAATTATCTAATGAATTGATGGCATCACTAGATTAGTAATTATCGAATGTAGAGTGATTTAATGCAGTTGTGTATTTAATTTTCAAGTATGGCTCAAGTTCAATGCTTTAAACTGTAATGCACTCATTTACATTCATGATAAATTATTGTAAATTACTAGAGAGGAATTTTGCATCTTAAAATACTTACAGATTAGTTTCTTGTATTGATTATTTTAATTATTGTTTATTGAAGCAAGGACGTTTGTAAAACAGTTATGTAAAATAACATATATATTGATTTTTTATGTCATTGATTAATACTAACTATTAGACGGATGCAGACTGAGAAATATAACCGTCATAAGGTTTTTCTATCACACCAATACAAAATATATTTTTTATACGAGTTCTATATTTTTATATATTTTCAAATAAAAATCATCAAATTTTTTTTAAAACTTTTAAATACAGAAATAAATAATTTATTTTTGAAACATAAAACATGCGAATATAAATTTAAGAAACGAAAGAGCAAGTTCAGTCTTTTCATGCCACTCTATATTACTTGAATCTAGACTTGCTTCTCTATATTACTTGGATCCAGATACTGCACCAAGCCAAATATGAAACTTGATACTAAAAGCAATTTTCGTCATAACCTCAAAAACATAAAACTGTCTGCCCAGGGTTCATCTAACCTCTGCCCCTCAAGGAAACATGACTTATCCTATTCCCTTTATTAAAAGACCTTCCTTGGCATGATTCTGAGTAACACACTTTATGCTATCTCCAAATCCGCCCCACTTCACAGAACGAAAGGAAACACCAGTTGCACATATCTCTCTCATCGGACTCGTTCCAAAACCGATTTGCTTATCCCAGTCCTCCAAAAGATAAACTTAAAGAATTATCGTCGCCCACCCCCTGTGACAAAATAAAACTGTCATCGTTGCTTGGCAGAAGATTTATTAGGGGCGACAAAAAAAAACAATTATGTGTGTGAGTGTATGAAGATATCTTCAAAATGGATGTGGGAGTACCTAAGTCGCAATTTCAGTTTGAAAATGTCTAACCGTTGCAAACGTAAAATGGAAAGATTTCCTCTACAGTCTAGTAGTTGCAAAAAAACATTTGCTTTATGAATTGGTCAAATTAGTAGATTGCAATTAAAAGTTTAAACTTCAGTATTTTCTTATTAAGATTTACTCTTTTTCTTCCAAATAGTTGAAAATATTGTGGTTTTCAAACTACATTTTAAAAAACGTATAAAATTTATTGTCAGTAAAGTAGATGTGCACTATAAATCTTGCAAAATGCTCATAGTGTATAGCTGATAGTGCCAATATGTGTTTTCTCAGTTTTAGGCACCATTCATAAAGTGAAAATCTGTCACGGCACTTCTGTCTTAAAGCCATGACACGAGTAAAGTTACTTTTTGGCTGTCTATTTTTAAATTCTTCTGAAAGCTAAAAGCTTCAAGTGACATGTCTAAAAGCTTCATTTGCGCGGACACTAAATCAACCTTGTAACAGCAACATCCATTTATGTTAGCTTTACACATTTATCATTTGAATGTATCAGGACTATATCATTTTCAAGCAATAAAAATGATCAAGCAAATACGTTCTGAAAGAAATGATTGTTGGTGAGATGCACTTTTCAAACAAAACATCCCTCTTTTCAATAACTAAAATATTAAAATTCTAATGTTGTCAAACGCTCTAAAGCCGTAAAGAAATTAACTTAAGTTGTTATAATAGTATCCGATGTCAAAGCGGGGCAAACAAACATTGTCGGGATTGGCAATTTCCGAATTAGTTAATTAAGAATAAGTGAATCCTGTCCTTCCTCCCTAAGCTTCCTGGAAGTTAGGTCGTTGGGGTCGGTCGGTTGTAGAACGTTCGTATTTTTTTTGTTCTTTTCCTCTGACGTCACTGTTCTGTTTGTATGAATGGAACTGCCAACTGAGCCTTTTTTGTTTCTTAAACTCTTTCAGGAGATGAAAATAGGTGTTGTGTTTCGAGGACTGTTAAAGCAGTTAGTGTGTGTTGTTTGTAAGTATTAATACTTCAATATTGAAGCTAAATAAACAAACTGAAGAGCAACTAGTTCTTTGAATGCGAGACTTAAAATTTCGATTACTATTATTTGAATGAAGTGCATATCCATCAAAAACTATACAACGAAGATTTTTGCCATTTACGTGAAAATAAATTTAAATGCCGTTTCCCCACCACTTATTATAGTTTTCTCTCTCGCACACCGCAAAACAAAATTTGCTTCTTATCGAACGGGGGGCAGCGTGTTTTGTTTGTGGGAAAGAAGACAATTATTGACGTAACTCTAGCGTCACTGTTGGCATGACCGTTCTAGTTAAGACGAATTAGCTGGTTTGTTTGTGGGGCTCAAACAACGGTCGACGTAACTATGGCATCGCTGTGTAGGCTGGGCCGTTCCAGTTTCTCATTGCAAATGAAGATACACGTCGCGGAAGGAAGAAAATGTCTTGTTTAGCTGTCTTTAGACGTCATTTCAATGATACTTTGTCGGGACCTATTTTCTAACTGTATTGCTCCGCAAAAAATCTCACAGTTAAAGAAAACATATGAATAAACAAGTATTCCCTTTCTTTCACATCTTAGTGTTCCTTGTGTTCGTTTGTTTCTTGGCGCAAAGCCATTGCTGGAAGCTTTCCTCCGCCATTTGTTTCCCTCTGCGAGGTGGTGATCCAAGTTGTTCTTTTGGCGAAGAGGAATGATGGTCCGGAAGAGAAGGTTGTCGTAAACCTGGAGTTCGAAATGGAACCGATTTAAATTTAGTACATCGTTATGCGATTGCAGACGCGGATTTTTCAGCAGAGAAATAGGACTCTGGAAGAACTATTTTGAGGGAGAAACAAACAATTGGAACAAAAGAAATCTGTCCGGCTTTGGACTTCAGTTCTCTCTTTCAATTGTCTCGCTAAAAAAGCACTTTTTTTATTTAGAAGTTTGCCTGACAAAGTTGTTCTTAAATGATGTCTTTAGTTAAATGCGTGATATAAATACATGTATTTGAACAATAAATTGGTGTTTTCATTTAAAGATTCAAAGAAAATAATGAGAAGACTCGATAATAATAATTTGTGAGACTGACTTTTTTTGTAATATTTATAATTTTTTGCGAAAACTACATAATATGAATTTTCCAATATAATTTTAAAATGTTCCGAGTGAAATTTTCAAATCAAATAACGATTTTACAGCAGAGGGAAGGCTCTAAATACGCATATAAACAGGCCCGCATCGGCCCTCGGGCCGGTGCGCCTTTCTCAAAGAAAAAAAATATAACTTAAATTTTTTGAAGCCTAGATTCATCTTCTCGTAAGTATTCCGAACTTTTAATGATATGCACGGATACTTATTTTCTAAAGGGGATCTGTGCATATCTTTAGGGAAGGCACGGGAGAACTAAAAATTGCAGCACCGATACCTAGAAAGGCGCCTTCATTCGGAGCCTCTGCTTCACTTCCATACAGGGCGCTGATGAGCCGGTTAAATAACGATTACATTTTCATATACATGGAATTACTTTAAGGTGGTATATGTTCGGTCTTACGTGATCCATTAATTAGATGGTTAGACGAACAGAACTTTCAAATGTAACCACCATGGCTTGACACCTTAACACACTCGACAGAATCAATTGTAACTATAAATTTTAAATGGGACATTTTGATAAATATTAAAAACGATCTTAATAAGGCGCCTTCCTTTACATACAAGTGCCAAAGGCCTCCTAACACGTACATTTCTCAATATATTATAAATCTTGGGCGCTGGATATAAAAAAAAAACCAAACACCCAAGAAGTATTGGGATGCCTAATTGCCTATGATATCACTCGCATATCATTGGGTGGTTTTAAACTTCTTTTGATACTCTGTGCGGAATCGTATTTATGATGTATCATTCATACATATCCTGTCGTCGGATTTTTTTTAATGGGGTATCTAAGAAAACATGCGTCAAGGAGTATTAGGGCGCCTTCAATTTCACACACCGTTTTTAAACTTTTTGCAAATATTTCTCAATTTTCTGAGTAAAATAGCGCCCTGTATATGAGCCTTATGCACGCTAAAGATGGTTTGGTCTACAGCCCTGACGCCGTGGGCTGTGAGTTTGCGTTGGGTGCCAGGTTAGGTTTCGGCCACGCCACTTGACCGCGTTCCCAAAATGTGAGACTCACATTTGTGTGTGTCAATAGCCCTAGAGTATCTCTAGTGCAATATTCTCAATAAAACTAAATGTTAGTAAAAAAAGGTATTTTTTTAAAACCTTTTAAATGTGGGTCTTGGTTATCAATCTTGAAAACCTGGTGCTGAATATTATTTGAATTGTTTCATTTTAACGCTACAATATCACATAAAGCGCCCCTGGACTTCGCTGTTTAAAATATCAATTCTTGGTGCCGAATATTATTTAATTATTTAATAATCTTTATCGTGGTTAGCGTTCGTTTCTTTCTGTTGTTCTGTTTTTTAGTTTCAACTCAGACCTAAGGCTACAAGTCTAATGTCAAAATTATTTTCACACTCCACAAAGAAAATTTAGGCAAAATATATGCATCGTTTGCGATTTTGAAGTATACTTTCTCACCATATCATACGATTCAGCTGCTGTTTTGACTAAGTTTGTGCTGGTTGGACCTCGATTTGTTATGTGTTTTGAAGTTTCCCGGGTATCAAACGTCCAAATAAAAAGCGTAGGTTGCACATTTGACATCAGAAACCTTTTACTTATTTTTGCTTGATTGTATCTTTCCGATGAGATTTTTTTTTTGTTTGAAAGGTACGATATCCGAGACATCTTTGTACATTTTGTCCATTTTTGCGTTTAATAGTTGCAGAGGGTCGCGTCAATGTAGCTGATTTTGTTGTTTTGAGCTCTAAAAATACATTTTTTGCTATGAATGATCAAGTTCTGACATTTTTTTGTGATTTAAAATCGAGATATCAGAGACATATCTTTGTGCTTCTTTGTAGATCCGAATATTTTTGAGTATTAAGGAAACAATTTGCCAAGGCCCTAGGCAATTTTATAGTTAATTCATTACTTCTTGTTTTATTTTGTCGCATGAATTCTTCCTAAAATAGGAAAATTGTATTTACTTTTAAACAATGATAAACAATTTATATGTGAGCCGAGATTAATTTAAGTTTGGCTAAGAATATGCACGAAGGGGGGGGGGGGGCGCCCTTTGAAGCCGGGAAGGGCCGGTAAAACTGCGCCCTTGTTAGGGAGCCAGTCCGGCCCTGCATATAAATATAATTGCAGAAAACCCAGTTGTTGCAACCATAACTTTTCCAGAAATTAAAACTAACGGGCCACTTACACAGACCAAACTACTTCGCGAAGCAAATTCAATAAAAAGCTACCAGCACAACCACTAACATTATATATCACCATCTTATATTTAATATGAGCTAATACATCTCCTCAGCAATCCGTTATAAGTTTAAATCAAGTCGCAATTGGACACGTTTCACAAGATCATTATTAGTTCTCCACGACTATTAGTGCTTGATAGATACCTCACTTTTCCAAATCGCCCTATTTTCAGCAGTAATTTCCCAGCCACAAACCATCAATTATATCTCCTATTTTTAGAAATCAAGGCTAATCATTGGAAACAGAGATTCAGTTATGGTTGGATATATACGACCTAATGATTTTAGTGAGTTTCGATTTAATAGTTTGGTGGTAGTTATTAAAAAAGTATTCGTTATTATTTTAAATACTTAATATTTTTAAAGATATTAGTTTTATTTAAGACGATCATTCGAACAGTGAAGCAAATTTATCTTCGTTTTAAAAAATAACCTGAATATATAAAGTATTGAACCACCTTGTACAAATTTAATCTGCAAATGTTAGAGCTAAAACTTAAACAAACTTATTTAAAATAACAAAATCTGTTTCATTAAATGAGACACTTTTTGTTTCGTTATATGAATTCGTCAGTAAAGATTTATATTTGGATAATTTTTTGGAAATATAAGATTTATATAAACTAGCTTGGTTTACGAAGTTGTGATCTAGTTTTTTATCTTCATAAAAGTAATTTTAATTTAAATGAAATGTTTTACTTAAACGTACTTCTCTTTTTTATTTATACTTTCTTTGTCACAAAGTAGATGTTTGCAAATATTACAATAATTAAAATATTTTAAATTGAAGAAAGTAATACACAAATAACTTGGTTATTCTTTTGTAAAATTTCTGATTACAAAAACAATTGAAGTTTTTAATGAAAATGTTCAAGTGCCACCAACCACATTAGTTTTAGCCGTTTATTAAAATTGTTTCGTTACAAATGAAATAACTTATCAGTAGCAGAGATCAACTAATTAAATTTCACTATAATGTTATGATTCAATAATAGACATCACTTCAATATGCTTGTCCCTTTGATGTTTCTTTTACAATGTTATTAATTTTTTAGAGTGCACTAGAGCTTAATACTTGTGCGCAAAAACCGACGGTAAAACATTTATTTATTAGATTAGACAGAGTTTCAACTTACAGTTATACTTTAAAATAGTTTGTAGTTTGGTGGAAAAATTATGCATGTGTAATTGATTTTAGTTTTTTTTATAAGTGCAATGTTGGAAAAACGTGATAACATGCTTCATTTATTATACATTGCTATTTTATAGGGCAATTTTAAGTTTCAATTGAGTATTCTGTAAAATGAAAATCCCGGGACAGAGTAATGGGAAAGTTGTCAGAAATTCGATATTTTATAAGAAATAATTTATTTATTAATATCATTAAAGCTTGTCATTAAATATACATGGATGTATCTGAACGACAAGTTCTGAAAGTGATTTCATATTCTATAGTCAATATACATATTTCTTATTTCTAAACACACAACCTGTGAAACAAATCCTATAAGTCCTCGGAAAAATTGTTCAAAAGGATGTTGATTAGATAATTTTTATTATGTTTCTTTTGAAAATCTGATTATCCCAGAAGGAGATGGAAACTTGAAAAAGCATTGATAGTATCTGGTCTATTAGCAGTAAGCTACAATATCTTTTTTAAAAAGTGTTCTTACTCATAATAATTGATAAAAAACTTAGATGCAACTGTATTAAAGCAACTAAGCAAAGATGTTATGGTTCTTAAACTTCTGGCTCCTTTTTGACAAAAAAAAATCAAGAACATTCCCCTATCACCGAGTGTGAGTTTTCTTAGTTTCTTTTACTTCATTTTTTATAAACCTACAAGTAATTCTTCTCCGACGAAAAAGTCATTCTAACTCGATGACCCGGAAAAAAAAAAGTCTGAGGATCGACAAAAAAAAAGAGAAAAAAAAAGAACATTCTGGAAATGATGCTTAATTTTTACCGTTAAAAACGGATGACTTTGCTTTTTTACCATCAACGCAAACGACATTTTCTCTAATTTCACTTTTATTTTTTTAACGTTTTTATTTTTTTGTGTGTTGTGACGTCCCTACCCAAGCAAGAATATATTTTTTTCTCTGCCATCTGTGAGAGTGAAAATGAAAAAGCAAAAATTGGTACAAAATGACTTTTTCCCGCCTTGTGCAGTATATATGTTTTTTTCCTGTTGTTTTTGTAGTACTTGTGGGAGAGTTTTCTGTTGCCCAAAAGGTTTCTCCGGGGACTCATTCTGTAGTAATGCGTGGCAGAGATAGATTTAACATTTTATTCCCTTTAACCTGTTCATACATATTATAGCAGCGTTGTAGGTTGATAAAAATAATTATATTTAACCTATCTAGCGTTTTTTTAAAACTTTTCCAGGAAAAGTATTTAGAATATTTTGCTTAAAAACATATAAACTTAGCACAAAAAATAATTATAATGCAATCCTTTAGAGTAGTTTTTGAAATTACAATTTTTCAATGTAACTAAGGTAAAACTTAAATTTATTGAGAAACTATGAAATGCATTAAAAATTGCAAATTCATACATTAGATTTCTGATAGTTAAAAAAAATTAAATTGTATTTTTCAAATTAAAAAATACTTCTTTGAAAAAACTCATGTATATGGAGAATATACAGGGAAATTATATTTCAAATTTTAAAACTAAATTTTATTGCTTAGTTAGTACCTAAACATACACACACAAATTTTTTTAATAAAGATCAGAAGAAAAAAAAAACAAAGAAGAACCGTAACCCTCTCTAAACACAACAGAACCAGAAATCAACAGTTTTCTTAACAAAGCACAAAATTCAACTTCTCCGTTTTCTACGAAAGAGCATATTGCTAGAAAAGAAACAAAAAAAAATCGAGTCTTTATAGGAGGGTCCCCGTCTTTTAATTTGGTGCAAGGGACCGTGCGGAAGAGGCCATTGTTCTCTGATGGAAAAGCAATGCTCACTCTATCCATTGTTTGCCCGGGAATGCTTCAGATAACTCCGTGGGTCTTCATTTAATGGAACCGGGGAGTTTCCTTTTGGTACATGGATTTTTACGTTTTTGATGAGCTTAGTGTTGCTGTTTATTTGGAATGGAATGCGCGTATAAGTTGCTTGGTTGCTGTGTTGTAATGCTCTTAGTTATTTTATAGATTTGCAGCCCAGTCGGTTTAGCACTCGCTTAGCATGCGGAAGGTCCCAGGTTCGGGTCCAGGTATCGCCAAAATAGCTGCCGACCTACAAACGGCCCGTGCAGTCCAAATTGTCCGACGAATAATACCCCGTGTAAGGGAGAGCACGTTAAATATCCTTCAAAGTCCTAAAGCTGCGTACGATGTCACCCTTAACGGTTGCGTTGGGTGCCTACTCAGGTGTTGGCTCGTCACCTGACTGGGGCTCTAAAATACGACGCCCGTCGCCAATAGCCCTCGTGTAGCTCTAGTGCGACGATAATTCAAACATTACTTAAAATATTTTATAGATTTGCACGTGAATTGAAAGCTGGTTAATTTTAAGTTTTTCTGGCTTGTGTTGAACACTGTGTTTGTGTCAACTGAAATTCCCTTAAAGCATGGGGATAGAGAAGAACGATTAAACTCATAAAGAGTAATCCAAAACCTATTTTTGTAGACCAGCTGATATATGCAGGGGTGAAACTGCCCTCCACTAAAAAATCCTGAAAAAAACTAAAAACGCGTCTTGTGGGGGGGGGGGGGGGAGATAACTAAGTCGAGGTAAAAGGCTGAAAAAATCATCAAATAGCTGCATACAGTTAAACAGGGGTGCAGAATTTTTTTTTACTCCAAACATTTCCCCCAATCCGTTTGAAAATTTCCCTTAAAATTTTACCATATGTTTTAGACTTACACAAATTCTGTCTTGCCTTAGGTATAGAAAATTTTACGATATGCAGGGATGTTAGTGCTTGTTGAACAAAAAAGCTGAAATCCAAACCAAATGCTTGGTTTGAAAAACCAAAAAAGCTATCACAATATAAATTTTAATAATTATATAATACTAAACTACTAAATGCACTTTTAATATATTTATATGCACTTTTAATATATTTATATGCGCTTAAAAATAAGTACATTTTCTTTTATTTATTATGCTAGGGGGTCATATTCATCAGATTTATCTATGAACTTGTTTGTTTTAGCTGTTTGGCAGTTTTATCAGGCAAGAAATTTAGGCATCAGGTTTTGAAAGAAAAAAAAACCTTGACTGCATTTTTGGGATTGAAATCCTCAACTTATGGTCTTTTTTGTTAAGAAAATAATTTCAAGTACTTTTCCAGAAAAAATTCCACTAGAAATGTACTACCCAACATAACAATCTAAATATATAAAGCGTGCATACGCCGACACTCCATTAAAAAAAAAAGCTAAAAATTATCTAAAATCAAAAAACCCAGTAAATGCCGAAGTAGAAAAAAAGGTCCAAATGCAAAACAAAAAGTATTTTAACATTCAAGCTGTTTTTGTGATCACCACTCAAGGACGCTGCGAGTACGACACTCAGAAAAATTATCCTGGTCGTCTGACTAAGCCTGAACCGGAGCTACAAACTCAAGGAAGCAGCGAGTATTACACTTGATCAGAAAAAAATATCCTGGTCGCTTGACTTGGCCTGAACCGGAGCTACAGGCAGTGAAAACGAAAGAACTTTTTTTTTCCCTTTCTTCGTCGGTTGCTATGATGATTGTCGTCGTTGGTAGGTAGGTTTGAATTATCGTCGCACTAGAGCTACACGATTGTCGTCTTTGGATTAGAGTAGTAATAGCGAGATATTGGCGATTAACGATTGTTTGGTGCGAAATGTTACCCAAGGAATTTTTCCCTGATTTTTAAAAGACATAACGAATTTCCTTGACTTCTCCAGACTTTTCCTTAGCATCCCGATTATGTCAACACACTGTATGACGTCACAAAGTCGGATACTCTTGTCCGATCTCCGTGAAAAAAGGAGCGCTAATGCGATTTGATGCTAATGTGATAAAAAGGAAGAACTTAATTTTTTTTAAAAACAGTTAAGAAAATTTTTGGTCAAAAATAAAATCCGGAGTTCCGGGGGAAGGATGTAAAAAAAATCCGGAATTCCGGGGTACCCCCGGAAAAGTTTCACCCCTGTATATGGTGGTTTAGACAATCGCTTGTCAATGAGACCAGGGTTCGAACCCCGGAGGGGTCATAAGGCTTAGAAACTGTGAAATCTGCCTTAATTTAGTTTGTGAATTAGTTATGTGATTGAATTATATTATAATACTAACAAAATCTTCATACAAAAAAATCCAATTAAACTGGGCCCAGCTGAATTTTGTTGATTTTTAACGAATGTTCAAACTAAAAGTAGGAACTACATTCACAGCCGTCCGACATTAAAACCTAGACCCAAAACGCTTAAATCACACTTACACAGTATACACAAAACCTAAATTTTAGTCATTCTTAAAATTAGACTAAATAAGCAATATAGATGATTCTAAAATAATAGTTTCAATATTGAACATTCTTGCAGAAAAAAAAGCAAGACGCAATTTTTATACTAAGCGATCAAGTATAACTATCATTCGACAAGAGAAAAAAAAAATATATTAAAAATACGCATTCGCTACGAATCTTTCCCAACTGTGCAAAGAAAAATGAGTATCCCATAGATAGTTCTTCGGCAGCAGATAACTCTTCATGACATCTTTACTAGGGGTTCACCCTTTATAAAGGGAAGAATATTATCCTCCCTTTTTTTATTTTTTCGCGTAAAAATGAATGGGTGGGTGCGAAATTGGAGAATCCCTTCATCCATTGACAACGCCCTTTCTAAAGAACTGATAATGGATAAAAATAATCAGAATGAATCTTCTTAATTTGTCAAACTAATGTTTTTATTAGCAATTTTCTGTATTTTTTTTAACTTAGCTTTTCTAGCATATCTTTGAAAGATATTATAATCACTGTTTTGGCAATATGTTTGGTTTGTTTGACAAATTAAGTATGGACGAAGCTGCAATTTAGATGTTAACTGACTCTATTCGTTTTTAAAATTCATAGTTTCTGAATTCGTTTTTACCGCACCATAATTTCAGTGTTTTTCAAATTTTAAGACAAAATTTAATAGAAATAGGTTTTAATATTTGTCTTAATAATGTAGAATGAATGCAATGAGCAAAATAATCCATACCCAATTTTTGTACAATTTTTTTTCCAGCAAAAACTGAAATTTTATTAAATTCAATTCCTGCCCAAACCCTTGCAAAAAAAGAATAAATTCCTCATAGATAAGATTCAGATGGCAGATAACTCCTCGTGGCATCTTTACAACGTACCCTTCAAGTTTTCATAGAAAAGTTGAGAATAATGCCGGTCCACTTTTTGCAGAAAAATGAGTGTGAGAAGGTAGGTGAAATGGGAGAGGGATCTACGTTCGATGACGCCCTTTCCTAGGAACTGATCAGAATCTTCTCTAAGATGGATATTGAAGGATGGAAGAAGGACTAGATTGGTTGTAGGTGTCAGGGAGATGACGTTTTTTTTACCGAATTTTTAAGGTTATTTTTAAAAATAAATTTAATTTATGATTTTTTTTTGCCTGAGCAATTTTTGTTTCCTTAGCAAAAAAATAAATTTAAGCAACCTTATAAAATTCCTTTTAAATTAAATATATTTTCTAAAGATTTATTTGTAATCTTATTTATTATTCGGGGTTTTTAACTACAATTATAGTTATTGCCAAGGTCACGTAAATAGATCGCAACAATCCCACTACAGTTTGGCGAATTAAGAGAATTTATTAGGCAACTTTATTTTGATTCTGACTCACCAGGTGGCATTACAAATTTTCGCCAAATGATACGTCTGGCGATTTAAAAAAGGGGATACGTTTCTCTTTCTGGGGAGTGGTGCACGGAGAGATTTTATCACAAGATAAGGAGGATTTGATTGTAATCAGGGGTAGACTGACGAATACTGGTTCCGGGACTCTTTTGCTAGCCGGGACGATTTTCTGGAAATTTATTATTTGTGTTGTTTGGTTATTTCTCTTTCATTTAATTTTTTTATTTGTTTAATAAATTATATTTATTTTGTAAATCTTACGATCATTCAGGAAACAATTTCTTTTCTGGTTTGCTCGTACTAATATATTATATTTCTATTTATAATTACCGAGATATGATAACGCTATGAATACTCTAGTCATCCTGTAAACTTCGGAATACTAGCTTAGCTTCGGCACATAAACGGTATTGTTTTTAAAGTGTCATAGGAGTTTTAAAAATGTGCAAAGAAGGTACTACAAAGCATTGTTTGATCTTCCATGTAATTTTTTAACCACTCAACATATAATTTTTTTATATGTAATTCTACAGGATTTATTTATTATAAAACAAGTTTAAAAATTTATGAAACTTTAGCCAAAACTAAAATAAATGATATTAAACATGAAGCTATTTGAACACATTGTGATTAGGCTTGCGCGGCAAATTGTGAGGTAAAAATTGAAAAAAAATGACCAAGAAAATGACTTTATATTGTACAAATATGTACAAACAAAGACTTATACCTAAATTCTCAGCTCAATTTTAATTAGAAATTATTTTTTTAAAAATTTAAAATCAAAATTTTAAAAATTTTATTAATTTTTTTAGAAAAAAGTTCTTAAAATAATTTCTAATTAAAATTGAGCTGAGAATTTAGGTATAAGTCTTTGTTTGTACATATTTGTACAATATAAAGTCATTTTCTTGGTCATTTTTTTTCAATTTTTACCTCACAATTTGCCGCGCAAGCCTAATCACAATGTGTTCAAATAGCTTCATGTTTAATATCATTTATTTTAGTTTTGGCTAAAGTTTCATAAATTTTAAAACTTGTTTTATAATAAATAAATCTTGTAGAATTACATATAAAAAATTATACTTATACATTGAGTAGTTCAAAAATGACATGAACGATCAAACTATGTTTTGTAGTACCTTCTTTGCACATTTTTAAGACTCTTATGACCAATAAATTACACGAGATTCTTATATACAGTTTGGTTATAAAATAGCGCTCGCTATTAGGGATTGGTCTGTAGCTTGAATGGATAATCCAAATGCATCAAAAATTGAGACACTCACTAATCACGAAGGGGGAAAGGAACGGAATCATAAAAAAGATAGAATCCTAAAAAATAATCATAAAAAAGAATAATCTTAAAAAACAAACTCGTCTCTTGACCAGGGTTCTAAATTACGAGGCATCGTCAATTATGGCCAATTACGGCCAACACAGCTAATAAATAAAATATAGCACACAAATAAAATAAAATTTTTAAAAAAATCACATTGCGGTATATTTTTTATAACGCCATTCCAAATCGATTCACAAAGAAAAAATTAATAATTCTTAACATTTTAATTAAGGTTTTTCGTGATATTGCTGATGTGGCAACAATAATTTAAATGACTAAAAATTAAATTTCAATGCTGCTTTAATGGGTCGTTCGTCGACATGACAAGATGACAGATGTCCGTATGGACGTTCAAACAGAAGAACAAAAATTATGAAAGTTAGGTTCCTGCTGTCCTACCTTTCGATGACGAAAATTATTCTTAAGATCTGATGGATAGAACAGATTTCGTCACCGAAGTAAGGACAGACAGACGGGACACTTTGGGAAGACTACCATGTCAATACCTTCTTTTCTATTAAAAAAATATTTCGAATTTAAAAAAAGATTATAAAATATTCTAAAAATAACGTCAGGGCTTCATCCTCATTGACTATACATCCCAGGACCCCTCCCTAAAGATCTTCAAATAAGCATTTATTTTTCGTCCTTCAATAAACCCACAGACTACGGCCGTCATTTTAGAAATGGAAAACCAAAGGTCACCAAGTGATTCGATTGAATAACTCGTCAAATATTCAGCCAAATGTAACAAAAACTAAGATTTAAGGGTTTATGAGGATTCTTAATATTTCTAAATTATTAAAATTGGGTGCTGCCATTGGAAATTTTAAAGTTAAGTAGCATTTTTAATATGAAGACGGTCCTTTATGCAAATTTTGTGTCCTGCAATTAACTCATGATGTTATATAAACACAAAGTCAAAAATTTCCGATCCTATAGGATAATGCCGAAATAATCACAAGTGGGTACTTTTTCTACAGCTGTACCTATCAAAATCGCTTAATATCAAACCTACACTACAACTAAAGTTATCAATTTTAACAGTCGCGCGAAATTCTTCGACTGGATTTATAATGAGCTCCGCCCACTTTTCCATGTGGTTTAGGTTTGCAGTTTGAACGATTTCGATATTGGCGTTTTTTTTCCTTTTACGATTTGGCGACATTTATTTTTGTGTGTCATCAAATTTTAAAATCATAGATTCTCGTTTGTTATGAACGTTTTTGTCATAAAAAGAACTTGAAATGCAAAAGCATCATTTATATTCTGTATTAACATACAAGGATAATGCATGAGTGATTTGCTTATATTTATTAAAAATGTTTTTTTACCGATTAAGCCAAATTGTCCTACAGATGTCGCCACGATTCTTAAAATGAGTTTTTTTAAAAAAATTAATAATTAAAAAACGGGTTGACATTGTACCTTAAAATCTTTTTTAAACTGTCTTTCATCCCTATTTGCATATCTGGTGCAAACAAATCATACGTTAAAAAAATACTTTACAAGAAACTGTGATTTGAAAAATAAAGCATTACGTGTATAGGACTGACAGTCCCTCTTAAAACAGCTGAATCCATTAACAGGAAATAATAATAAAAAAAAAACGATGATTGTAGCCATAGAAAAACAACATATTGAATTATACTTTAAGCCATTAAAATGGTCGTTTTATCCATATATGAGGCAAATTTTCAATATAAAAGTTGTTTTATTCCCTTCTAAGTAATTTAAATACAAATTAAGTGGTTGATTCAATTCAATTAACCACTTCATAGTTAACAAGAAGTGTTTTCTGTAAAAACTAATGAAAGTCCTTGATCAAAAGCAAACTATTACAAACTTTGCACAAATCGTGTATACCCCCTCATATACAAGATAACTCCTGACATCTTTACTGCAGGGATCACCCAGGTTTTCCAGGAAGGGGGGTCGAATAATGACTGTCTCCTCTTTGGTTCGTGGAAGGATGAATGGGGGTACCAAGGTGGTGAAATTGGAGAAGGATCTTCACCACCCCTAGACGGATCTCCCGTTATCCGTTGATGACGCCCCTCCCAAGTATCTGATGAGGATCTCTGGATATTGAAAGATGGGAAGAACTCTCCCTGTGCGGTTTCGGATGGTGGGGAGTGCGGGGTTGCTAGATTTGGCGACGATTCATTGGAATGAGGATATTTTAGAATAGCTTTTCGATGTAATGAATCTCTTAGGATTGTCTTTAGGGGTATTATTGTCTTTTTAGAGGTACATATGGTTATGTATCTCCTTAATTTGGGGTCGATTATTGTGTGGGCATCAAAAGCAACTATATACCTTTTAAGAATGTTTCGCAGGAGGGATTTAATTTGTCGCTTTTTTATGTATCGATTACTTCGTGATCTAATATTTTAATGCAAACCCTTTTCCTTCTAAAAGTATTTGCTTTCTATGATAGATGGATTTTCATCAATGATGAGTAATAAACTACTATTATTGAAATTTGCAATGCTTTTTTACTTTTTGGGCAAAAGTTTTAGATGCCTGGACGCTTCCTTAAAACTTAACTGTCCATCTACTGGAGCTCTACTCTAAACCACAAAACCTTATTTAGATACATATTAGATTAGATATTCACTTAATAACAGTTCATACCAATACGAGAGTATTTCCTAAAAATAATTTTGCAATATAAGTGAACTCGAATAATACTAAGACTTGGCGATCTTCCTATCACCTTGGCGACATTTGACTCCAAGTTTCGGGTGTGGACGAGTTATTAGCATGTGAGTTCTCTGTCGATATCTTTTCCCCATCCTCCCCTTTCTTATTACTTACTCGCCTGGCAGAAACGAGTGAAAAGGTATTGGTTTCCAAACCAAGAAAATCCCGATCGTTAGATATGGGAAGTTTAGGATCGAATATTTGTTCCCTATTGAGAACAGTTTTAAAAAGATGCAGTTTCTCTTAAAAATATGTGACTAGAATAAAAACACAATTTTTTTTTAAAAATACCAAACACGATCATGAAAATTACAAATTCGAGTTTTGAAAATAAAAATGAATTAGCTTTCCTACACTTGGCCCAACTTTTATACATATATAGTAAGCTAACAATGATTTATGGAACATGGGGAAAATAACACTTTTGATACTTTAACATCTTTCGGTCTGACTGATGTGTTTCCATGCATTTTCCGTATTGATGTACTTGAGGATTTTTGGGAATGGGATATCGCTATGGTCGTCATGGGAAACGTAGAAACTGGGTTTGGAGTCTTCTCTTTATTGCTTGTATGGTATATTTAAATTGAAGTCTAGCGTTTTGAAATATTCATGGTATTGAAAAATATTGAATAAAAGTAAATTAAAGAAGGGTTTTATAGACTTTTCTTGAAAAATATGATGGAAGATTGGACATAGAAATTTAAAAGCCAGGTATTTAACTTATTTTTAATTTGATCAAAAGTATACATTTTAAATATGGATACTTTGGATATGCAATGGAGTCTCCAAGAAGAACGCAAGAAATTTATTCCTAATTTTAATAAAGAAATCTTAAGAAAACATGTTTATTCTTTAGTTACTAAATTCTTTAATAGTTTACCAATTTCTATTCAAAATATTGACAAGTACTCATGTTTAAAGCGCTCTCTCTTTAAATGTATTATACTTATTGACGACATAGACATTTATTTTTAATTTTGTATACACGAAGCATAAGTAATTAAAAAAACAGACTTTTGCCAAATACTGTGATGCTGTGATTTGTTATTATTTATTATTGTTTGTACTTTGTTAAAACTTATTTAGTTTAAATTTCTAAGCTGCTTGAACGGGAATGTTTCTCTAAGCGGCTAATATGATTTGTTTTTTTATTCAATTTAAAAAGAGACCCTACAGATCGTATAGATTCCTTTGCATTGCATTTTCTTACTTGATACTAATGAAATGAATTGAAGAAATATTATATATTTATAATGTGATATAAAGAATTGACATTTTTTACGTTGCTACTTTATTGAGTTTTTTTTTTTATTTCGCATCAACCAATGCATCAACTGTTCAAAAAAAAATTGTTATTCAATTATTAGTTTTTATTTTTACGAGATATTATAAATGGATATTTTACTTATCTAATTAAATCCAACAAAACTTAGTAGGCCGTTCATAATGTAACAAAATAAACTAAACTCTCACTTATTATCTCGAATATATTAATTTTCCCAAACAACGGGAAACATGATGGATTATCCATCTAAAAAATCCATTCAAGATAATATTACAAAAAAAAAATATATATTGATAAACAACTTTTTTAATTATTTACACTTCCCT
This sequence comes from Hylyphantes graminicola, assembly GCA_023701765.1. Taxonomy (NCBI): domain Eukaryota; kingdom Metazoa; phylum Arthropoda; class Arachnida; order Araneae; family Linyphiidae; genus Hylyphantes; species Hylyphantes graminicola. Next base: position 55,305,318 of record CM043113.1, read on the forward strand.
GCAACCCCTTTTGTAACCGTATTTTTTCCCAATAAAACATTTATGAATGATTTTATCCATTAACCATCGTAACATACATCCATTTATTTCTCACAAAACGGGGGGGCTTAGAGGAATTGTTCCGATGCTTCTATGGCAACTCTGTGAGAAATGACTCTTCAAAGTTGCGATCCATGCATCAAAGGTTTGGCTGGAATTGGCGAGGCAAGACTGACATGAGCGAGAAGTCGATGATTTGATTCTTCGCCAGTTGGCGATTGTTAGTCGAAAAGGTACCAAGTGAATTTTTGAACATTGAATGGACAAGTTTTAGGATGATAAATGTAATTTTTTTTTGTAGATTGACATCTGTAATTACTATTACAGGCTTAGAAGTCGTACAAATAGTTCATCTCTTAAATTGTTTGCAAGTGAACCAGAAATTAACACAACCTGTCGATTCTGAGTTTAAGAATAAAAAAAACAGTTAATGCTCTATCAGATTGATTTCATTGTTGTCCAAGACAACAATATAAGCAATTACAGGCTTAGAATTAATACTACAACAATTTCATTTCGCAAATTGTTTACAAATGAAATTGAAATTAATACGACTTGTCTATTCTTTGTTTTGGTAAAAAAAAGTTTACGTTCGAAGAGGTTGGCATTTTTGTTGCCCAAGACAACGAAATGTACTTTTGCAATCTTAGAAATAATGCAAAAAGTTTTTGTAAATTCTTTAAAAACGAACATGAAATTCTACTACTGGTCTATCCTGTGTTTTGCTATGAAAAAAGAGTTGTGTTCCATGAGGTTAGTTACCTTAATGACCAAGAAAATAAAACAAGCAGTTTAACATCCAGAAAAGTTGTAGCAAGAAGAGGAGTAGGTGGTGTTTTCTTAAGACTTCTTTGTTTTTTCGCTGCATTTCATGGCGAATTTTGTATATTTTGTAAGAGGCTTTGCTTAGATTTGGTATCGCACCAATGAAATGAAGCTTTAATTTAATCTTAAATTTCGGATACTTAGGGATCTTAGGTTTGAGATAAAATTAGGTATCGTAATAATGAAACGCTGTTTTAATTTTATCGTAGATCTAGGATATTTAGGGGAGAGTGTTGTACTTTGGGACGCTTGTAGCTTGGGACACTGACAATTTCTAAGAGTACACTGTATATTTCTAATAGTAGCCTTAACCAACAGACATCATCAAAATAAAATTTAACACTAGCATCATTGAATTGATGAATTGGTGACAAAAAATAATATTTCATTACCCCAAAGTAAATATTTTTCTCATTCTAATATAATTTTTTTTACCTTTGTACTTTTTCAAAAAGTCAACTGCATTTTATTTTCTTCATAAAAGAGAAGATTTTAAAATATTTTGGTTATGGGAAAATAATGATAATGCATTTAGATTGGCCACTATCTTGCATTTATTTAAACCATGTAGTGAATTGTATCTTGGGAAAGTAAAGCATATTGTATCATCATATAATGTTAAATAATTTGGACTTGCAATTTTGCTGTAAAATTTAAATTATTCCTGAATTATGAAGTTTTATTTGTGTATTTCCTTGAAAAAACAATAAAGTTTGTTTCCTGACACAAATTAGTTCAAGTGTATGACTATTGACTGAATTATAAAGTATGTCCCAAGGTATAGCATCATATTGTACCTTGGGACAGTTTATCCACTCTACTTTAAATGAGTGGCATTTTTTTTTATTTCAAGCTGCCAGAATTTAAAAAAAAATATTATAGAGGAATATATTGGTGTGTTGAAATGCTGCTTTTAAATTTTTATTTTGACTATAATTATTGAAGAAAAAAATTAAAATGTAAAAATTGTCCCAAGGTAATAAAAAAGTAATGGATGCTAGGGTTTTATTAGAGAATTATGTAAGGTATAAACCGGCTACAATTACAATTACGCATTATTGCAGCTGCAACACTTCCACTAAAAACTTCGCAATGTTTAAAACATATTCCTTTTTAGAATGAGACGATGTAGCCTTTTAAGAACTTCCCAAACAAAAAGTAGGCCTACAAAAGTATATATCAGTCAAAATACGATTTTTTAAAGAGAGCAGTTTAAAATTTAATGTTTCTTGTATTTCTATATTAAAATAGTTATAAAAAAAGAACTTTATAGTTATCATTATCTAACACCAGTTAATTTACTTTTCTGCATAAAATGCAATACGAAGCTCTACCCAGACTTCGTGTTGAATGACTAAAATAAGGTTTTGGCGGGTTTAGTTCTGTTCGGAATAATACGATTTCGTTTCGATCATTTGGTCGCCGTTCATCATTAGGCTGACAATGGGGGTGGCGATGAGGTTGGCGAGAAAGTGAATCGGGAAAGCGGCGCCATTTTCCTTGCTAGGACGAAGATGGAATAGTTGCGTTATTTTTAGAGAACACCTCAAGTGGTTTATTCCCATGACCAGGAGTAGGAGTTGCCTACACTCTTAAAACAAAAGAGTGAAATCCACTCCAGTAGGAGAAGTGTATTTTCGACACTGGAAAGGAGTTAATATTAACTCAGACTGAGTCATTCGTTTGGAGTGATCCTGTCGGAGGTTTAACACACAAAGAATCCACTCATTTCGGGGAAATGCATTTTCAAGACTGGAGGCGTGAAAAATAACTCAGACTAAGTTAAAATCTCTCGTTTGTTTTAAGAGTGTAGTGGGTAATGACATTGGATATACTTCTCTCAGCCACTGTCACCCTATGACCACGGATATATTCCTGGCTACCCACACTGCTTTCCCATAAACGGAAAATGCGCAGCCAAAATCCGACAAAAATACTCCGAGTACAATGGGACACACGTGCTCGTTAATTCTGCGGAGTTCATGGTTCTGATGCCACGTGCGATTTCACTATAAAGCTGAGTTGCTATGGTGCCGGCCTCGTCACTTGATCGCTTTTAAAATCAATGTGGCCCGTCTCCAACAGCTATCTTGTAGCTTGTGCAATGTTAATTCCACCAAACAAGAAACAAAGACCATGCGCATGCAATGTGTAAAAAATCACTATAGGATGATAATTACAAATGATAATAATCTAGAAATGAAGAATGATCGTTAGAAGCTGTAGCATAAGATTTAAAACAAAATTTGACCATGCCATTGGATTCAAAGAAGTTTCTTTATGACATTTTTTCAACAACTTATTAAATTAGAAGGAAGCAAAGAATTGTTCAAGATTTGGTGAGAATGAGTGTTCTGAGTGTCAAAAGAATGAAAGGAAAATGAAAAAAAATGAAGAGGAAATGAAATGGATGAAAGAATTAATTACTACCAAATTTATTACTTTTGAACAAGTAACCAAACACATTTTATGGTATACTTAACATCTTTTGCTATGAAGTTCAATGGAGTTACGCCAAGTGACTGGTTGAAAAATGAGTGTTGTAATTGTGTTTGGGATGTCATACATTTAAGGTACAGAAGAAACACTTGTTCTCGCCTCTTTGTAAAAGTCCAGTTTCTGGAAATAAATACACTAATGGTTCATTTCGTTAAACGAAACTGGTGAAAATAGGAGATGTTTGGATGAATTTCCCTTTTGTTACTAATTGAAAAGGTTTATTATATTTGAAAAGTATTTTTCGAATGGTTTCGATGAAAAAACAAATGCGTTGGAACAAATTAAAAAAAAAATAATGGCATTTGCATGCGAAAGCTTGTTTATCCCAAATTTGAGAGTTAATATTTATCAAAAAGTATTGTCTTTTCATTTTTACTAAAAAAAATTCTTTCTTTTAAAAATGAAATTTTATCATTCAAGTTTATATATGCAAACAATTAAACCAAAAAATACTATCAAACGAATATTAATATTTAAAAATATTACAAAAAAAATTATCAAATGTGCAACTAATAGTTATATTATTAAATGTTACTATAAGTAAGTTAATTATTACAAATACTACAAATTCATTACAAATCGATACCATTTTATTTCCAACCTCAAACAAAAAGCAAAAGAATAGCCGAATAATTTTTTTATTCAACTGAAAAAGTTCCAAATTTAATTATCAAGCCTTTTCATGAGAAACACCCAAAAATTACTAAGCAGAATTCACTTCAGTACTTATTCAGGATCATTAAGGAAAAGAATAAACGATATTCGGAAACATTCCTAGGATTGAGGGATAGCGTGCCAAACAGAATGTCCAAGCAGAACTAGTATTTGCTTTGCCCATAAGTATACTTACTCTACACAGCTCATTTCTATAGTTGCCAAAATCTCTGGATAGAACTGAGTGTGAAGGAACGACGTTAAGGTAGGTAGTTTAGAAAATGGAGTAAAGGCTAGAAAGTTTATTGAAAGATGCATATAATTCTACGTAGCATTTTTTCTTGCGAGTTTTTTTTAAAAATAATTAAATGGGTTACGTATTAGGAATATAATTTTACATGTACTTTGCTTAGAGGAAATTACCATATTTTTACTCGAAGTTAAAAATAACTATAGTAAAATTAAACTAGATTATAGATTAAAAGAATTGAATCGAAACTTTTAAATGGAATGCTTAGTTTCTGGATATTTGCATGAACTTCTAGAAAAATTTGGGTGTTTAAATAGCATCTAAATTTTATTCGTGTAAAAAGAGAAATAATTTTGTTTTATAGGTATAATGACTGTATTTTATCTCGGCAATAGCTACTAAAACTTATCAGTGTGCATCTTGCCGAAATATTCTAGAAATTTGAGTTTTTACGGGGAAACTTTTAGAATTTCAACTTTTTGGTGTGTTATATAAAAACAGTAGTTTAACATCATGATCCCCAAAACTTCGTAAATTCCTAGTACTAAGCTCTTAAACTTATATGATGTAGGTCAACTCATAGATCCAGGGGGACTTTTTAATTTCCAAGAAAGATGACTCTTAGAACATGGAAGCGGATGGGGTTCTTTAGGGGTAACTTCACCGGAAACTTTTGATTAAAAATATAAATGCGGAAGCCAAGTTATCAAGTGTCGTCCACTTTGATTTCCGGAAAATAGATATGGAAGTTGTTTTGCTTCCGATTTCGCAAAAGGAATTGACGCAATTGTTTTATGTGGCTGGGACACTTGTGAACTATGTCTTGGAGACACGTTTTGGATATTGTCGTGAGGGCATAACTTGTAATTTCGCTTGAGGTGTCATATTTACCTGACAAGAAAAAACAGTTTGTTGAAATTATATAATTAAAATCCATTATAATAATCTTTAAAGCACTCTTTTGAAATGACGGAACTTTAACGTTGAAGTCTTGAGAAATGAAAACTCAAAATGGTTTGATTGGAAAAACATACAAAAAAATTAAATCTTTACATTTTTTAACTGTCATATTGAGTAAATATTACTATTTGTGGTCAAACACACACAAAATTTTTATGTGTATCAGGTATTTTAGGGTGTTTTGTGTGAATAAGGTTAAAAGTTTCGAGATATTGTTAATTTTGATTGGTATCCAGTTAGAAATAAAAGAAAAAACCAACAGTCATGTAGAATGAAAAGATAAACAGTCCAGTTCAATTTTGTATAATTTTTTCATTGAAGCCCCACGAACAAGATAACTAAAGTGCTTTCTAAAACACGCCGTTTAAAGCGTTATTAGAATCTCGAATAAAAAATCAATAGCGGGAAAAAAAGAAACTGCAACACTGAAAGAATTTCTTCTTTTGCCTCCAGGATTCAGATACTACGGCATATTTACTCGGAAAAAAATAAATGAAAAAAAAAAAAAGATGGTGGAAAGCTGGCAGAGCCTGGGCAATTTACTTTCTACTTTAACTTTAAAGATGTGCTTCAGATCAATAATAAACATTTCCTTCTCCGCCGCCATGTTGTTCCGTCCGCTTTATTTTGTTTGTTCCAGAGAACTTTCTCCGTTCAGAAAATACTTTCTTTATTTTCCGGGCTCGTAAACATCGAAGTGCACATCGAGAAGTCAGTTCAGCGACAAAAATCCAATAAAATGCTTGATATCACTTTTTTTTTCATACAGATCTGTAGACGAATAAATGAAGTTTTTTTTGTATTATACCGCTTATGGCTGTCTATTTGTTGTGTACCATGTAAAATTATTTTTTGGGTTGCAACTTTTAAAAGATCATATGAGAGAAATGTAATCGATAGTCTAGAAAATTTCAGTTGCATCACCAACAAAGCTACAACCAAATTCCAATTAATGTTTAGAGATTTGTAGATAAAACAACCACTAATATATAAAATAAGTTAGGTTATTGCTATATTTTTTAAACCATAGAAGAAACACTAAAACCTATTCACAATGCAAAAAAAACCCTTCCAAATTTAACAGCCTTACGAATGTTCTGGAAATGTTCAAATATGTATATATGGTTTTCACTGCATACCATGTTAAACTTAATTTTATTTTAAAGGATATTTGTATTGAAAAATCTGAATTAACTTTATTTTTGAAGAGAAGATCTTATCTATATTTTCAAATGAAGAAAGTGCATTATGAATAAAAGTTTAATAATTTTAAAATTTAAAATTATTGGAAGAATGAATGACGCAAAACATGATAATAAAGCCGAGTCTAACGCTCGGGATTATTTAAACACATTTTACAGTTATGAGCGACGCAATATACTAATTTAAATACTAATTTACCAGCACTCAAAGATTCATATGCACATTAAGATGCTATATTTAAAAACTTCCATTATAAACTACGAATGTATTCACATGTGACCTTCTGAATCACAAGGTCGTTGCAGAGTTCGATTCCTCATCTCCCTAATCTTATATGGACAGTTATTGATGGTCCGCCAATATTGACAGCGAAAGAAAATCTGTATCCATCATTTATCAAGTTTTATTTAACGGTGAAACCCTCTTCCTTGCAAAGTTACAAAGTACGCAGGGGAAAAAAAGATCACGCAATCTTCCGTATCAATTCCTTCCCAGTTTCAGCTGCGCCAGTATTTTTTAAATTTCGATTTTATCTTTAAAAGTTTTACATCCGATGTAAATTAATCGTTTCAAACTACATGTATCTCTCGCATAAGTATGTTTTTGAATATTTTATTATCAGTGTTGTCCGTAATGGGTTGTTTTTACATTTTTAAAACTAGTCCTGATTAATGACTGAACTAGAGACATCAGGAAAATTATTCATTGAAATTTAAGTTACTTTAAAACAAACGAAAGAGTTTACGTAGTTTAACCCTTGCAAAAAACGCCCCAAAACGCCCGAACAACTAAGGATTCGATAATGTTATTCCTATCAAATGTTACCAGGAAGCAAAAATCCTTCGCAGCGAAAGGGTTAAGGTATAGTTTCTTTGTAATACATTTGCGAAATAAATGGAAGGTTCAGAATACATCGAACCAAGTCCACTTTTTATCATATTCGAGTTAGCAGCGGAATTATATGTACTATCTATGTAGAATTTCAGTGCAATAATGGAAAACATCCTAGTTCAGGTAATATGTACTATCTATGTAGAATTTCAGTGCAATAATGAAAAACATCCTAGTTCAGGTAATATGTGCTATGTATGTAGAATTTCAGTGCAATAATGAAAAGCATCCTAGTTCCGGTAATAAGCGCTATTCAACAGCACTTAAAAAATATTTTCAATTGCTACTGCCTAGCAGCTTCAACTTTAAACGCCTGTATTACAAAGAAGCATTTTATGGACTTGGTTCACTTGTATTCTCAGCCTTTAAAATATTGAAATATAGCTTAAAGAGGAGAGGCATGATTTAAATTTAAATACGTAGCAATGGGTGCATTTTATTCTTCAAACTAAACTGAGAGTTGGGCATTATTTTTAGCAAGCATTTTAAAAATTCTAAACATTTAGAACAGATGATGTAAAACTACACAGAAAAAAGTCAAACATCGCCATGCGTGATACGTTTATTGAAAAGTCTATATTTGAATAATTAATTTTAAGTATGTAATGGGAACCAAACACAAATTATACAAGATAGCTGAAAAAGGCAAATTAATATTTATGATAAACTTCATAACTTGCATATATTAGTTACCACACTAACATCTCCAGGGACGGGATATTAAAAATACATTCAAAACCGGCATAATTCCCCAATTACTTCTATTTACTTTATTCCGAAATTTTCAACCGGTTAATGCAAACTACTCCTCTTAACCGAACTTAAGAATTAAATTACCCACCTATAACAAGGCTTGGATAAATGTCCTATTATTATGCTAATATTTCGAAGTATGAACTCGTCACGACAACTACTCATTAAACTGGTTTCTTCGTGACAAAAGCTCCCTATATGTGAGAAATGTGATTTTTGGTGTTATTTTCTGAGGAATAGTTTGAATTGGGTTTTATTATTCAGTATAAAAATGTGGGTATCTCTTTACGTTAAAATCTTTATTCAAAGTATAGACAGTGCAGTTTAAAATAAGTTTTGCAGATATATTTGCAAGACGCATAATTAAAAATCATAATAATAAAAAGAAACAAAAAAATCAATAATTTTTTAGTTTGTTTACCAGCACATTTAAAGGAAATAATGCATAAAAAGTAATAATTGCTTTAAGGAAACTTTTAAAGCTGTACAAAAAAAACACACAAAAAACGAAATTTTACAAATCAATTGCAACGTTAAACCTAACCCTAGTACAAAAGTTGAAGTAAATAAATAAATGTGCATGAAACTTTTAAAAGTTAATTAAGTGTTTAGAACTAAATAGCACGGCACTAGAAATACAATTTGAATGATCAATGCCAACTTTAATAAACACCACTACAACTATAAATGTAATTGGAATTCATATCTTATACCAGAGCTAAATGTATCGGGCCTCAGCCAGAAATCGTAGCTTTAAAAAATAATACAGCGGAGTTAAATTTCAATAGATTAAGTTAATATTTCAAAAAAAAATGTTAAGTAACAAATTGCGCTCGAAAACGAAAAAAAATATGGTTCTTAAATAAAAGGTCTTAATTACAAGAACAAGTGAAACACAACATTCTGTTAATTCTTTAATACCCAATCTTCAAACCTAGGCCGGGGCAACGCCTTGCACATCCGAATCTGAAACATTATTCCAAGTGGGGGTGGGCACGCTGCAAATGTGGGCCCCCATACAATATTCATAAGAGCCAAAGCCGAGTGTGTCTTCTGTCTTCGCCTTGAATTGAGCCATATCCGGGGTGCCTACGATATTGATACGCCTGCGACTGAGGCCTTTAGTTCGGATGGAATTACATATTAAGGCCTGCTGCTAACACAACAACAAAGCCCATTGTGCACGTTTGTTCTTGGAAGTCGCTGACTTTGGGGTTCTTCATTGATTGGGTTTACTTCGTTAAGGGGTGGGGGGTTCGGTCATGAGGTGGCCCATTGAATTCATTAGGGAGGTGTTGGACGTAAGCTGTTTTGTGTTTGGGTGATTGGTGTGAAGTGGGATTGGGTTCTGTATAATTTTGGCAGTTCATGAGTACAGATGGAATGAATTTATTCTATAAATAAAGGAATTGAAGAAGATGTAAGATGAATAATTCTTTTATCTATTGATGTCATTTACAAATATATCTTGTGTTGAGTCACGTATTACGTTGCTGTTTAAAAGTATGCAGTTGACTTTGCTACTACGCGTCAGGGGCAGATATTGATATGGAGTTTTTTTTTATGATATTGTGGGAATTATAGAATTGATTTTAGCAAAATAAGAGATTGAATTGATTAAGCCATAGAAGAAGATGTGAACATGCGCACTATTGTGTTTGTGCGATTGTTGGAATTGAAGAAAATGAATATGTTAAGTTCCATAGATAATGCCAGTGTTTTATTCTTTCAAGATTTTATTTGCCTATAAATCTTTTGCTAGTTCAGGAATTATATAAGAATTTATAATTTTTTATCGGTATTCCAGAGATTTCTTCCTGAGTAATTAATAAATTGAGTATCCAGAGTTCATAGAATAAATCTTTACATAATATGAATTAAATATGCTTGTGATAATTTACATTTTTCAACTAAGTTCACCTTTGGTTTATCATAGGTTTAGTTTCATTAATTAAGTGGTGTGGAGAGAGAGAGAGAGAGAGAGAGAGAGAGAGAGAGAGAGAGAGAGAGAGGTGCAAAACTAATATTCTACAAATAGTCCAGGCAACGAAGAGTTCTAGAGGGAAAGTTTTGGAACACAATTTTTTACTTCATAACTTTGTTTAGACTAGTAAGGAGGTAAACATATCAAAAGTCCCCGCCCCCAGCCCCTGTGCTAAAGGGGGGGAGGGGGGGTTGAATGCCCCATTTTTCGGTTTTTTGCTTATATCTCGAAAACTATGCGTTCTAGCGATATTATTGTAATGCACAAAATGAAAGCTGATTAAATTTGCTACAAGCTGCACCCCTCAAGTGTTTTAATATCTTGTATAGTTTTCGAGATATCCGCTCTTGAAAGTCAGTAATTTTGGGGAAAACACTTCCCCCCTCACATTTTCCCTCTCTTTTGACCGGATAACTCTTCAATAATGCACCGAAACATTTATTGGTGATCTTTGACCATTGTAAATTCAATTGGACAAAGTTGCCTATGAAGGATCCTGCCCCTATATCTTAGTTAAACTCAAGAATGTGAGCTTTGTAAAGACTTTTCATTTGGTGTTGTATAAGTGAAATATAATTAGGCATCCGTGTTGATTCCATGCCGAGTCTGAATCCAAGAAACAATGCTACCCGATTTTTACTTTGACCAGATGATGTATTGATTGTGTAATACTCGCATTTTATATATTAAATGGATAAAAAGACATTGCATCACGAAAGTTTTAAGTACCACAGGCCTTATGCACACGAATCCTTCTATTCCACAGAAATTATTGGAAGTCCGCATGGTACGTTTAGAGCTATCAAATGCAACTAGTATAAATGCACCAGAAAGGTTAGTTAAAATTCTCTTTGAAGTACTTTTCAATACAATAATAAGCTCCACCCTGCATCATCCAGTTACTCAGCTCTTAGCAATCATTTTAGATCCTAACTCAATAAAACTCAGAAATCATATTACGTTCTATTTTCAAAATAGCCAGTTCTTCGCGATAACTTTAAAGCTTTTCTACTACCTCTTGGATAAAGATTCAATTTATAAAAGGCTTTCTGTAGGAAATTATATTTCAAAAACTAAACTGGTGAAGTTTTAAGAATTTCTACAACGTCGAACATTAGTTGACACCATGCGAAATTTTGATAAAATGGACAAATATTTCTCCATTGAAATATTTATCACTTATTGAGAAAATGCCCGTTTCGATACATGAAAGGGCAAAAGAGATTCTTTGAATTTCTCTCAATTATAAACGTGTTTTAGTTTTCAGACAAGAATTCGTTCGAAATTAAGTTCTCTATCACTCTCTTTTCGAAATATTTTCATTCTGTGATAAAAGTTTCTTCCGAATTTCACTTGAAATAGTTTTAATTAAAATTCTTGATACTTGTGTTGAAAATGCACTTTTAGTAAGATTGAAAAGAAAATCTAGCGATTGTAAAGAGTGTTAGAGGATTTTCAATAAGTCTTGTTGATAGATTTGTTAATATGTAAAAGCAAATAACTTCTATTTATCTTGTTCGAACTTAAAGGAACGCTTTTCGAATGGAATTCAATCAATAAAAGTACAAGACGGCTTGGTGCTCTTCCTAGATGTGTTTCTAGAATGAATTTTTCATTTTCGCATTTGACTGAGAGTTAAAGTCTTTAGGTTGAGAGCTGGTGCTTGTTATTTAAATAGCAAAACAATTTTTATAGCATGAGAAGTTTTGAATAGTTCCGACACACAAGGAATATTTAATATTTGTTTCTAGTTCATCCAAAATGTATAATCTAAGTTATTTTAAAGATTTAAAGTACTCACATAAAAATAATCAAAATTCTAGTATGTTACAGAGATCAAAAGATTGAAACGACAAAATTGTAATATTATTTCTGTAATAGTTAAACAATTTCAACGGGTAACATTTTTCTTTTTTCAGTGTGTTTTGGCAATGCGATAGCTAGATTGCTGGAATTTGCTGCTTGAAGCAATTCGTTGATAGTTTGGTGCTTATGAGTAAATAACTTAACCTTAATAGATAAAAATCCCATTTACATGTTTTAGTTTTGCTCATTTTATAGCTAAGCATAAGTTATAGGGTATGGCTTCAGATACAAAAGCTAATGGACTTAGGTACAATACTGGTAATATACTCCTCTTGGTATGCCAATCTGATTTTTTAAAAATCATTAATTTGAATTTAACAGGTAAGTACAATTAACGTTTAAATTTTTATACATCAAAAGAAGCAGTTTCAAAAACTAAACATAAAAAATCAATTATTCATAAAACACAAAAATATGATTTTAAATATTCTAATGAATGTACTTTTGAATTTTTTCCCTATGATTGATTTCATTAAGTAACGCAGATAAAATGATACATTGAGCTTATTTCAATCAATTAATTTTCCATTACAGCTTCCAAACACGTTTTTTTCTAAAAGATAATTAAGCGTATTATCTAACTGGAACGATTAAAATAAAAAAAAAAAAAAACAGGAAGATAAATTTTAATCCTACGAGGAAGACTCAATGGACGGTGATACTCTTGTAATCGCTGCCCTGGACGTGTAATTTCACAGCGAGGCTCAAATCGCCTAATTACCTACTCACCGACGACCCAAAGACGCGGCAAACACACAGGACATCAACATTAAAAAACAACAGCTAATTTCGCGCCAATTTGTTTGTGACGCTTTTGGCCCTGCCTTGTTCTACAACAGCTTGCTTATGACGTTGATAAATTGCCATTGATCTTTGGCATTAAACAACCTGGATGAGGGGGGAATTTTTGTCCTCTTCAAGTTTCTGGTGACTATTTTTTTTTTGTCCTCAACTGCAATCTCCGTCTGTTTTAATGATTAATTGAAAAAATGCAAAGATGATAGGAATTATCGGGACGTGGAGGTTTTATGTGGACCGGGATGGAGAACATAAGAACAGGATGTCGTTTTAGCCTGTGATGCGCAAAATTACTTTATTCAAATTTAAATAATTTTTTAGTTCTTATCATGTATGTTATGTATGTATTTTTGAAGTTTTCATTTACATTGTGCTTATATTAAAAGTACAATAATTAAAGAGCATTTTAATTTTAATTTTTCACTGGCTTAAGAAAAATTAAAATTACCAAATCAAAACGCTAATATTTTATAATTCTTAATTATAATTTCTAGGGCCATTGATATTTATATGTATATAACATTGAGAAAATATGTTTTCCAGAAATTATTGCTAGAGTTGCTTAAGGTACTTTTGGTCTTACATTTACTCCTTAGCACTAAACTGTTAAAAATGTAGTGCTTATTTACGCCAAAAAATTGGTCCCTAGTAACTACAACGGCTATGTGGTGAAATATTTCATAATATTTTCGGCATTATACAATTTTTCAGGTTTCGGTTTCTACTAGAAACCTTATTTTTGGGGAAACGTACATTTTAAACAGTGCAACGTTTGAACAACAGCAACACTAGTTATCATGACTGTACGTTATAGTGCAAGTCGTCGTTACAAATTGATTTGGCACTGAGTGACATTATCTGACACTGATACATTTAAGTAGAAGCTGAAGCCAATAATACAGTAACTGAAAGACACTTGGTCTTAAGAATACTCTAAATCACATTTTGAACATGGAAGTAACTTCTGTTTCATAATGAGACGCTTTTTGGGAGTCTGATTTGTTGGCGATGAGGGGACAAAAAATGATATTCAGTCCTTGATGACTTCGTTAAGTTTGGCTTATTATCTTCGGCTGGAGAATTTTTACGACGATATGATGAAGGGGATATTTTTTTGGCGGCGTGGGAAGGATAAATGGTTGCCAATTATCACGAAGGGAGAATTTTTAGGTTCATTTGGCGATGGATAGTTTTTTTTGTTAATATGTGACTATTTGTAGTGAGAGTAAATTAGGAATATTATTAAAAGTCATGTCATCAAAAATTAATGATGGAGAATGGAATTAGGGAAATTTTTGTAATTTATTTTAAAATGTCGCGACATTGTAAATTAATCTTATTTTTGGTAAGTTCTCTTTTTTAAAATTAAATACAATGAGATGAAACGCATTTGCATAAATTTATTTTATTAAAAATATTTTTTACCTTTTATTGTTAAAAATATTTTGTGGTTAGATATTGCTGAGCGAAGCAAAAATCTTCATTTGTAGGTGAAAATAATTGAAGATACAAGAAGTAAACATTGTTGAATCGTGGAGTAAATTGATTTATTGTATAAAAATTGCCATGTTACGCTAGATGGAGGTCTTAATTCATCCGAAGTCAAGGATCAACGATGTTTTGATTTGTATCTTCATGTATTATGCAAAAAGTTATAGTCATTCTCTGGTTATGTGTAAATAATTCTTATGGTGCATTAACAAAACAAAAAAAAGAGAGAAGAAATATATAAAAAAATCGAACTGCTATATATGTAACGTTTCAGAAACATTAGTTTTGAAATGCAATTATCAAAAGTATTTTACAAATGAGATTTTCCGAAATACCAGAATAAGGAAACTTTAATGATAAATTGAAATATAAAAAAAAGCTCACCCTATGCATCTTCGGCGTCCGTTACACTACAAATTGCGGCAGAAAAGAAATCGTTAGGCGAAGACCAACATGCAATTCTAACACATATTCTTTTCATTTCAGGATCGGAACATCAGAGGATGAAGCTTCTTTTTTTTATTATTTTCCACCAAAAATCGGTAAAAGCACAGAAGAGAGCGGTGGCGGAAATAGGGGGGTGGGGCCTAACAACATCGTTCTTTTGAACACAACAAACGAAAGCAAACGATGAACAACCCGCGAACAACAAAAATAACGACAGAAAAATTCTTGATCGTCTGGTAGCATTTGGACGTTCACACTGATGATCAGAAGAATGAAGATGTCAAGGAATCGAACAAATTATTATTTTTATAATGTTTTTCGATTTGGATTAGAACTGTTTGGTGTTTTCCAAAAGGCATCAGCTTGATAATTTTCACTGGATGTCAAGTATTCATGTCCTATGTGTTTTCTTAGCAATAGTGTTTTTATTGGTAAATGCATTTTTTGTAAAAAAATTTCTGATATTGATAAAAAAAATATATTAACATTTCTTTCAAAATAAAGTTCACTTTCGGAATTTATTTTTGATTTGCAACAAAATAAAAAATAAAAATATATGGATGAAAAACACTTATGTGTAGGTGATACAGACGTTCTGTGATAACAATATTGGATTTTATAGTTTTAAATTCATCTGATAATAATAGTTAACTTTTGGTAAAATTTTTTTACTTAACAATTATCAAATATAACTAAATACTTCTGAAATAGATCCACCACAGGATTCTTTCTTTTGTTTGCAATTTAAAACATGTTTTCTGCCTTAAAGTGCTACGCACATACGTATTTTAGTGAATATTTCACTCAAAGTCATTTACAGAAACATTTTTAAAAGTACTAAGTACAACATCATAATTGCACAGCTATCCGAAATAAACCGAAGTCTCACAGGAAAACCAACCGATCGTCCATCAAAGTCAAAGGCGGGCAGCAGAAATTGTCCAACCTTTCTAAAAATGATCCACAGAGCAAAAAAATACCACGGAACAAGTAAATAAAGAAATAAACTTCAAAAAAGAAAATCTATATAATAAATACGGTAGGGCACAAAACTACTATCGAAAGGCACCGGGGAAAGCAGACCATTGGATGGTTTATGAAGCACTTAATTTTTAAAAATAGGAGTTTTCTGCACCGGTTATTTGGTAAATTATATCTTTTGGTTGCATTTCTGAAGTTTTCAGGAGAATCAACGCAGCCAGTATAAGTCTTGAAATTTTGAATCATTGTCAAGAGACTAAGAGGACACTGTTTTAACACCGAATGCAATTCTTCTCAAGCATCGATAGATTTAAAGCATACTATTTAATTTTACAAGAATCTATTCTGTAACGGGATTTATATTTAGACGTTGCGATCTTATTGCTTCAACTATCAAGTAGTTAATGCAAAATAAATGGTATTAGAGAAATCTTAGCACTTTCTATTAGTATCAGAACTTTATAACCACTGTCTAATATGATATTTTATAAACTCGTATTATTTTTTAAAGACGAACATTTAGAGTTAAGAAATTAGTTTATTAATAAAACCCTTATTTTGTTTAAGATAAGGAAATATAAAAGATAGCTAAAATAATTGAGAATATTTTTTTTGCTCAATTATTTTTTCATTAGGAATTATATAGAGACAGAAAATGAGTAATATATTATTGAAACAAAAAAATATAAAAAATTACAATATTGTTAGTTAACAATTCTATAAAGGAATAAAGCTCAATATTGTAAAGCGAAGATTATTTTGTTTTAATATTTAAAACCTTTTTCTTTTTTGTTAATTTAAATACAGAATGTTGCCTTAGATAACATAGAAATATCAAAGTTATCTTCTCTTTTACATCTGAAATTGTAAAAAAGACGCAAAAATAAGAACAAATCCTTTCTCAAAAGCATCTCCTTTAGGAAAAGAATTCTTCCGAACCTTTTGTTTTTGTTCTATAACCGTCAGCCCTGATGTGTTTTATAACAAAACCGCAAATAGGAAAGGATTTCGAAAAAGAAGATGGCAACGGTTTTATTCCGTTTCAATTGCGCGGTTGGTCATCAATTATCGTTTCGAATAACGCAATTTCGGTTTCTCCAGAACGTAACTTCCAGTAAGGTAGCTTGCTCTATCCATTGGTATAGTATGATTATGTTCCGAGGCTATGTGTATATTTTCATTTCTGTTCGTCTGGAATTGTATATCTCAGAATAAGAAAAAAGGTTCATGAAAAATATATTTCCGAATATATAAGAATTTTTTTTTCAGTTCAGAAAAAAGGTTTCATGGCGTATTGAAACAACGCATTTGTGTTTTATTTTATGTGATGGCTAGAAAGTTTTTAATCAATTCGTATGAATAAAACATTTATTCAGTTGTTTGTTTAGATTAAATATATATGGTGTGATATTTCTGCGCTAACGAAACGCTTTAAAAGTGGAAAGAAAGGGGTTGGCAGGATCTGACCAAAAAAATTTATTTGGATATCGTAAAGTTTTATGTGTTAAAAAATATTTTTTTTAATCAGTCGAAATGGCATTTTTTTCAGCAAATTTTTATAAATATTTGTAGTAGAAGTCTGACTGTAAAAGAACCATGCAATTAAAAAAAAATCAAAACTAATTTTAAAATTATGTTGCTAACAAATCAGATGAAGTAATAAAATACGGATTAAAATGTTGTGAATGAGTAAATGTAAAAGAACCATGCTATTTAAAAAAAAATCTAAACTAATTTTAAAATTATGTTGCTAAGAAATCAGATGAAGTAATAAAATACGGATTAAAATGTTGTGAATGAGTAAATGTAAAAGAACCATGCTATTTTTAAAAAAAAATCTTAACTAATTTTAAAATTATATTGCTAAGAAATCAGATGAAGTAATAAAATACGGATTAAAATGTTGCGAATGAGTAAATGTAAAAGAACCATGCTATTTAAAAAAAATCTAAACTAATTTTAAAATTATGTTGCTAAGAAATCAGATGAAGTAATAAAATACGGATTAAAATGTTGTGAATGAGTAAATGTAAAAGAACCATGCTATTTAAAAAAAAAATCTTAACTAATTTTAAAATTATATTGCTAAGAAATCAGATGAATTAATAAAATAAGGATTAAATGTTGTTAGGAAACCGGGAAAGGAAATTGGTTCAAGTCATTCATCAAATGCAGATTGAAGTCAAGATAGCATGTTCAAAATATGATAATTTAAATGTTCAAGAAATGCAAACACATTTTTCGAATTTAGTACAACCGTACAATTCTGTTCTAATTTGCAGTATTTTGCTTAGAAATCAGATGAAGAAAAAAAGGAAGATTAAAATTTTGTTAGTCAACCGAGAAAGGAAATTGGTTCAAGTCAAGTTCGTATGATCAAAACCAGTAATTTAAATGTTCAAGAGCTACAGACACAACTTTACACATGTAGTGCAACCGTACAATTTCGGTCTAATTTGCATAATGTTGTTAAGAAATCAGATGAAGAGGAAAAAAAAAGGATTAAAATGTTGTGAGGAAACCGAGTAAAGAATTTGGTTCAAGTCATTGGATAGCATGATTAAAAACCCAGAATTTAAATGTTCAAAACATACAGAGACACAACTTCATTTAGAGAGACATAAAATTGGTTCAAGTCAAGATTGTATGATCAAAACCAGTAATTTAAATGTTCAAGAGATACAGACACAACTTTTACAATTTAGTGCAACCACACGATTTTGCTCTAATTTGCAGTATGTTGCTAGGAAATCAGATGGAGGAAAAAATAGGATTGAAATGACGTTAGGAAACCGAGAAAGGAAATTAGTTCAAATCATTGGATAGCATGCTTAAAAACCCAGAATTTAAATGTTCAAAATATACAGCGACACTACTTCATTTAGAGAGACATAAAATGTCCTAATTTACAGTATGTTGCTAAGAAATCAGAAGAAAAAAAAGGATTAAAATGTTGTTAGGAAACCGAGAAAGGAAATTTGTTCAAGTCATTGGATTTCCAGGCGATGTCCGGAGAATGATTTCCCAGTGGACACGAGCTCAGAAAGAAAAGGAGAAATAATTAAGCAACCGTGGAGAGAGATCACAAGACTTTAATCTTCTATAAAAAGAGACTTGCAAGAAAAATGATGCAACTTTAATAAGAAAGGATCAGAAATACTTCCCTTGGACAATGGGCAAGGAATCGACCGTTTCTGAGAAGTTAATAACCTCAAATGAGTTATTTGGGTTAAGGGGAAATAATTACATGTTTTCTTGTGAAGTCAAGTTTAAAGTTAGAATATTTTAAATAAATTATTTTCCATTGAAAATTTAATTCAAAATAATGTACGTTATGGTGTTTATTTATAAATATAACTAAATTTTTTAGATAAGTTTGAACGAGGAAATTCCCAAATGAGATGGTTTATGATGCAATATAAACCGTTATGTTTTGTTGTTCACGTAAAATTTTAATCGTTGGTCATTTTCTATCGAAATTTTTTGATTTGCATAGTAGGAATTTGTTATTGCAAACATATTATAACACTTTTTGTAACTACCTTTGGGTTTTATTTTTTTTGTTCGACCTATCAACAGTACTCTGCTCCCTCGATAATTTGAAATTTTTTATTTTAATTAAAACTACACAAAAATGGGGGACAATCTAAACTGTTTCGTTACATATTTTTACTCTTTCAAATCCTCTTCCCTCAGGACAATGAAAACAAAAAAAATACCACCCACTCCCCTTTATTTGGTAACAGTAGCAGCCTGTCCCTTGCCAGCTGGTTATATTATTATTCCAAAGTTTTAATTCCAAAAATCTCCCCCTATCAAAGCCCGGTTTGTTTTTGTTGTCTCGGGTTTGGGACGACCCCCCACTTTTGTATAAGCCCCTCTTGACATGAGGGATACCAACACCTGCTAGGGATCAACTGTTCCCCTGCCACCCCACTTTCTAAGCTGTCGGTGGACAAGTTACGGGAGGAGAAGGATAACAATTTACTGGTAATTTTTAGTCGGTGTGTTAATGTGATGAACATGGTTATTCCTAAATTTTAAATAATATATTGTTATAAAGTTTAAATTAGGAAATTATCAGTTTGCAGTTTTCGACTAATGTGTAGCATTTAAAAAGAGGCTTGTTGTCTCTTACCTCTACCCCAGTTTTCTGAACGAAGATCATTAGTTAAAAATTTATAAGAATTAAAATTAATCGAACTTTTAACAAATTTGTGTTATATTTAAATTGCTTATAGTTTCAAATAGAAGTATTATGAATAAATGCATGTAATTATGTGCTTGTAGAAGACTAGAGTTAGTCATCCGATTTTTTTATTGTTTATTCTATATATGTGGAAAACCTTTGGTGTATCTTTTTAAAAACTGTAAATACCCAAATTTTCGTAGATGGTATAATTTGTCTTAAAATGAAATGAATAAAATATCGTTTACACTCTAGGCGTCTTTTAATTTGCATGGATGCTTCATATTTTATCTTATTATGCAAAATCTTTAGTTTGCTATTTGCTTAGTAGAATATTTTTAGTTAACCTACAATGTTTTCAAATTATGAAACTGCAACAATAATTTTCTGAAAAGGAAAGTAATCGGAACTCCCTTGAAACCACTTTTACAAAAATAACCATATCAAAGAGAAATTGTTCTTCAAAAATAGAAAACCTGCATAGTCATGACGATTTTTCTATAAAAGTCCTCCCGTTTAATAAGATATCGACAATTGAACATAAGCCACGCCGAAAGTCTACAATAACATGTTCTTATAACAAATTCAATGCAGGACGTGAGTAATGAGTATTATTGAAAGGAAATCAATTATGCAAAAATAATTATTAGGGGGGTACGCCGGGGGTATTTGGGAGATAGGTTTTTTGTTCGAATTACAACGAAACTTCTTAATCAGATTTAATGGATGAAGCTGAGTTGAGGGGTTCCTCTGCTTCAGGCCTTATCGTCTGCTAATAAATTAAAGTTCGTCATCAAGGATCGTGATGTGCGGTCTAAGGACAAATAATTAATATGGCTTATTGTAATTACGTAATTGAAGATTATTTCCCGCTCATATATTTATAAATAAGTGTTTTATTAATGAGTTATGTTACTTAAGTAAGCTACTCAACATTAATTTGAATTATTATTAGTTGGATATGACTATATTATTGAATTTATTGAGTTATCGGAATTGTTATTACTAATTAAAAAAATACTCTTACTAGTTGTGGTGATTTGGTATTTTTCCTTTTCCCTTTTCGTTGCTAATGAAGTTGCTTTATATTTCATCGTTAAATGTCTATGAATATTGCTTTAAGAAAATATTGGATTTAAGTGAAGTTTTATTCCATAAATTAAAAATAAAAATTTTGCAGTAACACATTGTTGGCCACTAAACATAAATTTGTTTATATAAATTGGTTTTGTCAAACAAACCTAGGAAAAAATTACAAATGTCTTTCTAAATGATGAATTGCGTTCGGTTTATAACCAATCAAATTATATTTTGAATATCCGTCAACTCTTCGAGAATCTCAACATATATTTCTAGCAATCTCTTTCGTTCATATTTGATTAGTTATAAAAGTGTTTGAGCTCTGGTTTATTCACTTCACACGCAATGGATTTACATTTAGTACCATTTCAAACAAATGCAGAGATGGGGAGGGAGGAAAGAGAAAATCGAAATAATCAATAGATTGTCTCGACTAATGCCCGTCAGATGGCGCTGTGTATGCAGATTCCATAAAACCATTAAAATACAGAGATATGTTTCCTAAATTTATTCAGAAAATTATTTTAGAGAGGCAAGTGAAGAGAATTTTAAGAAATAAATAATTTTCGGAAGGGATAATGCAGATCTTCTTTTCATCTGCATTTTTCAAATGTTTTTCCCATGAAAAGTTCTTAACTTATATTCGAAAGTTAAGTAAGCTCCGTAATAGGTCGTTTAATTTGATGCATTTGGAAATGTCAAGTTAATGATGGTTTTCTGGATTATGAAACTAATATGTGCTCGAATTTCGGAGGATGAGTAAAAGAGGAAATGTCTTTTCCGTTAATTAGGCTGTTCATCACAAAGTTATACACTAATATGCAAAGAGAATATCATAGAAAGTAATAAGCTATACTTAGATAATAATATCGATTACATCATACTTAGAAAGTTATATTAAACGCTAGAACACATACATTTATTTACTTAATTACTAATGTATCTGTGCACGGCCTACTTAACTACTAAGGCCGAAGAAGCGTTCCCTAACAAGCTCTGGGACTGTAATTTTGACGTTATAGCTCCAAGTGACGTTGTTCCGAAGAAGAAGACAGCCGGTCTTGAAACCTGTTCCGAAACACTCGTTCACGGCTGACCACATTTTTAGGGTTCCGAATGTGTCTGAATTAGTTTCTCGATCTTCGGCACTGGGAACAATGACGGCAAAATTTCCGTCTACGCTGATATTTGGTAGAGCTTCTCTGGCCTTGTTATTGAAGTTGGCCGTGATCTGTATTATTTTTTCGTGTGTTAATAAAATAATTTTGAAGATTAAAAAAAAAAAGTAAGGATGGTTTTACAAGCAACCAACTTAAATCAATAAATGCAGTGTCAATTTAGCAATAAATAAAACGTGGTATCCTTTTTTGGATTTTACACTTTAAACTCTTGCAGTGAAAGCATCCCTTTTTACAAAAGAAAATGACTTGACCGTATAATAATACTGCATACCAAAAAAATATCATTACAAACTGTGAAGTTTCAGCATTATTGGTATGAGTTGTCACTATTTATCATCCTCTATACACTAACCTTTGTCCTCAATCGAATCGCGCCCCAATATTTGAGAGAGGACACCCTCCCCTGATCTCTTTTATCCTTTTGATCTTCAAAAAGCGATGACTAAAATCTCCAATTATCCATCCCAACTTGCGTTCTTTATGGCACTGGGGAAGTGGATCCCGTATTCCCTCATGCGATGCCTAGTTTTGTTTTATGGTGAAGTGTCAGTCCCAAACATACAGAGGAGTTTTGAAATTGTAAAAGATAAACCTCTCAAAGGTGTGTCATAGATTGATTATTGGATTGCAAGCAGTTGTTTCTGTATACAATGATGTTCCTTAGTATTTAACCGTCATTTGACTGTGGTTCTAAAATACGACGCCCGTCGCCAATGTCCTCGTGTAGTTCTAGTGTGACTATAATTCAAATTAAACTAAATAAAACTATTATTTTTAACTGGTTGATACTTAATGAGATAAAACATAACATCAGCTCTTATATTGCTAGTGGTCAAAACAGTAGATATTTCGGATGAATTTTTTGTTGAAGTATTTTTGAATGAAATACTTAATACCGGTAGTTGATTAACGAGAAGAAATGTTCTGATATGCACCTGATTAGTTACACGAAAATAAAAATTATGTAAATAGAGAATACAAAATACCAAATATATGAAAGCAAACCTAAAAAAAATTACATAGATTTATTCCAAATATATTTTGTTATTATACAAGTTCTTTCAAAAACATAACAGGCATTCATTTTCACCAAAAAAATATTAAAGTAGCTCTTAATTAAAAACACGTATTCTAAATGCAGATCGTGGTAATTGATTGGTGCAAAACAATCTCTAACCAGTTTTAATATTTGGTATATGTAAGATACTCTTTTCATCGGAAACGAAAGGCCATATGAAAATCGAACATTAAAAATACTTTTTAGATAGTTTTGCTACAATTTTGAGACACAGCGTATAAGATATAAATCATTCGATATTAATGAAGTCTGCTGAATTAAAAAAGTGTGTGCATGTTTAGCTTTGACTACATCCAAATTATATAAATAACCGATGCTCATCAAAGAGATGTATAGGACATTTGTGATATGAAAACCCTACCAACTTATAAATATATATGAAACTATACTACTATAAAAACTGCAATAATTTACTCCTCTTCAAAACGCCGATATTTCAGATTGAATCGTGCGGCTTCATGTTTAAGAGCACACCCACTCTAATCCCTTTTAGCCCTCTGATCTTCAAAAAGCATCGACTAAAATCTCCAATCGCCCATCCCAGCCGAAATGAGCCTTTGTTTTTTATGGCCATTGGGGAGCTTTATTTCAAACCCACCCCTAATACAGTTATTTACTATTATACAATATACAGTGAAGGGTAGGACGCCACAGATATACATATAAAACCATATAGTCACGTAATTATTATACAGAAGATAAAGTTAGTACGAAAGTACGCTATGTATCAATAGTGTAAAATACTACTACTAAAAATACTATTTCACTTTCAAAAAGCGGTTTTCACATGTTCTGATGGTTAATAGATATCTTTTTGAAAAACAAATTTGTTTTAAGCAAATAACAGGGTCTCTCTAACTTACAGCTACTTGAAGCTCTTTTTTATTTCTTAATTTTTGTATATGGTTTTTAATTACAGCATCCGGGATTATTTTTGATTGTACATAATCATCATAAGTAGGTTTAACTATTTCGCACAGTGGTTTTCAGATAAGTTTTTTTCTAAAAAATTTTAATAGCTTGAATTTGTCTTTATTTTTACATTTCGCCTAGTTTTATAACAAGCAAAAAATTATAGGCCTCTGATTCCGACTCTACGAATAAGATGGTTAGATAATATAGAGAAGTGTCTGAGAAGTCTTTTTTAACAGATAGAAAGTTATAGCGGCAGATATGTCAAAATGTTTTAAACTGACTGAGAGAGCCTTGGCCAGTACCCGACTGTACTGCTGAGGAAAACAAAGAATTGCAACGATTGATACGATTTTTCTATTCATCAATATGTGTATAGTACAGTCTTTGTTTTCTGTCAACATCCGAACTATGACCAAATATTTAAGAGCACACTCGTTCCTGATTCCTCTATCCTTCCTATCTTTAAAAAAAAGCGATGACTAAAATCTCCAATTAACTGCAAAGAACCCACGTCCTTTATGGCCACTGGGGAAGCTTCATTCCCAACCTACCCCATGCACATATTTGTTATTTCTCATTGAGAGTGTCGCCCCCAACACGCATAAAACACGACTGTCTCGTAATTACAGCAGATAAACTCATTGCGACCTCTTCAGAGTGTCACGATGAGTCATGGGAGCACAATTTAGAGTTGGCTCACAACATGGATGCAACAAGCTTCGACACCAAGTTGAAGCCTGGTCGTGGGATGATGCCCCAATCAATATCCAATAAGAGGAGTTGTTAGATGGCATCGGGAGATTAGAATTGGGCACTGAAGTCTACTTCAAGTGCTTCACCCCTGAATTGGGTGGAAAGGGTGTCCATGGAAAGGGATTCTCGATCATAGGAGGAATGGGACCGAGTTAATCCGAAAGACACTATTGGAATACCTACCCCAAGTACTGAATCTCTGCAGTTGAACGGTTCCTGAATTGTTTGAAAGCTAACATTTTTTGTTGCATATAACGAAAAAAGTCGTACATATGTAAATGGATGTGATGCACTTGAGATCAGTTATTGTCACCGTCTGAAGTGCCTTATTTTTTTTTATTTCCTACAGTTAGTCCCTGGGAATCTAATTAGAAAGTTAGCTGTTTATTTGAGCAATATTCATAAGAGACTTCAGCTTTACCAGACACCGAATTCGATATGAAAACCTAAAAGTCAAAAATTGTAGAATTGTTTTAATCTTAATTTTTGAAGAGCAAACATTTTATTCAAAGACAGAAAGTTGATGAATCTTAACGCAAGTGCTTTAAAATTAGTCTCTTCTTTGACCGATCTGAATTTCAAAAGAAAATGGAGACAATATGCTTCGATTTTTATACTTCAATTTATGATTCATAATAACGCTCCATTAATGAAAGTGGTGCGTATATGCCTGCTAAATGGAAGAATATTTTCTGTACCCATGTATTGCTATACGATATTCATTTATGAACTCTAAACAGAGTTTTTTCAATCTAAGGTTCTGAAAACTAGTCCCTTTTGGACTTACCCAGATCCAATTGACCGCGGCACATCGTTGCTTATGTTGGGGGTATGCTTCATGCTCGGGCGATGCCATATTGGAGGGGCCGTTGGTAATTTGTCAGCGGAATGGGGGGAGGGCAGTTGATTGTCTCTCACAGAGTAGATAAGAGGTGGGAGGGTCTTTTAGAATGAAACGTGCACGCGTCCCCGTCAAGTGACGAGACTCGAGTCATGGAGGAATTTCGTGCAAATCCGTGGAAAAATGTGAAGAGGAATTCCTCCCGCTATATTGCTCTATTAATCATGGGTGTAGTTATTTAAAGATTAGTCTTTGGGAAGTTGAAATTAATTTCGGCTATAAATATGAAATATGGAGCTGGTTTGAAGAGGGGTGCAATTTATTTTGTGGGTTTACTGATATTTTCACAGGAATTATATTCATTTCCAAAATATTGATTAATAACGGTCGTCAAGGTAGGGTTAGGTGACTTTTTCAGAGCTCTAAACAGAAAACAATTGTAAAAATCCTTGGAATTTCAAAAATCATTTAACTTTGTGCTTACAATTTTACAAACATGAATTCACCGTGTAATTTTCCACCCAATAGTATTACTTAAGAACGTATTAATACTATAACAAAAAATACAAATGTTATATGCACTAAAACAATTTATATGTATTGGGTTAAAATTAAATCATCGTATATTATATTAACGAATCTCTAATATAATTTATTTTTAAAGAACTAAATTGTCCAATATGAATCCGGAATTTTTTCATGAAAATGGGTCATTCAGTGTTAGAATTTCAAATTATAATTTATTACGGCATTTTAATTAATTGAAGATAGTCATAAATGTAATTCAATGTAAAATATCCAGGTACCGTCTTTTAGAGTTTTGTTTATATTTAATTAAATCTTCCAATTCAGTTAAATCATTAAAAATTTATATCTTTGAAATTTATTTAAAACTTAATTTTAGAATACAAATTTTTGATTAAATGAAGATTCGGCGCAATTCTAAACCTTCATTCCATTTCGATAAGCAAAGAATTATTAAAAATTAAATTTATCCGAATTATTCAAATGGTTCCGACAAAAATTAAAATCCTACCTTGCAATTACAAATTTCAGATTGACTTAAAAGCCTGATCCTAGGATTGTGATGTCTTTTGATTACATTTAATTTCCAGTTCCAGAGCAATTAAATCGAGGGAAACAACATTCTTTCCTTCGATTCCTGAGAGAATTTGAATTGTGATTGCAGTCTAAATCCGAAGCCTGTTTTAAGACTGGCATTACCATAAATGCGTGTAATTGATTAACAAAACTAATTAATTGCAGATGCTATGTTCCCTCATTCCATCTTACATGTGATAGCAGGAAGAAGGCAAGATTACCATAATTAAAGTGCAATATGCGGGATTCCTAATTTTCTGCCGTTTGAAAAGTTTCTTGGCAATAAGCCGATTCCGGGCTTTTAAAACAATTTCAGCAATTAAGTAACGAGAAATGTGCAATGGCAGCGTTTTAATCGAGTACAATTCGGGTCGGGAAATAGAATGGACGGAACGCTATTTTGTTGGAAGTTTAAAATTTTTCGGCTTTAAAGAGAGAGAAGAAAGAATGGGGTATCTGTAGAATGAATTTATAACCGAAGATGCATTGCAAAAACAATAACTCATGTGAGTGTGGATTGCTTGTTTATGTCACTGTTTTAGAATGCATTGAGACTAAAGATGAATTGTATTATGATAGTTTTTGCTAGTATAGAATGATTTATTTAGTCATATGTGCTGAGGTCAAATATTTTGTTAAGTTATTACAAAATTAGCAAGGCCTAGTTCGTAATTTCGATTTTTTATTCAATTAAGCTACTGCAGGAAAGAGTTGAAACGTCATTTAGTTTGAATTTTTAAATTATTTGCTTGAAGAACGAATGGATAGTTGAATGTATTGCGAAAACAATAACTCATTCGAGTTTGGATTGGTTATTTATGTCAATGTTATACAATGTATTGTGAGACTGAAGATGATTTGAATTGTAATCATTTTTGAGGTTTTAGAGTGATTCGCTTAGCTGGATGTGCTAAAGTAAAATATTTTTTTAAGTCATGACAAAACTAACATGTTTTAGTTCTTAATTTCTTTTCCGTTCTGCTACTACAGGAATGAGTTGAAACAACATTTAATTTACAATTTAAAATTTTTTCGTCTTGAGAGAATAAAGAATGGATCTCTTTAGAATGAATGAATAGTCGAAGATGTATGGTAAAAACAGCGAATTTTTTGAGTTTGGATTAGCTACTTATGCTAATTTCTTGAAAATGCACTGAGACTAAAGACGAAACGAATTATAGTCATTATTTGATATTTTAGAGTAATTGGTTTTGGTCGGATGTGCTAAGTTAAAATGTTTTGTTAAGTTATAGCTAAATGAGTCATGACTTAGTTACTTAAGCTACTATAGGAATGAATTGTAATGCCATTTTGTTTGCCATTTGTGAAATTTCGGCTTGAGGAATGAATGGATGGCCAAAGATGTATCGCAGAAAAAACGACTGTACTAGTTTGAGTTTGTTGTTTGTGACAATTGTTTTCAAAAGCATTGAGACTAAAGATGAATTTAATTATTACCATTTTTGATATTCTTTAGTGATTTTTTTCAGTTGGTTTTGCTAAGGTAAGATGTTTTGTTAAGTGTTATGGCTAAAATATCCATGACTTCGTCCTTATTTACATTTCCATTCGGCTACAAGCAACTGTGCCGCAATTGAGTTTAGAAAAAATAAGTCTGTACATATGCTAATACTCGCTCTGATATAATTACTTGCATCGAGTGTAATTCGAGAAGTTGAAGGGAATGAAATTCATTGCATTTTGTTCAAAATTTAGAATAGTTCAGTTAATTGAATGGATAAGTGTAATAGCGATTTTTATTTAAAGTAACCATGAAAAAATAATAATCTAATTGCATACATGGCTTGCGTCAAAGGTTTTTTTTAATGTATTGTTTAAAGGACAAAGGCTAACTAACATTGATTTCAATTAGCCTCAAATGCCTTTCCGTTGGCAATTTTTAAGACAACGGGCGTAACTTCTCACCGAAAGTAAACAAATAACGTTTTACTCATTGTTTCAGTGGGCACTGTAAAATATCTCTATGCTGTGCAAACCATAAAACGGGCTACTTTATATAAGAAATAAATGAAATTTTCAAGTAAATTTATTTTATTTAAATTACGAATATTTGTGTAAAATATTTTATATGTAACTAATAAATATTAGCTTAGACAAAACACTTTTTTCTAAATAATTGCAATGATAAACCCGTAGTTTCGTAAATGTGTGTTTTCAATGTTACATAAATAACAAACATCTAATAAGGATAATAGAAACGGGGTGTGAGTGGCTAATTTTTATGGATTGCAAATTTAATTACATGTTGAAATGTCCTGATGATAATGAAAAATTAACATTTGAAACCAGTTAGAATTATAAGATCAAATAACTAAGTCGCAAAAGGCAAATATACAAGGCTAAAATATTGAGTTATTCAAAAGTTTCAGTAATTTTCAGTACATTTGTAATACAGTATCCGCATTAAACCCTTAAAATAAAATAATTCATACGAACTTTAAGCACACTTACTGTATAAATATACATCGGCTATTTTTGTTGTAACATAAATTTAATGTAACTGTTTCGGAGCTAGCTGATTATTTTGTAACGAATATTTTTTTAAGTATCTCGTTTTCAGTAACCTAGGAAATCTAACAATTACACACACAAAAAACTCTTTAAAAGAGGTAAGAAAAATCACCTTCGGAAAAGTATAGTTTCAAGACAGGATATAGCGTGATAGAGCATTATTAAAGCTTAACATGAGCATGACAAATTTTTGTACAAGAAAAAGTGACGTTTATCATTAAAGGTAAGTAGAAAATATAGTTTGTATGAGGTACAACTGGAAGCAAAGCATTCAATTATGAATGAAATTTGGAGTAAAAGTAGTGGAAGTCAAAAAGCGTCAATAGTATGGAAAATGATGCACTTGAAAAAAAAAAAAACTTTTATTTTTCAGTGGAAAATTAATATTTAAATTGGAATTTATAAAGTATATATTCAAAATAAAAATAACTTGGAAAAATCAAAACCATTCTTCATAATTTATTTAAAAAACAACCACCCAAAACATAGAATTAAATTTGTATACTTATTCCACTGTTGCTCAGAAATCTAGATGTAAATTGAAACATCACTCACTAACAAATTGACAAAAAATAATTAATGTTTTCCCGATAGGTGGAGTTAGAAAGAAATTGAAAAACCTCGAAGAATTTTTCGCCCGCGTAATAAATTGAGATATATCACGAAAATATTCACATATAGTGCAACAAAAATTGCAGTGTTTCTGGAAAAAAAAGACTCCAATACTATTGGTTTAACATGGTACACACACCATTTTTAAGTTACGGGCGTAATCGAGGACTTCGAATATCAGTTTTCGCACAATAAATTTAGTCCCAAACCTTAGAAATATTCTTAAAGAAGCTACACATAGTTGAACTGTATGTGCACTAAAAATAAACGTTAAAGTAAAACTCTAAACAAAACCAAATTCATTAAAAAAAACTTTTAAAAGTTTAAACTAGTAGCCTACAGTTTCTTAAGTGCGCTTATAATTATATCATACAGTTTCTGTTTATCACTTTTTTAAAAATAAAATCTATTCGATTTTTCTTAAACTAAATATGTGTGTTTTTATCGGGGAATATTATTATTTTCTTGGTTTGGAACACTAAACTTTGATTAAACTTTTTGATTTATAAAGTTTCAGTTCAAGAAATCTTAGATTTTAAATCCATAAAATGTAAATATAACAAGTTGTATTAATTCTAACTTACGAAAAACAAAGAATTTATTAACTTTAAAATAAACTTACAAAGCGATAGTTTAATGTATCAGTAAATAATGATTTTTTGCTTAAAAATACACACGGCCAAACCATATTTTTAAACATGTTAATTATTTCTAATATATTTATTATCGAAAGAAAAACATCATTATAAAACATCAAAAATAAATACTTCGTGTCATAAACTAATAAAAATTCAAAATCTATTTTACTAGCAAAAATTGTTCAACATCTGCACCCATTTTAAACCAATCAAATAATTACTCTTCCAAAAAATATAACAAAATCTCTTACCTTACTTTCCCACAACAAACAACCAGTTCCACAGAAGAAAACAAAAATTCTCTTCACACAGCCAAAAATTACTACACAGTCCTATTCATATCCCATTGAAAACAACCACCAAAACACTCCCAATCAATAGGATAACCCAACCGTACTAGAGTAGAGAAAGTCACTGGGCCTAGAGAGCACCGGGAGCCGTACTAGTGTAGCAGGCTACTCGCTAGAGGAGCAGTGAGCACGGTTTGGATCGGCGACGGAGTTTACCACTGTAGAGGCTGGGATCCGGTCGTCGCGCATGCGCTGTGGAACCACTGGATAGCACACTACCGCCACTTTGAGTTAGGTTTTTTTTTTTAAAGGGGAGGGTTTGGGATAGAGTAATGTAAGTCAGATGAATTAGTATTGTTGTTGTTAGTTTTTATTTGGGAATGGGATTTTTTGATGTAAACGAAATAATGAAAAACGTGTTGTATTTGCAAATATTATAATTTATTTACTATTAATTTTACATTTTTGGGCCAATATTAATTTTAAAAGTCTTAAAATTACTTTACCTTTTATTAAACTTCAAAATTTACTATGTAGTTTGAAATTGTTCAGGGAAGAACGAACTGATTTTTTATTTTGTCCTTTCAAATGTCCTTTTACATTAAATTCTTACTTTTTGACGCTGCTAACAAAATACGTACATTAAAAGCATACATTTATGTGTATCTAAAAAATTCATACAAATAAAATATGAATTACGAAAAGTTTCATCATTAATCGATATATTCAGGTCAAAGGGTTAAACAATCGCAAAATAGACCCCACATAATTATAAATTTTTCTTTAAGGTTTCGGATCAGAGTTTGAAAATTTGTTTATTTTAAAACTAATTTAGATAACGGATTTCCTTGTAAGGAATACAAGGCATTTTTAAACAAATTACTTCAAAATAACTTCTTCATTAAGTTTTCATCACTTGTAAAAAAGGAACTTTTAGGATAAGGAGCAAGGATATTTCGGCCACGAACAATAATATTTTCAATACCCCGTCAAATACCAAACAACGTGCATAATTTCCAAATACTGTGCAATAGTTTTTAAAAGAAACAATAAAGTTAAATTGAAATGTCGCAAGGAGAGATTCGCAATGTTAAAATAATTTCGCGGTCGAAATTGCGGAAAAGGTTATTATTTTGTATTTAATAATAGATTATTATTATTATTAAACGGCATATAATATTGATATATTTGACAAGGTATAAAAATATACACTAACGCTATAAATTACTTAACAAAAAAAAGTTACTCTGAAATAAGTTAAGCTGATAATGCTTCATTTTTAGCGCAATTTCCTTTTTTAATTCACTGGTATAAATTTAACTTATGACTTATGACATTTGTAGGGGGGCAATGTAAGCCGAGCACTGCGACCAGAAGTCTTTTGTACTAAATTTAACTTAAAAACTTTTACTTTAATCTACGCAAATAAATCACGACTTATCCAGTATTTAAATATAGCAAAATAGATATCTCAAAAGTAACCATTTATAATCAGAAAAAAAAATTGTGTTGACTTTTTATACATATAACTATATTTTGCAAAGTTATTGCAAGTTGTGTTGAAACGATATAACATTGTATGGCGACCCAATAATAATGCATGGTTAGCACATTGTGTTGAAGGCATAGCACGCATGTGAACCAAATGCAGATCAGCACTTTCTCTTCAATGTTTGGTTAAATAACTATCCAAAAGTGTAAAAAAAGTATGTATTACGGTACTTTTTAAACGAATGTTATGAGTTTTTATCCATATTTCATAGTGTATATTTTTTTTGTCAGTCGCGCATGGATGTATTAATCGTCATCTGTCACGATCGTCAGTTGTGTTTTGACAACAAATTTGTGTGCGTATGTCATTAACACAGTTCTCGTATTGAAACAGAATAAGTTTATATTTTTTACAATACTTTTGCAACAGTTTTGCTGTTTGAATACAAGTTTTATTCTGAATGTAAGGATTTTCACTAGGAATTTATGCATGCATTTTAGACTTGCGTGAGCAGTAAAGTTAAGTGTTAAAATGAGCCCAGTTGTGTGGTAATTCATGGAAACATTCTAATTCACGTTAAACTTCCATTGGGCCGCTATCAAAAGACTGTTAAAGTTGGATTATATGTCGCAGTTAAGGGACCGGGATAGCCTGGTCGGTAAGATCTTGGACTGGCATTCCAATGACTGCGAGTTTGAGTCTCGCTGTGTGGTGCACGTTAAATCCGTCGTGGTCACAAAGTCCTCCAAGTTCCCATACCAAATCAATACCTCTGGGGGTGACAAGTCAATTCTGCGGATCCTCTAGTTGGCCTCTGCCTCAAAAAATTAGATGGATCCACTTATGTGTGTGTTGTGTCTGTCTTACTTGACGAAGGTTTGTAAGCGTGTCTCTGACCAAGCATACAAACCTGAATATATATGTCTACCAACCAACCAAGCTTATGTCGCAGTTAAATATGACAATAACTTATATATTTAGGATACATTTAATAAAATAAAAACCTTAAGAATCCAAATAGATTGATGGCTTTCTTCTCAACATCTTAAAGAAAAGTAGAACATTTGAAGTTTGGCGTTATTTTGATATATTGAAAAAGTGACTTATTCCATTTTGTTTAGAAAGACGATGCAGTTCATCTTTCAATTTTTCTAATACTTTAGAAAGAAATATCGTCAGAAAAAAATCGTTTTTTTCTGTGTCACTTCGGCATGGGTGCGGTGAGGTCTTCTTTTCCAGAGTTTTCATCGTTTCGGTTATTAATTATTCAAGATTTGAGAGTTTTTTTTCTTTTGATGAATTTTTTAAGACGACTCTTCGTTCTTTCCCCCCATCTTTTATGTCGATAAAGATAATTGTTGCTTTTTAATGTACGGGGAAAAGGATTGGTAGTGTTATGGGGTGATTAGATGGTAGATATTTTTTGTTTCGGTTTTTTTCCAGATGAAAAAAAGGAATGAAATTTATTTAATGATACAAAAAATGACCGAAAGATAAATTGATAGGATAATTGAAAATTGGAGCGAGATGGTCATAAAAAATTTTGATCAAAATAGTTTTTATATTTAATTATTCTTTAAATGCAAGTTTGCATTGAAACTGGATCGTTTTACTTTAGTAATTTGGAACTGCAATTTATATCTATCATATTTCTGGATTAAATAAATTTTAAAAGGTTTTAGATATCTGCATTAAAACAAGAATAACTATTAAAATACAGGATTTTATTACTAGATTAATTATTACTTATAACCTAATCTTTAATTGCTTGTGTTTTGCGAGTGCATTTTTAAAATAAAACTGTTATCTCAATCGAGAAATCTTCTCACGTTTGACATTCCTAGATCCACTTGGGCTAGAAATTTGAATTTTTTTAAAGACGCCGTCAGTGCAAAAGGAATAACCTCCTACATTTTGAAAACTCTAGTACCTCTAGTAGTTTTATTTGGGCGTTGTTATGGGACACAGTCAGTCAGGACATTCTCTTTTATAAATATAGGTGAATCAAAGTGTCTAATCTATACGATATTTAAAGACTTGTAAATGATATGAGCATAATAGTTTCGCATTATCAACCACTTAATCATCCATTCGATATTTTCATCGACATATTATTTTTTTACTTAAAGTCTCACGGACATTAAAACCAAATAAACAAACCCGTGTCATCGCCTAATTCCATTACACCAAAGGACTCGCCAAAGATGACAAAGTGCCACTGCCAACATACGTAACAAACAACAAATTGGCAACGGGACCTGGTGTTATTTTCACTTGTGCCGAAATTTGTTTCAAATTTAAAAGTGCAATAAATGATATGATTACAACAATGAGCAAAGCAATTCCTATCGAGAAATTGGCTCACCTTTTGCCTTCCTAAAACCGTTTGGGTTCGAGTTCTAAAAAATCATTTCTCAACTGACGCTTTCAGTACAAAAGGAATAAGCTCCAAAATTCAGGACTTCTTTGTTTGTAGATAAAGGCGGAGCAATGTGTGGAATCTATACGATATTAACGGGAACATAATATCCCACTTTCGCATTATCTTCCACCTAATCACCCATCCGATATTTTCATCGACAGATTATTTCTACTTAAAGTCTCAAGGACATTAAAACCCAATAAACAATCCCGTGTCATCGCCTAATCCCATTACATCAAAGGACTCGCCAAAGATGACAAAGTGCCACACAACAAACAACAAATTGGCAATGGGACCCGGTGAAACAATTTCCCCGCTGCAATCTGATACTGCAAGCAAGTCAGTGGTAATCGTATTAGCCTGTCACTAATTAGGGGGTGCCTCTTTTCTGCAAGTGCAAATAAAGTTTGCGCTAATCTCGGAAAGATTTCGGCGACAAGACAGCTGTTCTTGATTGGGGAGAATCAACTTATCTGGCAATTAATTATTCCGCCAAGGCGTATTTCTTAATGGGGAATTTTCGAAGGGACGCTGTTGATTTCTGCGGAGATGATGGGAAAGAATAGAATGAAGTTTTCGCTTTTTTAATTGAAATATACAAACAGAAGATGCATCTTTGATTTAACAATCACAAAGGAAAAAAGTGGAGTGGGCCTATGTCACGTCTTCAGTGACAGCAGTTCCAAAGTAATGGAGATAACGTCTATTATGGTTGAGCAATATAGTGGGCGGAGATTACCGTTCAAATCACCAATCACCGAAAATGTAATCCAGGAATGAAATTTGGAATGATATACGTCACGTGAAACTAGCCTATTGATTAAAAAATCTTTTCAGCGTCTTAAGTTGCTTTATGCCCGTTTAAGTCTCATTCTGATAAGCAACGTACCAATTATTATTTTTTTTAAGAAGGTTAAATCACTAAAAAGGGTTTAACGACTGCATTTAAAATCTGATGCAGATATTCGAGTATTTTAATACTTTTTGCAAATTAAAAAGTTTGGCTAACCGTTAAAAGTACTTTTAATTTAACCTTTTTGACTTTTTGTTGTTGAAAAGGTTGAGTGCATGAAATGAAGGAAAAAGTTCAACTCACAAATAATGAAAGTCGAAAAAACTGTTGTTTAAAAAGAACATTTTTACAAACATTTTTCAGTTATTCTACCTGATTAGTTATGGAAAGGGTAATTAGAAATTAGGATTAAAGGTTTAGAAGAGTTAGAATAATTTGTAGGTAATATTATATTGTATGCGAAAGAGTGACTTATCTGCTATGTTAATGCAATGGGTGAAGTGCTACTTTTGAGATTGGATTTTCCCTTTGAAATTGATTTCTGTGTATTATATATATAAAAAAGAATGGCGAGAAGATATTACCAATTCGTTTTGATGGATATTTTTGCTCGATTTTGTTTTTCGTTTGCGTTTTGTACGAATTATTAATATAATTTTATAAGCTCTAAGGTAAATCAATAGAAGCGATTTTGTGGAAACAAGGCGAATGAGTTGTAAATTTCACTACTGTTGTTAGAGTTGGAGTTCATGTTAGTAATACTCAAATGCATGCAACAAATTATTTTACTAACCGTTTTAACAATCGTGGACATTAAGTGTGTGTTTTTAAAGACTACAATTCCAATTGAATGGGTTTATGATATCTCTTGTATATTTTGCTATAGGTTGTTTTACCTTTGGGGAATATTTTGAAACTTGAAGGACTACGGCTGGATAATTATTTTTCCGTTTTCATTAATTAAGAGTTTTTCAATTTAAAGAACTTATAGCAATACAAAAACAATGTAATGCAGTGTGTGCAGAAAACTAAATATTTAGTCACTTTAATTGATAGAACGTAGTGACTCTTTCACGTTTGTAGGGCCATAAAGCATCACATATCCTTACTGAATTACTTTTGCAAAAGTTCTAGCAATGAAAATCCTGATTCTACTGTGTATAATATTCTCATATTATAAAGGCTAACCTGTGCAACAAACATGCATCAAATAAAATTGATTGAAATATTTATTTAACACAGCATACACTGTTGAAAAAAAATCCTTGAATTAACGGAAAAACTACTGGCAGCAAGTTGCCGGGATTTTTCCGTTAATTTCAGAATCTTCCGTTTTGGAGTTTTTCCGTTATTTTCAGGAACTTCCATTTCAGAATTTTTCCGTTAATTACAGGATCTTCCTTTTCGGAATTTCTCCGTTAATTTCAGGATCTTCCTTTTCGGAATTTATCCGTTAATTTCAGGATCTTCCTTTTCGGAATTTCTCCGTTAATTTCAGGATCTTCCTTTTCGGAATTTCTCCGTTAATTTCAGGAACTTCCTTTTCGGAATTTCTCCGTTAATTTCAGGATTTTCCATTTAGCTGTTTCCTGTTAATTTCATGAATTTCTGATTGGCATTTCTCTCTTAAATTCAGAAAACTTACATAGTATTTTCTAGTTAATTCCAAGACATTTTTGCTTTTTTCTTGTCAATTTTGTTTCTATATACTATTTAAACATCAATCATTCTAAATATATCCATTTATATATGGTGTTATAAATATTAGCTAAGCATAGGGAAATGTAAACATGCATCCTGTTTGTTATATAAAACGTAAGCATGTAATGGTCTTCATACTTTAACCTTAAATCTATTCAAAACTAATACATTCTAATCCTTTGATAATTTGTAACCACATTTGGTATATTATCTGAATGAAAAGGACATTG
Organism: Hylyphantes graminicola; assembly: GCA_023701765.1. NCBI lineage: Eukaryota > Metazoa > Arthropoda > Arachnida > Araneae > Linyphiidae > Hylyphantes > Hylyphantes graminicola. The sequence continues at coordinate 55,342,807 of CM043113.1, forward strand.
TTCACATTTTTGATTAAAATATTTTTGATTTAATTACCACTCTTCATATATTTAAAACAATTTTAATATGGCAGAAAATTTTTAAGAATTTTGATAATTTTTCAGTCTTATTTTTTTACAATGTGTATATTTAGTATTGTTCTGTGGCTAAATGGTATTGCACTTTACAGTTAGCATATCCAGGGCAAAATCATGCGTATGGGATAATGATAGTCGGGTGTCTTAGGGGTTGAACACCCCTTAACAGAGAGACTCTTTAAGACAGTAACCTTTGTATTCCAAAACAATAAATTTTAAGTGTCTGCATTTGTGCAATACATACATGAATTTGTATAGCCGCTGATGGTAAAAAAACAACAAAATTTTGTAGTATATGGAAACGAGAGTTATTATCCCCCCCCATCCTGGATACACCACTGATACAATTTAACAATATGTGAACAACAAAAGAATTACAGAATATAATCATGTTTTATTTTTCTTTCATAATTGAAAAAGACTGTGTTATGGTTTTTCAAATCCTCAACTAATTTAAAAATTTGTGCAGGAACTACAGATTTAGTTTTCTTCTTTTTCTGAACTTTCGACCCTCTTTGGAGATTTATGATAAACAAGCACCTAAAAAAATAATATATTTATATATACAAATCCAATTTTGAATAAATAGATCTAATGTAAAGAAGCAAGTGGTAATCAGGCGTTAATCAGACTAAATCTTCGTAAGCCCTTCTAAAATTAAACGATTTGTCAATGTTAGGCTTTTTTTCGAGCAAGTCTTCCATAGTATCTGCACCGTAATAATTTAATATCAGAGATAAAAACGGGCTTTTTTTCTTTTTTTGTGAAGGGGGGGATGGGGAAGACAAGGCATGAATCTTAGAGTACCTTTAATGAATTGATTTATCCATATCTTACAATACAGTTTTGATAATTGGAACACTGAAAATATTTTTAATAGGAGGGGGGTAGAAACAGAACAGAAGTGTTCTTGAATAATGTATAACAAAATTAAAAGTACAATTTTATAATGGTATTTAGTAATAAAATACAATTTTATAATAGTATTTAGTAATAAAATACAATCTTATACATAATTAGTATTCTAGTAAAAGCTAATAACTATTGCTGCAGTTGTAGACGGTGGGCCGAAAATGAAATATCACTTAGCAGCTATATCTAAATGAACACTAAAATAGCGTTCTGCCGACACTTGCAATTCCTAAATTTTAAATTCATTAGAAAATTTGTATTTAATTTGAAATTGTATTTTTCTTAGTGCAGATTTTCCAAAACAAAGAGCATTGACAATAGTGTATGTAACATCTGAATCGTGCATAGTTTTTAAAATAAACCATGCTGTGCTGATAGCGATAGCGTAACCGTGCTTTTCAATCGAGGTTAGGTTAGGTTTTGAAATATTGTCGCACTAGAGCTACATGAGGGCAATTGCTTTTCAACCGAATTTAAATGTAATAATTTCAAATCATTTCATTTTTTTTTCAATAATGTGCACTTGTATGTAGGTGAACATTGTTTATTTCATACATTTGACAGCGTTTTCAAACTTTTAAATTAAATTTACTTACTTAAGCGTGTTGGTAAACAAACGGAATTATTAATTTCAGGGATCATCCCACGGTCAATTATAGGACTATAGAGATTACAGAAACAAATAAGAAAGAGACAAAGACTGGATTCTATATATAGAAAAGAAAGATAGAAAATACAATCTTTAAATAAAATCTTATTTGATCAAAAGAAATGAACATACCTGTATATTTATCTTTCTTGCTTCAGATGTGGTCAAAACAAACAAACAAATAAACAAACAAAAAATATGGTAGCTGAGTCGGTCGGCGCACAGTGGGGCAAAAGTCGCAAAACGTGGCCAAAAGTCAAAAAATAAAACTCTGAATAAACATTTGATATTTGGTGCACCTGCAGACGATATTTCAACAGATTGAAAACCGTTAATATTTTTTTGCTCGATTATTATTTTAACCGTGCAACGCGCTCAAAGTAGAAAAACAAAGGAGGCTCATTTCAAATGCAATTTTGACTATGAACAGTCACATAAAATTTTGCGCGTTCTGAATTTTTTAAAAATAAAGATTAAAAATGCAAAACACACCTGAAGGTATGTTATTTTTAGTTATTATGAGAATTTATCCTATTTGTTATATTTTCATTTGAAATTAAATTCATTATTTCCATGTCATAATTCAATAGTTTAACTGCACACGTTTGGGTTAAATAAAAAAAATCCCCCCATTTCCCCCCTCTAAAATATGTTTTATGATAAAGTTTAGAACCTATATAAGTTGTTTCAAGTGAAATCTCGTGCGTTAAAGTGCGTTTTTTAAAGTAAAGTTAATTTGTAGTGAGCTCACTCTCAAACAATTCAGTGTGGCGCACGTTAACTCGAAGCACAGTGCGACGTCCTATGGACAAAACTCGAAAGTGACTTTTTATTTGAGAAGTTAAGTGAATTTATTATAATTCTAGGAAAGTCATAGATTTGTAAAATTGTAGTTTTAAGTCCAAAATAAATATACTTAAAGCGTTAAAGTAAGGTTTTATGGAGTGTTAAGAAAATTAGTGTAACAAAATTAATATATTTTGGGCATTTTTAAGAATCTTTTAATATTTTTATTGGTTGAAAAATATACATTAAAATTTGAACTTTAAGATTAAATACTAAAAAAGAAACATGTATATACTGATTCATTTCACCCGCAAAATAAACCCATCACTACAAATGGTTTGCTTTGATTTTGAAAACGGACAGGTGATTTTTCCAGATTCACCGCACTACCTAAAACAACAAAGAGTTGTTATCATTTCGAATGAAGTTGCCAGACGATTCTTCGAACACTACAGTGTTTCTGCTGTAATTACTGGAATCGATGAAGTACTAATTAAACGGTTTGGAATTATTATGCAAACACTGGCAAGTGGCTTTAGTATCAATAAAGATAAATTCAGTAATTTTTGTCTTGTAACTGCTGAACGCTATGTTAACTTGTATCCATGGTATCCAATGCCAGTAACTGTCCACAAGATTCTAATCCATGGATCAGAAGTAATTTCGAATTTTTTAATACCCATAGGACAGTTGATAAAAGAGGCACAAGAAGCCCTTAACAAAGAATTTTAAATATACAGAAGAAGTTTTACGCGCAAGTGCTCAAGAGCAAAAACGAACGAAGACATATTAAATTATTTGCTAATTTCATCTGACCCTTTCATTTCGAACTTTAAGAAAAGAGCCTAAAAGAAAACTCAGACATTTTTCGAAAGATACTTTGGAAATGTTAGAAGGTCCAGTAATAAAATCTGCAAGCACCCATTCTGATGATGACTGCGAATGTGAAAGTGATTGAAAGTAAGCACATTCTAAAATATTGTTAAAGTCATAAGGAGTTATTAAAAAACAGTTATGAACTCAAGAAGAGTTTAAAAACTTCAAATTTCTTTTAAATCGGTATAAATTAATGAATATACATTTATTTAATCCTAATTAGTTTTTAAAAACTTTTTTTAAATAAAATGTCGTAATTTATCCGAAACTATATAAGCAGAATTTTTATTAATGAATATATATTTTATTTACTTTGACTCAATTTTGTTCTTAAAATACTTCATAAAACATAATCTAATAGTTTATAGTTCGTTTAAAATCCGTTAAATACTTTTGGCCATCTTTTGCGAGTTTTGCCCCACTGTGCGGCGGATGTGTCGAGGCTGAAAGCTGTTGGGTGCGAGGTTATATGGAGAAATTACGTTAATACGGGTCTTAAGTGAAATTCTGCACGCAGAAATACGGTGTTTTTCCGTTTTCGCTTGTCAAGCGTTTAAGGAAAACGGAAACAAGCTGTTTATTTCAGACAAACCGTCTGTTTGTTGAAGAAACGCAATCTTTCCGTAAATTCCCGAAAATAATCGCAGAAATATGTACGTAAAATTCAGGGTTTTTTTTAACAGTGTATGATGAACCACACAATTTTATAATATATTCCCACATATTCCGGGAAGCATTATACTAGACTCTCCCATTTGGGGATATCCATAGAAGGAATATATTATACGAAATGCAGTAGCACAAAAAAGCGGAATCGATGTAACGGCTAGTTGGTGAAAGTAGGAACTTGCGAAGAACATTCTCTTTTCTGGATGCCAGACCAGAAGGTTCCATATTGGGCTTTTTTTTGCGAATATTGATTCACCATTTAGAGATGCTAGTATGGTATTCGTATTTTTGTGTGTAGCGACTTACTGGTAAGGATAATTCGTCATACTATATATATTTTTAATTGATACTTGCAATAAAAAAATACAAGAAGAATACCCCCGTTTTCATTATTTTTTCCTGTTCCAGAGGATATTTTTTTGTATAATTAAAAATAAATACTAAAAGATGTATTAAAATAGTAAAATTGCATGAATGAGATTGGGATCGTCTTCGAATATTCGAATATAAATTCAAAGAAATTGTGATGTAAATGTTATTTATTTGTTTTTCAGATATTGCTCTATATATGTTAAAATGAAATAATTTAGAGTATTTGAAATTTTACATTACTTGTTATGAAACATTTTCTTTGAAAATACACACAACCATTCGAAAATAAAATTTAATGAAATCAAAAATAAAGTATTAATGAAAAACAAGTAATATTGTATAAAAATATGTAGATTACAAAAAGCTAGTGAATGGAAAAAAATATTTTTTTATTAATTTTTTATTTTCTCAGGTATTTATTAAAATAATAAGTATTACATCCAAAAGATAGCGAAGAGAAGAGAGAGAGATAGATAATTACATCGTACCGAAATTCTATTTCCACAGGACAAATGGGAGTGAAACTACTATTTTTTATGTATACAAATAAGAGCATTAAAACTACGATTTGCAATACAATATCTAGGTGTCAAATTTATCCTTAAGTTTTAACATACAATAGAGAAGGTGTTACGAAAATTGCATGCATGAAGAAGCATTGAAACGGTTTTCTGCTAAGTAAACGGATATTAAGGTCTATAAACTCTGTTTACAAAACACGCCTGATATTCTTTTTCCTATATTTACATATTTATGATATTTTTTGCGAAATAGCATGTAACATTTTTTTAGGAAAAATGTGTGTATTTTGTTTTGGAAGGCATTTAAGGTGTCTTTTATTGATTTGACCTAGATATTGGGGTAGGACAACCATTTATATGAATTTCAATATTTTACCGATTTGCTTTAAAGAGTGATTTGAAAAATGCGTGCGGAAGTTAAGGCATCGCAAAGATTGATACTGCGAGCAAAAATGTTTTACATCTGAAATGTATGTAATATAGTATATTAAATGGGTGCAACTGTTTAAGTGACCACTTGAGGTGCGTGTGTGTGGTCAGAAGCACATCAGACAATTCTGTAATGGTTAAAAATCTAAATATACAAAATATAACCTTAAAATGACTCCTTTAAAAATAGTTCTTTTCAGTTTTATCCATGTTCCACTGTACAATGTTATACAAAATATATATGTTCATGTTTTTAAAGCAAAACAACATGAAATCTCAATACTACATTTTTTTTATTTTTATATTATTATTCAATTTTTCGATCAAAACTTGTCAATCTAATTTGATATTGCTCAAGTTTAAGAACTTTCTTGTTTGAAAAAAAGTTGTATAAATGAAATAATTATCAATTCTAATATAAATAACTCCCTGATAAATCTGTTATATCTAATTGATAAATGTATTGTAACGCCATTACAATTTGCATGCAATGCATAAAATTAAATAAATAGCACTGCATTTAAGACTAAATGAAAACATAGGAAAGTATAAATCAAATTTGTGTAAAAGAACATAGGTTTTTTAGAGAGTTTGGAAACTTCTTTTATAAATTATGTAGTTAAAGGACATAAGTTTCATTACTCCTTACCAGTCAAATACAGTCATATATTATAACACAAAAACGAGGCAAAGCAAAATAAAGTCCCTTTAGAAGAATAAGACAGAAAGGGAGAAATAACATTTCAACCCAAAACACAGAAAACAAAACAGTAATAGGGTAAACAAACCAAAACGTCCAGAAAAACGTTTCCTTTTTAATGGACTTCAACTACTCACGTTATATATAAAAAAACAATCTCAGAAAAAACCTAAAAACCAGCAGCATCTAACTTTGAGAAAGAGTTTGTGCCAAGAAAAAATGGACTCGTAGTGCTCAGGCCTAGAAAGCCACCAGAAAACTGGGATATTAAAGATCAAATACCGTGTTAATTTTTACCTGTTTTCAAGTAGATGATAACGCTCATTATAAAAGTATTTGAAAATGATACGTTAGTAAATTGTTTTTCGATATGTTTGTTACATTACAAATTTGGTTTGAACTTTTATCTGTTTCCGAAATTTTATTAATTTCATTTGAAATATAAACGTGAAATAAAACTAAGACAGAATTAAGATTAAGGAAC